>OU342740.1:424822457-425383677 GCA_910589775.1 Avena eriantha
GTGTTGATAATAAAAAAGGTTGAATCCTAAAATGAAAGAGGTAGTAAGAAAATAAGTTATACATATGTTGGAAAACGGTATTATCTACCGAATTTTAGATAGTAAGTGGGTGAGCCCAACTCATTGTATACCTAGGGAAGGATGCATAACTATAATTAATAATGAAGGATGAATTAATTCCTGCTAGAACAATAGCAAGTTATAGAATGTGTATAGACTTCAGGAAGTTGAACAACGAAACAATAAAAGTTCATAAACAAATACCTCTCATTAATAGCATTATGGAAAGGATGTTTGGTAACTCTTACTTCTGCTTTCTTGACGGTTATTCGGGATATTCTCAAATTGCTATCCATCCCGAAGACCAAGAAAATACCACTTTTACTTGTTCTTATGGAACCTATGCTTACCGACTAATGCCTTTTGGTTTGTGTAACGCAGCTGCTACTTTTAAAGAGTGTGTTTTGAAAATATTCGACAGTTTTGTGGAAAGTTCCATGAAAGTTCTTATGGACAACTTTGTTGTATATGGAACTGCTTTTGAACAATGCCTTGACAATTTTAATAGAGTTTTGCAGCAATGCAGACATACCAAGATGGTCCTCAATTGGGAGCACTGCCGATTCATGGTAAGGGAAGATATAGTTTTTGGGCATAAAGTTTCTGAAAAAGTAATTGAGATTGATGGTTCAAACTTGCCCCCCCCCCAGAAAAATTGCCGATACAGCAAGACATTAAGGGGGTAAAGAACTTCCTTGGGCATGCTGGTTTCTATAAGCACTTTATTAAAGATTTCACTAAGATAGCTGCTCCTCTAGCTCATCTCTTAGATAAGGATACTCTTTTTTTCCTTTGATAAAATTGCATTGATTCCTTCGAACAATTAAAAAAGGCATTAATTTCTGCACCAGTTATCCAACCACCAAATTAGGATGAGCCACTTTAAATTATGTGTGATGCTAGTGACTATGCCATTGGGGTTGTTCTAGCACAAAGAGATGGATCGAACCTTAACGTCATTCAATATGCTCGTCAAACTTTCAGTGAGGATCAAAAAAACTATACAACAACTGAAAAGGAATTTTTAGTTGTTGTCTTTGCTTGCGATAAATTTAGACACTATATTATCAATTCAAAATTAACAGTTCATACAGATCATCAGGCTTTGAGACACCTTCTGGCTAAGAAAGATGCTAAACCCCGTCTAATTAAATGGGTCTTGTTACTACAAGAATATGACCTACAGATAGTGGATAGGAGAGATACGGATAATCCCGTTGCCGATCATCTATCGTGAATGGAAGGTATTATATAGGCCCCATTCCTATAAACGAATCTTTGCTAGGGTAATATCTTGTAGTTATAGAGCTTCGCGACCCTTGGTTTGTAGATTATGCTAATTACCTTGTAGGTAAGTTTCTACCAAAAGGGATGGATTACAATCAAAGAAAGAAATTCTTTAATGATTTAAAACATTACTTTTGGGACGATCCTTACTTATACAAGCATGGTAAGGACGATATGATTAGGAAATATGTCCCCGACCACGAGGTGAGAGCCATTCTCAAGGCTTGTCACGATAGTCCTTATGGAGGACATCATGCTGGTGACCGTACTGCAGCTAAAGTCTTGCCATCAGGCTTCTACTAGCTTACCCTAGTTAAAGATGCTCATGAATATGTTAGGAATTGTGATGCTTGTCAACATATGAGTAATATTGGTAGAAGACATGAAATGTCTATGAAATATAACCTAGTAATAGAGCCATTTGATGTCTGGGGCATGGATTTTGTGGGACCGTTTGTCTCCTCTAATGGTTATACTCATATTCTTGTTGTTGTTGACTATGTTACTAATTGGGTAGAGGCTATACCTACTTCTCATGCAGATGCAGCCACTTCCATCAAGATGATCAAGGACATCATCTTTCCTAGGTTTGGAGTACCTCGACTTTTAATTACTGATGGTGGAACTCATTTTATGAAAGGTACTCTTGGAAAGATACTTTTGAAGTATGGAGTCGACCATCGTGTAGCTTCACCTTACCATCCACAAACCAATGGACAAGTGCAATTATCTAACCAGGAAATCAAAGTCATACTTCAGAAGACGGTGAACAGGTCAAGAAAGGACTGGGCTTTGAAGCTTAACGATGCGTTGTGGGCGTATCGTACAACTTTCAAAAATCCTATGGAAATGACACCTACAAAATGGTTTACGGTAAAACTTGTCACCTTCCTTTAGAACTTGAGCATAAGGCTCGGTGGGCTATCAAAACCATGAATATCGATTTTAAAACTGCTAGGAAAAAACGACTCTTAGATATCCATGTTGTGGATGAATTCAGAAATGAGGCCTATGAAAATGCTAGGATATTCAAGGAAAAGGTAAACAAATGGCATGATAAAAAAATAGAGGGCAAGGAATTTAAATCTGGAGATAAAATTTTTCTCTATAACTCTAGGCTTAAGATTTTTGTGGATAAGTTAAAATCCAGGTGGGAAGGACCTTATGAAGTCGAAGAAGCATACCCTTTGGGAGTAGTAAGGTTGAACAATACTACACTATCTTCTTCATCCTGGATTGTTAATGAGCAATGTTTGAAGGATTACAGAATTGGAGAAGTCAACGCAGCTGAGCTAATCTCCTTAATATCAGCCGAGGAGTATAATAAAGTAAGGTAACCAAATTTTAAGCTGATTGATTTTCGCTGGTTTGGAATCCTTTCAATTTATTTCGCCTCGTTCTTTGTTTCCCTTTCATTTTTCTGATCCATCTTAACTATTTTTCGATCAGGTATGGGCGGGCCGTACGGGCAGACGCGCCCGTACTAGTGATCATTAAACATGTAGGTCCGTGCATACCCTTTTTTGCATTTCGGTATGACCGGGCAGTACGGGCAGATACGCCCGTACCGTAGGTCGTTACCGGTTCTGTTTCCTGCGCATATCGACTTTGTATTCTTGTGTTCTTAAAAAAACGAGTAAGTCGGTAAGTCGTCAGTACGGGCGGGACCCGCCTGTATCATTACCCGCGACCGACTCTGCCCCTTTTATCCAAGCTTTTCTTTTATTTTTTTGCATATTTTCTCTTTCTCTTGTTTTGTCTTTCACCATTATATCTCAAATCTCGAGTTTTCTTTCTTCCCTTTACAACGAAACCTCAGATCTCACTTGATTACTGAAGGACTATGCAACCGTTTCATCTCAGAGGATTTGGACCAAGAAGGGAGATGTTTCTAAAGCACAAGCCAAGATGAAGGGATCCGAGAGGGATACTTCATCCTCCTCAACTCATGAGTCCTCACAAGTGGTTCTACTCCCCAATTGAGAAGATATGTTTCCGCACAAGTTGGAGATGCCCATGCACGTGGAACAAAGGAAGAGCAAGAGAGACTCTCCACTCAACCCTTGCAGGTATAACCTTCGCGGATCTTCTCTTAAATCTCCTCTGGGATCCTCTTCTCGAAAAGAGGAAAACGAGATGAGATTCGAGAAAAGATCGAGAACCTTAAAAAGATTTCCAAAGCTTGTGTCGAAACTATTGGGGAAGGAGTTGACTCTTACTGGATGATGGGTAAAGACCTGGAAAAGAGGGTCGATGACATCGATGGTAGAGTGCAACGCCTGACCAAAATTATCATGGAGATGGCCGATGACAGGAAGACGGTAAGCAAGATAATTACTGAACTGCATATCGACATCATAGAGATGTCCACCCGATTCGCATGTATTGCTCATGCTTGCAGCCTCAAGGCAGATGACGAAGAGGGAGATGATGACTTTCACACCCAAGAAGGAGTAAGTAACCGCAAGGAATTATTTGATCCACCCAGTTTAGTTCCATGCTTGGGGGGATCTGTGAGAATCTTGTAATCTATCTTACGGTTTTTAGAATGTTTACTTTCCTGCACGCATGTTAGGTTTTAATCCCAGAATTTGCATTAATTGCATCAACTTCGACCTTCCTTTTGTTCAAGAGAAAATTTCTATCTGTTGAATTGTGAGACTTTATGATATTTAAAGTTATCTTTTGATTCATGATTATTATATTATATGATTGAACTAGGTTTAGTGTTATGATACTTGTACAACCATGGTTTTAGGGACTTCCACACCAAGAAAAGTATTGATTAGGCTATGAGAAGAAGAATTTTGGTAGCATATTATAGTCACAAGTTTTGGAAGCCATAAAAGTAGTGAGCATGATCAAATAGCCGTACTAAAAAAAGAGAGAAGAGGAGAAAGAAAAAGAAAATAAAAAATATAGAGAGAGTGCAAAAGAATAAAAAGGTAGAAAGAAAATATGAAAGGAAAAGAATGATCATGAATTTTCATTACTAAATCAAGTGCTCAATTATTTTAAACTTTATGATTATATGATATGTTAAATCACTAGAAGCTTCTTATAACTTCATTAATACTAAAAGGGTGTGGAAGCCTCTAAGTCATGTGATGTGTAAGGGTATGATAATACCCACAGAGTATCTCTACATTCAATGTTGTATTCCTCTTTCAATTTCTATCTCATTTATTGTAATGAATTGTGCCTCATGAACATGATGATCTTGTCCATAAGCCACCATCTTGCTCGGGGACGAGAAAGAGTCTAGCTTGGGGTTGCCGGTGAGTACAAAATTGAAGCATATTTACCTTTTGTTTTTGCATATATAGAGTAGGGATTTTTGTATTTCACTGCGTTTGCACACACTTTTTTGTCATTGTTTTGACAGGATCCCAAATCATTAAGTCTTATATGAACATATCAATTGGAACTATCGTATTATGCTATAATATGATATTTTTAAGTGACAAAAGTCATTTTATGGATTTACCTTCGCTCCTAGGAGAACACCAAACGAGGGAAAGGACCAACACCGATAAGACCAGTGGTATGGGCGGAGCCCGCCCATACCGTCCGCCCGTACTGAGTGGCCGCGCGTCCCCCTCGTAAAATACTTCCTCCTGGCAAAGATGACGGAGAGATCGGACATTCATAGCCACCAGGAACCACAAAAAACCACATCTAAAAGGGATCTGAAGGAGGAACTTGGCTGCGGGAAAATCCCTACTGCTTCACGGATCATTGGAGGACATCACATCATCCTATTCACCATCAACCGCTGCATCTTCATCTCCATCACTACCCCCATCTCTCATCTATTAGATCTTTTTGTAATTCCAAATTCAATTGTGGTTTGCATTAGATCTACCTTCGTACTTTTATTCATCCATTTGATTATGATGATGTTGTTGATTGCTTCCATGTGTGAGTAGTTCTTTTGTTATTGGGGAGATGGAGAAACCCTAGCACTATTATGAACTTGCAATAAAGGTGATCTATTCTTGTGTCCGTGTGACTAGCCGGTCTATGATAGTGATGAGGGTTTAACTCGTCAATGCCCATTGTTATGGACTTGGGTTTTGGAGAAGGAGGGAGATCTGGAGGCATCAATTGGCTAGCAAACAAGCACACATGGACGCAAGGTTTCCCAGGTTCAGGCCTCCTAGAGGTCCCTACTCCTGCTTGTCTGCTCTTGGAATTATCGAGGGAGTCGAAAGTTACAAGGGTGCGCAGATGCGATCTGTCGATGGTTGTGGAAACCAGGGTTGTGATTGTCCTCCTCGCCGCCCCTCCTAGCCATTATATAGATATGCTAGGTGAAAGGGCATGTATGCCCCCATGTGTGGTTTTGGTAATTAATGACAATCCCTATGTACTAATGTGCAAATTGAGTTTCACTTGTAGGTTTGTCCATTTGCATCGCTTGGACCATGTGTTGGTTTCAAGGATGATGAAGAAGAAGCAATGTCCAAGGGCTTTGTGCCTATTAAAATCAAGTAGACGAAGAAGATCAAGTATGTATTGAAGAAGAAGAAGATGGAGTTCCTCATGGCTATCTTCAAGACATCGTCAAGAATTGAAGTGCAAGCTCAAGATGCGTCATCTCTAGAAGATCTCATTCTTGAAGCTTGCCATCCTCGGTGTTCATGGAGTGATGAAGACAAGGTCAAAGAAGTGATTTCCCCATGGAGTATGGGGGAGCCATTCGCAAGTCTTCATCAAGCAAGAGCAAGCAAGAGCAATCAAGAAAGGTGTTCCATCTTGAGAAGGACATGACGGTCTACATCAAGCTCAAGTGGGATGCTCGAGGCAAAGGTATGATCTTGATAGGGTTTCTATTTTACCGGTCTCTTGTAGTGTTCTTGTAGTGTTGGGAGACCGGTTTTAGGATAGATAGCCGTACTATCAAGAGGGGCTCTCGAGTGGGTGACTTGTCTGTATCTTTCGAAGAGAGCTCAAACCTTTGCATACATAGCTTCATCTTTCTTGGTTGATTGTTTGGTTCTTGTCCATGTGAGGATCTAGAGCTTGTTCTTCATAACAAGCTCTAGTTCATCAAAAACGGATTCCCCTTGCATATCTTATTGCGTTTTTGATCTTGCGGGTTTTCTGGATCCACACCTTGGGAGGTATCTCACATATATATGCATGGTATTTTCTCCCTTGGTGATACCCAATATTTCCACGCGTCGCTATCTTTCCAACAAAATTGGTTTCGTCTCGTTTGGAGTTCGAACGTGAAAGTTATTGCAGTTTTGGTTTTTGAAGTTCCTCTGACCGGAAGTACCGACCGGGTGCCGGAAGTACCGCTCGAGCAGAAATGCCACCGGTAGTACCGGTCTTAATTCCGGCCCAACTTCCGGCAACCCTGATTTTGGTTCTGTACCATCTCTGTCTTGGTGTGCGTATTTGACGGAACTTGGATCGGATTTTCAGGCGGTAGTACCGCTAGGACATTCTTGCCACCGGTAGTTCCGGCGAAGCGGCGGTAGTACCGGCCAGGATCACGTTTTTGTTCTTTCTCTCGCTGTTTTCTAACCGTTGGCTGGGTGCCACCGGTAGTACCGGCCACCCACCGGTACTACCGGCCGTGCGCGGATCTGTGAGTAACGGGCAGATCGGGGAGCCCTTTAAAAGGAGCTCCCCTTTCCCCTTCGGCTCTAACACTTGTTCTTCTCGGTTTTGGATTTCTCTCTCCTCCATTGTTAACCTTGAAGAGCTTGCTCTCTCCGCTTCCCCCTCCTATGATTCTTGCATCTTTTTGAGGGATTTGAGAGAGGAGATCTAGATCTACAAGCCCCACCAAGCCAGATCCCTTCTTTGTGAAGGAATCCTTGGGATCTAGATCTTGGAGAGTTTTGTGTTCTCCTCTTGTGTTCTTCCTCCTTTATTCTCCCAATAGCTTTGGTGGCTTTGGTGGAATTTGAGAGTGAAGGACTTGCCTCTTGCATTTGGTACATAGGTTTGAGTTCTCCTCGGAGATTCGGCGAGTTCAAGCCCTTGGGCTTGTTTCTCTTGGGTTCTTGGAACCCTAGATGGTTGTGTGGTTAGGTTGTTGACCTTTTGTGGTCTTGTAGCCTTTTGTGGCCTTGTTGCCTTTTGTGGCTTTGTTGCCTTTGTGGCATTGTTGTTGGGAGCCTCCAATTGAGTTGTGGAGATTGCCCCAATCTTGTACGGGTTCGGTGACCGCCCTCAAGTGTCCCATAGTGGATCGTGAGTAGGCCTTTGTGGCGAGCTCACGGGAGAATAGGGTGAGCCTTTTGTGGCATCGGTAGGTTGCGTGCCTTTGCATCTTGGGGTGAGGCCTTGTGTGGCGTTGGGTGAGCATCAAGCCACCACACCTCGAGGTGAGCCACTTGTGGCGTTCGAAGTACATTGCGCCCCCGCACCTCTCCAACGGAGACGTAGCTTCTTGGAAGTGAACTTCGGGAAACAAATCATCGTCTCCACGTCCATCGCTTATCTCTCAACCGAGCCCTTTACTTATGCAATTTACATTGTGATAGCCTTCGTGCTTGAAGTATATTATCTTGCTATCACCTTGTTGCTTGTCGTGCTTAGCATAGGTTGTTGGTGCACTTAGTGAACCTAGTGGATATAGGTTTTGGCTTGATAAATTAAACATTAAGTTTAATCCGCATTTATTAGAGCCTAAGCCGTAATATTTTTTAAACGCCTATTCACCCCCCTCTAGGCGACGTCCATTTCCCTTTCAATTGGTATCAGAGCGAGGTCTCTAGCTTCTTTGGCTTCACCACCTCAAGAGTAAGGATGTCTCCTAGGGGTTTAGTGCACTCTCACACATTTACATTTGATGGCACAAATTATGGTGTTTGGCGTATTCGCATGCTTAGTCATTTCTGGGTCATTGACCCAAATATTGAGCGAATTCTAGATATGGGCTTGTCTCCTCCTAAGGATCCCCAATATCTATCTTTGGAGGAGGAGACAAACTCTTATCTCGAAGCTCAAGCATCTAATGTGCTTGTTAATGTTGTGAGCTTTGTAGTTCTTTCCGCAATCATGCCTTTTCGGAATGCTCATGATATTTGGATCAAGCTTCAAGCAAAATATGATGTGTCCAAGCTTAATGAGGATGATTGTGTTCCCTCCACCTCCAAGCGTGCTAAGTTCTCATCTTCTTCCACTACACCAACATGTGAGTTGTCACAAGGTAATTATATGGTGAGTGGTGATAGAACTTGCAATGTGGATAGTGAGATTGCCATTCATGATCCTCCATATCTATCTCATTGCAATGTTGTATCTTTGGGCATGCAAACTTGTAGGACTATATGTGATTTACATCCTAGTGTTGATTGCCCTTGCATATCATGTAGAAATGGATTGAATATATCTCATGATGATATGCTTGCTTTGCCTTGTTGCCATGATAAATGTACTTCTATTTCCTCTAGTACTTGTGTTGCTAACCTTGTAGAGGAAATTGAAGAATGTGTGGGCCAAGGCAAGGTTGTGATTGGAGCTTCAAGATTTCCCCCATCATCACCTTCTACCAACATTCACTTATGCCTCATGGCTAAGGAATCAAAGGTAACTTCTCCTTTGGATCCCAATGCACCTAATGATGATGTGAATGTTGACTTAGAAGTAGAAGATGATGTTGCTTATTTAAAAGAGAAGGGGGAGCTAGTCCTTCGTGCTCTACACAATGATAAACATGCTTGCTCTACTTTCATTGAAATCTTGAACTTTGCCATTGAAAGTAAGCAACTAATTTATGAGCATGAGGACACAATTGACCAAATGAGTAGTCTTGAGCGTGAGTATGCTAATGACATTGCAAACTTAAATGAAGCTCTTGAAGAGGAGCAAACCACCAAGGAATCTCTTGAGGAGACCTTTGCCCGAGAGCTATCTAGGGTGAAGAAATCTCATGATAGAGATCTTGAGGTGGCAAGTGACCTCCAAATTAAAAATGATGGGCTTGAAGTTGCCTATGCTAAACTCCTTCAGGATTTTGAGCACCTCAACAATGGCTCTAGGGTCATTAAGGGGGAGCTCATCAAACTCATCGAGTCACATGAGCAACTTAAAGCTTCATACTCTAAAGAGCTTTCCAAGTTGCCCTCACCTCTTACTACTTTTGATGATGCTTGTGCTACTAACTCTGTCTCTTGTGAAGCATCTATTGTGAAGGAGAATGTTGAGCTACATGCTCAACTTGCTTTTCTAACTAGCAACTATGGGAAATTGGAAGAGATTCATGCTAAGATCTCAAGCTCGCATGAGGATCTTCTAGTTTCCCATGGTAGGCTAAAGTTGGCTCATGAGGCTACTATGTCAAAGGTAACATCTAGTGAGCCTCATGTGGACATTAGCACTACATCTACTCCTAGTATCATATTGCCATGTGCTAGTCCTTATAATTCATCCACTCATGCTTTTGCTATATCTTGTGATGAATTGCATCCCTTGTCTTGTTGCTCTAACAACATAGCATCTACTTCCTCTAGTATTGTTGTTGATACTAACCATGTAGAGGAAAACAAGAAGCTCAAGGCTCAAGTCATTTCTTTGAAGAATGACTTGAAGAAGTGTCATGAGGGGAAGACCACACTCAAGAACATCTTGGGTGTGCGAAGATCCCCAAATGACAAGAGTGAGCTTGGATATAACTCCAACATCAAGAACAAGCCCACCAACTTGTTGAAGCACACGGGCAATAAGAAGAATGGCCAAGGTCAAGTGAAGAATCCGGCCAACATTGTGTGCTTCATGTGCAAGGAAGAAGGCCATCATGTGAGATGTTGCCCATTGAATAAGAAGCAACAAGGGAAGCGGCCTCAAGCTCCACCTCAAGCTAGAAGTGGGCCTCTTCCCAAGACTCAAGCTCTTCCTCAAGGGGTGGCATCTTCCAAGAAGAAAGATAGCAAGATAAGAACTTGCTACATATGCCGCAAGAAGGGACACCTTTCTTCCTCATGCACCATGGGTAACGCCTCATCCAAGCCTATCTTGATATATGATGCATATTCTCTTGGTAAGGATGAGGTGGGAAATGTGTTTGCCAAATATGTTGGTGCCCAAAGTGGTGTCAAGAAAAGAACCATTTGGGTGGCCAAGCCTATTGTGACTAACCTCTTAGGACCCAACTTGGTTGGGGACCAACAAGCTAAAACTTGATCAATAGGTGTTGGTTGGAGGGCATTGGAGGCTTGGCTACATTATGAAGAATTGAGGGATCTTCATCATTTATTTTGTCAAGTCAAGCCTTTTGTATTATCTTGTTTCTATCATATATCCAATGTTCCTACTTGCGGTAACATGAGCTCAACTACTTTACTTTGAAAGTTACTTGCTCCCTTGTGCATGTGTTGGTTTTGTACCATTATATGTGTTTGTACATGTTGTGCTTCTCTCATACCTATATTGTGTTGTCTAGTATATTTGTGTATGTTGGTTGGCACATCATGTATTTGTGTTCTTATGTTTGAGCCTTTGTTGAATTTATTTGGTATCTTTCTTGGCTCTTGGGAGCGATTAATGAACAATTCCATTTTGGGGGAGTGTTATGCTTGGGCATTCCACAATCCTAAAATGTGTGTACATGAGGAATACCACTTAGTACTTATATTGCAAGTTTATCTAGTCTCTATGTGGTATTTCTTTTTCATGATAAATTCAAGTTCCATAATGTCCATTAATCATCTCTATTTGGATGTTTTTACCTCTTGTTGAGTTTTTGTGATTTATCACATTATGGGGGAGTCATATGCTTTGTGCATATTACAAACCTAGAAAATGTGGACATTTGAGGTAGTGTCACTTAGAATTGATATTGATTTTATCTAGCTCCTAAGTGGCACATTTAGCTCAAACAACTTCCAATTCCTTTGGATTTCTTTTATTGCTCATCCTTTGGATCTTATTTGTGAGAGTTTTTCTTGATATGTGTTTCCTTATATTTGGACCTCCATATCCTCCATGGAAACCATGTGCTTCAAGTTACACTAATCTTTAATGATTGTGTGACTATTTGGAGCTATCAAGAATCTCTCTCAAAGCATCAAGCATAATTGTTATATCTTGTTACATGCTTCTTTGTGTGAATATGATCATGATCTCCTTGCAAACCACCTCGGGAAAACTTTCCCCATAATTCCTGTCCTTGGAAAAGTGACACTCCATATATGGTAGGATTTATTGATCATGTTCACTTTGGCCTTTGCTTTTCTTTGTCCTATCTTTGGCCAAGAATTTGTTTTCTTTTACTCCCATATCTTCCTTGCCTCTCGTGGATCATTTTAGTTTATTTGTATTCTCTTGTGTTTTATTTAATGTAGGTAGTAGTGATGATCTCTTTCGTGTGCATTTTGCATTCAAAAGCAAAATTCAATATAATGCACCATTCATGGGGGAGCTCTCCTATATTATCTAGAGCACTCCTTTTATGCTTCTTGTGTTGATCCATATCTTGTCTTTCGTGCTTGGAGTTTGATCTTTTCTTTTGGTACTTTGTGCCATCATGAAAAGTGTAGAGAGTGTGGGTTTATGTGTTGGAACCTTGCTCTATTTGGGAGATGGATTTGTCTCATTCTTTGTTACTTGTTTTGATCTTTTAGAATGAGATAAATTCTTGAGCATTGTGTGTTTTGTGCATCTTTTGCTCTTTGGATTTTTCCTTGTTCATTTGTTGAATTAGCGTCCTTTCATGTGTTGATTTGGCTCTTTGATACAATTTGGACACCTTTTGTCGTCTCACACTCTTGTGTGCTACTTCTTGGTTTACTTGGTGTTTTAGTTCAAATTGTATCTCATTTTTTTTGGTTCTTGAGAGTCGTGTGCATGCATATTTATGTCATGTATATATTATGACATGTTTTCTTTCTTTGATCCAATATATAGGGGAAACTCCACCAAATCCTATTGGCTGAGATGTGCATGAAATTCAATTTCATATTAATATGCACATATTTATGTGGAGCTTCTCCTATATATTGTAGTTGCACTAACTACTTTGGACCCAATTTGTTTGGGAACATAGTGTACTTAATTGTGTTTTAGGTACATTGGAGATATATTGGGTGCTTGTATCTTGAACAAGGAAGAAGTGATGTTTTCATGTCATTTGGATGCAAGCTAGTATTATCAACAAATTCTTATCCTCTACATCCTACCAATTATATCTCGGTAACAAGTATCTCTCTCATGCATACATATCTTCTTTCCAACCTTTTGTAGGTTGCTTGTTGGCATGAATTTGTGTTTGTACTTTTTTTGTTCTTATTTTAGTTTTTGAAAGTTCTCCTCTATTGCAAATGTGAGTATGTTGAGATGAGTGCATATAATGGGGACTATACAAAATCATGATCATGATTCACTCATCCCAAATATGTCAATCTAGTAATTATATTGCCTATCCTTTCCTCAACTTTCTCCCATGTGCAATACTGAGTATCTTGCCAAGTTGATTTCTTTTTGTGATACTTGTTGCCTCTCTCCATATATTTCAACTATCTCCTTTCCCTTGGTAATAGTTGTAATGTATGTAGTATGTTTTGTTTGAAGCTCATTGATGTACAATAAGATATAATTGAGCCTTTGGCCATGCTTTCAAGCAAAAATCTTATTGGTATATTCTATGACTTCCTTTGTTGTTCATGTGCCTTCTTGTGTATCTATTTTGTGTGTGCATGTTTTTTTGTGGGCATATGTCTTTGTGATATTTTCCACCTATAAACTTATACACACAATAGAAGATAAATCTTTGGTTGTGTTTGTTTCTCTTGGATACCACCCTTTATCTCTTTGTGACTCTTTGGTGGCTTCCAAATTTATTTGCCTATGAGTGCTTGTCCCATTTGCTTGCATCTCCGAGCACTCATAATTTTTATCTCTCTTGCCGTGTATTGTTAAATGAGTTTGTAGAGGTGAGGATTACATGATTGTGCACTTTGTTTCCAAATATAATTATTATAATTGGTGCATAATCCTTGAGGAGCTTCTCTAACTCACTTAAGAATGCTAATTTGCCTTTCTCTTTGTTTGAGGTTTAAATGTCTATGGGGGAGTGAGGATTCCATACTTGTGCATTATGTATTCAAATCAATGATTCTAATTTGTGCACAAATATTGGGGAGCTTCCCTATTACATCTAAACACTCATTTGTTCGTATCATTATGTCTTGTGTTTTATTTTGGTATCAATTGATGTTGTCAATTGGTATTTTTTTTGGATCTTTTGATTGTTTGCTTCATTTGTTGAAGCTTCTTTGGGTCCTCAATATAGTTTTACTTCCTCCCAAGGATCCATCATTGGATATGTGCATATGCACACCTTTGGAGGAATTCTCACTATATTGGCCGTCTAGAACGTTTCACCCATTTTGGAAATCGATGCCAATGGGGGAGAAGTTTTGGAGGGTTTAAGGGAAGTTAGTTTATGCTTTGAGTTGGTTCTTAAGCATTAGCCTTGCATGCTCTTGCATCTTTGTTGTCGCTTTGTATGCTTAATATATAAAGGAAACTCAACCACCCGTAATGGTTGGCAATCTATGCAATGAAATTCAAGTTCATCACACATGCATAGATTGTGGGGGAGTTTGCTCTATATATTGTGGTTGTACCAACATCACATACCTGTGTAGTATTTGATGTTGGGGCAACCATTTTGTTCGTTAAATTCCATATTTAAATCCTCTCAAAGGGATTGTCATCAATTACCAAAATGGGGGGAGATTGAAAGGGCATGTATGCCCCCATGTGTGGTTTTGGTAATTAATGACAATCCCTATGGACTAATGTGCAAATTGAGTTTCACTTGTAGGTTTGTCCATTTGCATCGCTTGCACCATGTGTTGGTTTCAAGGATGAAGAAGAAGAAGCAATGTCCAAGGGCTTTGTGCCTATTAAAATCAAGTAGAAGAAGAAGATCAAGTATGTATTGAAGAAGAAGAAGATGGAGTTCCTCATGACTATCTTCAAGACATCGTCAAGAATTGAAGTGCAAGCTCAAGATGCGTCATCTCTAGAAGATCTCATTCTTGAAGCTTGCCATCCTCGGTGTTCATGGAGTGATGAAGACAAGGTCAAAGAAGTGATTTCCCCATGGAGTATGGGGGAGCCATTCGCAAGTCTTCATCAAGCAAGAGCAAGCAAGAGCAATCAAGAAAGGTGTTCCATCTTGAGAAGGACATGACGATCTACATCAAGCTCAAGTGGGATGCTCGAGGCAAAGGTATGATCTTGATAGGGTTTCTATTTTACCGGTCTCTTGTAGTGTTCTTGTAGTGTTGGGAGACCGGTTTTAGGATAGATAGCCGTACTATCAAGAGGGGCTCTCGAGTGGGTGACTTGTTTGTATCTTTCGAAGAGAGCTCAAACCTTTGCATACATAGCTTCATCTTTCTTGGTTGATTGTTTGGTTCTTGTCCATGTGAGGATCTAGAGCTTGTTCTTCATAACAAGCTCTAGTTCATCAAAAACGGATTCCCCTTGCATATCTTATTGCGTTTTTGATCTTGCGGGTTTTCTGGATCCACACCTTGGGAGGTATCTCACATATATATGCATGGTATTTTCTCCCTTGGTGATACCCAATATTTCCACGCGTCGCTATCTTTCCAACAAAATTGGTTTCGTCTCGTTTGGAGTTCGAACGTGAAAGTTATTGCAGTTTTGGTTTCTGAAGTTCCTCTGACCGGAAGTACCGACCGGGTGCCGGAAGTACCGCTCGAGCAGAAATGCCACCGGTAGTACCGGTCTTAATTCCGGCCCAACTTCCGGCAACCCTGATTTTGGTTCTGTACCATCTCTGTCTTGGTGTGTGTATTTGACGGAACTTGGATCGGATTTTCAGGCGGTAGTACCGCTAGGACATTCTTGGCACCGGTAGTTCGGCGAAGCGGCGGTAGTACCGGCCAGGATCACGTTTTTGTTCTTTCTCTCGCTGTTTTCTAACCGTTGGCTGGGTGCCACCGGTAGTACCGGCTACCCACCGGTACTACCGGCCGTGCGCGGATCTGTGAGTAACGGGCAGATCGGGGAGCCCTTTAAAAGGAGCTCCCCTTTCCCCTTCGGCTCTAACACTTGTTCTTCTCGGTTTTGGATTTCTCTCTCCTCCATTGTTAACCTTGAAGAGCTTGCTCTCTCCCCTTCCCCCTCCTATGATTCTTGCATCTTTTTGAGGGATTTGAGAGAGGAGATCTAGATCTACAAGCCCCACCAAGCCAAATCCCTTCTTTGTGAAGGAATCCTTGGGATCTAGATCTTGGAGAGTTTTGTGTTCTCCTCTTGTGTTCTTCCTCCCTTATTCCCCCAATAGCTTTGGTAGCTTTGGTGGAATTTGAGAGTGAAGGACTTGCCTCTTGCATTTGGTGCGTAGGTTTGAGTTCTCCTCGGAGATTCGGCGAGTTCAAGCCCTTGGGCTTGTTTCTCTTGGGTTCTTGGAACCCTAGACGGTTGTGTGGTTAGGTTGTTGACCTTTTGTGGTCTTGTAGCCTTTTGTGGCCTTGTTGCCTTTTGTGGCTTTGTTGCCTTTGTGGCATTGTTGTTGGGAGCCTCCAATTGAGTTGTGGAGATTGCCCCAATCTTATACGGGTTCGGTGACCGCCCTCAAGTGTACCATAGTGGATCATGAGTAGGCCTTTGTGGCGAGCTCACGGGAGAATAGGGTGAGCCTTTTGTGGCGTCAGTAGGTTGCGTGCCTTCGCATCTTGGGGTGAGGCCTTGTGTGGCGTTGGGTGAGGCCTTGTGTGGCGTTGGGTGAGCATCGACCACCACACCTCGAGGTGAGCCACTTGTGGCGTTCGAAGTACATTGCCCCCCCACACCTCTCCAACAGAGACATAGCTTCTTGGAAGTGAACTTCGGGAAACAAATCATCGTCTCCGCGTCCATCGGTTATCTCTGAACCGAGCCCTTTACTTACGCAATTTACATTGTGATAGCCTTCGTGCTTGAAGTATATTATCTTGCTATCACCTTGTTGCTTGTTGTGCTTAGCATAGGTTGTTGGTGCACTTAGTGAACCTACTGGATATAGGTTTTGGCTTGATAAAATAAAAGTTAAGTTTTACTCCACATTTATTAGAGCCTAAGCCGTAATATTTTTAAAACGCCTATTCACCCCCCTCTAGGCGACGTCCATTTCCCTTTCACTAGGTCCCGGGTAGCAGGTCAAGTCGGTTACCGATTAGGGTTTGTCCTTTGAACTTTCTATCTTATGCTTCTTCTTGCCCCGCAAGCAATCAGAGAGTCCGTGGGTCACCCGAATTGTTCATTGGGCCTTGGCAACGCCGTGGGATTCTGCCGTATATGGACCGTATATGCCAAACTCGAGTACATGTAGGATATACCCATGTCAGTATCCCCCGAGTGTCCAGTGGAATCGCATATTTGACTAGAGACTTTATGAAGTCTTTCGAGTGCATGACTGAGCATTTTTTCGAGTGTTCTGTTTGTGTCATAGGGATTGTTGATATACGTGCCTGATTTATCCGATGTATCGGTATCAGCTAACTGCCTTAGGGCAAAACAACGCAATCTACTCAAACTCGAGTCCCCAGACTCGAATTCTGAAAAGTGCTGGTGTAATTGGACTAAGGCCGTGGAGGTCTTGCATGAGTCGAATTCCAGTGTATAAATGTGAGCACTTGATGCACTCGACAATCGACGTAGAGTTCGTTGGGAACCCCAAGAGGAAGGTATGATGAGCACAGCAGAAAGCTTCCCTCAATTATGAAACCAAGGTTTAATCGAACTAGTAGGATCAAGGAAACACCCCAAAGGTGTTACTAGCTGAGCTTTGGCAGACCGCACTACCGGTGCTAGTAGAAACGTGGAGACCTGCACAATACAACCACAGAACTTTGTCCCCAACTTGCGATGAGGTTGTCAATCTCACCGTGTTTTGCAGAAAACAAAGGATTAAACATATCGAATGGATAGAAGTAAAAGTTTGCAGAAAGTAAACACAAAGCAGTAAAAGATTGTAGATTTTATGTAAAAGACATGGACCGGGATCCATAGTTCACTAGAGGTGGCTCTCTTTAGTTAAATAACATGCTGGGTGAACAAATTACAGCGGGGCAATTGACAAACACCGAGAAAGCAATACATGCATATACCAATCATCTTGACTCCTTTGAGACTTGATTGGGCATTACAACTTAATACATAGACCGCCATCCAACTGCATCAATGACTAATAATCCACCTTCAGGTTATCATCCGAACCCCCTCCAGTATTAAGTTGCAAGCAACAGATTATTGCTTTACGAACTGCGTGTAAATTAAATAATACAATTGTTCTATGAACAAAGGATCGTTGTTTTCTCCCTAGTAGCAACAGCACATCTAGTACCTTAGAGATTTCTGTCACTTCCCCAGATTACCAGAGGCATGAACCCACTATCGAGCATAAATACTAACTCTTGGAGTTGCTAGCATCTACTTGGCCAAGATAGCTACTAACAACGGAAAGCATGCAAGATCTCAAATAACAAAGACATGAAAGAATCAATAATCAATCTGAAATAGCATCTCAATATCCATCAGATCCCCGCAAACACAACATGTATGAATTACAAATAGATGATCTTGATCATGAACGGAGCTCACAAGATCTAAACATGAAAGCACAAAGGAGGAGAAACCAGCCATCTAGCTACTACATGGATCCGTAGTCCAAGGATGAACTACTCACGCATCACACCGGAGGCTTGCATGGTGCTGAAGAAAGCCTCCAGGGTGAATTCCCCTCTCCGGCAGGGTGCCGGGAAGAGCTTCAGATCCCCCCGATCTAGGGACAGAGACGACAGCGGCTACACACTCTTTCGTGGATTTTTGATCGGGTACTTAGGGTTTTCGTCCCGAGGGCAACTTATAGGCGGAAGGAGAGGCCGAGGGGGTGCTGGGGTCGGCCAGACCACCCCCTGGCGCGGGCCAGGCCTGGCCACGCGGCCAGGTGGTGTGGCCAGCCCCCAGCCCTTCTCCGTCGCGTATTCTGGCACTTGATCCCTTCCGGAAAAATAGGCACTTTGGCTTTTGTCCCGTCCAATTCCGAGAATATCCTGACTTTCCTGGAACCAAAAATAGCAGAAAACAGGCAGCTGGCACTGTGGCTCTTGTTAATAGGTTATTCCAAGAAATCATAATAAAAGTACTCCAAAGTTGGAACAAAACACAAGAAAGTGGATAAAACCAAGCATGGAACATCAAAAATTATAGATACATTTGCAATGTATCAACATCCCCAAGCTTAACTCCTGCTCGTCCTCGAGTAGGTAAGTGATAAAAAGAAAGAATTTTTGAGGTGACATGCACCATCAAAGACTTGATAAAAATATTTGCAAAACTCAAAGCTGGGATCATAGTACTTCAATCATAACATGAAAGACAAAGTTCTAGCAATAAGCAAAGAAACTATGATGCAACATGAAAAGGCACAAACAAAATATTCATGAATAACTTGCTTTGCAAGATGTTTGTTTGTTTCACATAAAGAAAACATAGCATAATAGTATTCAGCTTGTCCCTCAATAGAGTAGCAAATATAAATGCATAGGACACCTTCAAAGTTCATAAGAGTGACTAGATACAATAGGTTAAAACAAGCAATAACAAGTTATGCATCAATCAACTAGTCTTGGGACAATGCACATAGAACTAAGAATGGCCACTATGCTCTCAAAGTAGTGCATAAAGATAGAAGATGGAGACTCAATATAATGGTGGAAGAAAGGCCTTTTGTAAAAGGAAGTAGGGATTCAAGTCTCATAAAGAGCTTCCAAAAATTATGGTACTTGTAGCCTTCAGCTCTCATTGCCCCTATCATAAGCATCTTGAAGTGATTAAGGTTAAAGTGAACAAACTATGGTGTACATGCTTGACAAAGTATAAGTCAGAAATCTCATGTCCCTTGTATACGAGGGCCGCTCCTCATGCTACTCAAGTTTAGTCACCGGTAAGTTCTTGTCATCGTAAGTACATGTGTATCATTGAGAACCACCAACGGGGTACCCCTTGCCCGATGATACGGAAGAATCCCCATATCAAAATGACAAGGCAAGCAGACAACGAGCATCTCAACATTCTTCTTATTTACCATGGGAATATGGTGCTTTTTTTTCTCTCTTTCCTCTTTTCACAGTATCTCTTTTTTTCTCTTTTTTCTTCTCAATATAGGACTCTTTTTTTATAAGAAGAATGCTTCATAGACAACTCATTATGGTTACGCTGCAGGTTTCCACCATGTCAGCATGGATTAGACCAGCGGCCCAGGCATTTCTCTAACACATATACATAACTCCATGGACTTACAAGCTCCCCTTTCATTTCACACCGACGACATCCATATACAAAAGAGCATGATATCAACTAGGTACAAGTACCAAGTGCAATGTTGAAAGCGTTCCCCATGAAAGCATGGTTCTGCTAATTCCCGACAAATAAGTGCAAGCATATACAACATAGACAACACAATGGTTCAAGTTTATTAAGGGCAAGTAAAGTAAAGTGTGCCATCAAGTTAGTGAGAGCTTTAATCACTAGTTTTCTCATAACAAGTGGAAGGTAAACAAAAGCATGAATATACTTGGAATAGCATAAGCTAGTAGGTAGGTATGGTGGACTCTTTGGAATAACTTGGTTTAGGGAGTTGGATGCATGAGTGGAACTCATACTTGGTTGTGGAGGCTAGCAAAAGATTGGGAGCGACAAACTAAGAGAGCAATAATGGCCATAATCATGCAGAGCAACAAAACATCATTGAAAAAAGCATAAAGTGATACTACAAGTTGAAAACTAAAGGATCATAAAGGCTATGGTGACTTGAGATAGTCATAACATGGTGTGAGCGTGCGCCAAGTCAACCCAAATAAAGCATCAAAGGAGAATACCACTATACTATGCTTTAATATGCTAAAACAACGCATGATTCATCGAAGGCACATTAAGCAATCTCAATTGTTTATAACAAGTCATGCTACAGCAAAGAATACTAAGCATAAAGGCAAAACAATATCAAGCATGGCATGACAAAGCATAGGCCACAGTCAAAAACGAGCTCTTTTTACCACATAAGCATGAACTTCCCTACTCTTTTCCAAACCAAACCAAACTATTTGCAAACCAAAGTGTGAAAGAGGGGGTCCAACCAACTTATTCAGAAAACTAAGCAAACCAAGCAAACTAAAGACCAAAATGAAAACGAAAAAGAAGACGCTCCAAGAGAAACACAACTGTGCACGAAACAATAAAAATGAAGCGTTTGGAAGAAACCTGGATTTTTATTGATGAAGAAGGGGATGCCTTGGGCATCCCCAAGATTTGACGCTTGTACTTCTTGGATATTTCTTGGGGTGACACGCGTGGCATCCCCAAGCTTGAGCTTTAGTCCATCCTTCATCTCATTACTCATTCCTTCCATACACCTGAAATTTTTCCTTCATACAAAACTTCACACAATCTCATTAGCAACATTAGTGCACTTAAGATAAATAAGTCTCAAGGTTCAGTTCTAACACCAAATACACTTCCATTAGAACACTAGCTACTGTAGCACTTCCCTCAAAAATCTCAATTCCCCAAAGGAACTCAAGAAGGAACTAACAAGAAGCAAATGCAGAAAATGGCAGAAATCTGTCAAAACAGACCAGCAGGTAAAGACGAATTTTTTCGAAGACTTTCTGTTGCTCAAATCGAAAGGTGTTGAACGAACGAAAGTTAGATAACAACCTGGGGCAGAAGCACAAACAATTACAGCTCAATCCGACGTACAGAGCTCTCTCAGGAATTTTTACGGTGAAGCACATAAATCTATTTCGGGACAGCAACTTTCCCAATCATTACTTCACTCTCATTAGGGGTTACTCTTGGCACAAAAAGCAAATAAAAGGATAAGGAGAGGTTATTACAGAAGTAATAACTTCCAAGACTCAACTAAAACTCTTGGGTTATCTCCCAACAAGTACTTTTCTTTAACGCCTTTAAGTTAGGCATAAGAACCAAAGAAATAATCAAGTGTTCTCAAATGAAGAAGCATTAAGACCAAATTTTGTTTTCATAGGAGAAGCAAAAGAAATCTTTTATCTCTTTTTAGGGAAGTGTTCGATACCTTTCTTGAGTGGGAGTTGGTATTTAATGGTGCCTTCTTTCATATCAATGATGGCACCAACAGTTCTAAGAAAAGGTCTTCCCAAAGTAATAGGACAAGAAGCATTGTATTCAACATCCAAAACATAGAAATCAATGGGGACATAGGAATCATTAACCATAATAAGAACATCATTAAGACTCCCCATGAGTTTCTTTTTAGCATTATCATCAAGTGGGACATTCAAATAACAATCTTCAAGAGGAGGCAAATCAAGCATATCATAAATCCTTCTAGGCATAATGGAAACACCACTATCAAGATCACACAAAGCTTTGAAATCAAAGTCATTCACTTTCATATTAATGATGGGTCCCCAACCATCTTCTTGTTTTATAGGAATAGAAGCCTTATGTTTCATCTTTTCTTCTTTAATCTTTATGAGAGCATCAGTAATGTGTTTTGTAAAAGCCATGTTCATAGCACTAGCATTAGGACTTTTAGCAAGCTTTTGTAGGAACTTAATAACTTCAGAGATGTTGCAACCATCAAGATCAAAATCAACTTTATCATCTAAACTAGTAGAACTATTAGTAGCCTCAACACTAGTGGTGGTAATAGTAGAAACACTAATGTTTCTAGCAATTTCATCTTCTCTTTCCCACTTAGCATGTAATTTAGCTAATAGTCTAACATTTTCATCAATTCTTACTTGTATGGCATTAGTAGCTGCAAAGGGATTCTCATTAGTTTCAGGTTTAGCAGCCATTTTATTAATCAATGAAGATTGAGCTTCAGACAAAGATGATATATTTCTTTCAGCATTAGAGAGTTTCAATTGTAAACTAGGAATTTCCCTATTTAGACTCTCAAGTTGATGGCTAATGTTCTTCAAAATGATAGATTGTTCCTCCATAGTTTTAGTAAATAGTTTATTTTTCTCATATTGCATTTGCATGAAGTTTTTAGTGGCTCTTTCAACTTCTAAAATTCTTCCTTCACTAGGTAATTCAGGTTTACCATTATAGCCATAAGTATTACCAGGAGGGTAGGGCCTATAATTGTTGTTACCAAAATTGTTCCTATAAGCATTATTACCATAAGCATTGTTGCCAAAATTATTATTTCTTATGAAGTTCACATCAACTTGCTCTTCTTGAGCAACCAAAGAGGCTAAAGGAACATTATTTGGATCAATATGGGCTTTCCCACTAACAAGCATAGACATAATAATATCAATTTTATCACTCAAGAGGTTTCCTCAATAGAATTTACCTTCTTATGTTGTGGAGCTCTCTCAGTGTGCCATTCAGAATAATTAACAATCATATTATCCAATAGTTTTGTTGCAGCACCCAAAGTGATGGTCATAAAGGTACCTCCAGCAGCTGAATCCAACAGGTTCCTTGAAGAATAGTTCAATCCTGCATAAAAAGTTTGGATGATCATCCAAGCAGTCAGTCCATGAGTGGGACAATTCTTAACCAAAGATTTCATTCTTTCCCAAGCTTGAGCAACATGCTCATTATCAAGTTGTTTAAACTTCATTATTTCACTTCTCATGGATATAATCTTAGCAGGGGGATAGTATTTTCCAATAAAAGCATCTTTGCACTTAGTCCAAGAATCAATACTATTCCTAGTTAAGGAATTCAACCATTCTTTAGCTTTTCCTCTCAAAGAGAAAGGAAACAATTTCAGTTTAATAATATCACCATCTATGTCCCTATGCTTTTGCATCTCACAAAGTTCAACAAAGTTATTTAGATGGGAAGCAGCATCTTGATTACCAATACCAGAAAATTGCTCTCTCATAACAAGATTGAGCAAAGCAGGTTTTATCTCAAAGAAAGTATTTTCAGCCACAGGTGGAGCAATAGGAGTGCTCATAAAATCATTGTTGTTGGTGCTAGTGAAGTCACACAACTTAGTGTTTTCAAGAGTAGTCATTTTTTGGGGCTTCAAAATAAGAAAGCAAAACAAGTAAAACTATTTTTTTTGTGTTTTTGAAGAACAAAACAAGCAAACAAACCAAAAAGAGAACTAAGCAAAACAAAAACAACAAAGTAAAGAGATTGGTTATGAGGGACTCCCCTTGTGAAGATGTCCTTGACTCCCCGGCAACGGCGCCAGAAAAGATGCTGGTGCGTAGTTGACGTGGGAGCTTTTCCTTGTTCTTCAGTCCCCGACAACGGCGCCAGAAAATGTCTTGATGCACTCGACGATCGACGTACAGTTCGTTGGGAACCCCAAGAGGAAGGTATGATGAGCACATCAGAAAGTTTCCCTCAATTATGAAACCAAGGTTTAATCGAACCAGTAGGAGCAAGGAAACACCCCAAAGGTGTTACTAGCTGAGCTTTGGCAGGGCGCACTACCGGTGCTAGTAGAAACGTGGAGACCTGCACAACACAACCACAGAAATTTGTCCCCAACTTGCGATGAGGTTGTCAATCTCACCGTGTTTTGCGGAAAACAAAGGATTAAACGTATCGAATGGAAATAAGTAAAAGTTTGCAGAAAGTAAACACAAAGCAGTAAAAGATTGTAGATTGTATGTAAAAGACATGGACCGGGATCCATAGTTCACTAGAGGTGGCTCTCCTTAGTTAAATAACATGCTGGGTGAACAAATTACAACGGGGCAATTGACAAACACCGAGAAAGCAATACATGCATTTACCAATCATCTTGACTCCTTTGAGACTTGATTGGGCATTACAACATAATACATAGACCGCCATCCAACTGCATCTATGACTAATAATCCACCTTCAGGTTATCATCCGAACCCCCTCCAGTATTAAGTTGCAAGCAACAGATTATTGCTTTACGAACTGCGTGTAAATTAAATAATACAATTGTTCTATGAACAAAGGATCGTTGTTTTCTCCCTAGTAGCAACAGCACATCTAGTACCTTAGAGATTTCTGTCACTTCCCCAGATTACCAGAGGCATGAACCCACTATCGAGCATAAATACTAACTCTTGGAGTTGCTAGCATCTACTTGGCCAAGATAGCTACTAACAACGGAAAGCATGCAAGATCTCAAATAACAAAGACATGAAAGAATCAATAATCAATCTGAAATAGCATCTCAATATCCATCGGATCCCCGCAAACACAACATGTATGAATTACAAATAGATGATCTTGATCATGAACGGAGCTTACAAGATCTAAACATGAAAGCACAAAGGAGGAGAAACCAGCCATCTAGCTACTACATGGATCCGTAGTCCAAGGATGAACTACTCACGCATCACACCGGAGGCTTGCATGGTGATGAAGAAAGCCTCCAGGGTGAATTCCCCTCTCCGGCAGGGTGCCGGGAAGAGCTTCAGATCCCCCCGATCTAGGGACAGAGACGACGGCGGCTACACACTCTTTCGTGGATTTTTGATCAGGTACTTAGGGTTTTCGTCCCGAGGGCAACTTATAGGCAGAAGGAGAGGCCGAGGGGGTGCTGGGGTCGGCCAGACCACCCCCTGGCGCGGGCCAGGCCTGGCCACGCGGCCAGGTGGTGTGGCCGGCCCCCAGCCCTTCTCCGTCTCGTATTCTGGCACTTGATCCCTTCCGGAAAAATAGGCACTTTGGCTTTTGTCCCGTCCAATTCCGAGAATATTCAATTTCTGACTTTCCTGGAACCAAAAACAGCAGAAAACATGCAGCTGGCACTGTGGCTCTTGTTAATAGGTTAGTCCAAGAAATCATAATAAAAGTATTCCAAAGTTGGAACAAAACACAAGAAAGTGGATACAACCAAGCATGGAACATCAAAAATTATAGATACATTTGCAATGTATCAGCACTCAACACGTCCGTCAAGGCATGTTCATTGTACCTGCAAGTACAGATATATTTCTGGTAGTGCACAGCAGATGCTTTGCCAGCCCTTATTCAGTTCTTATCTTCACGCTGCAAGCGCGACATCCAATTTTTTGTCATCGTGGAGATGATTCGGGTGGCCTAGGAGACGTGTTCTCTTTGTAGGGAAAACATGTGGCGGAGTCGCCATGGCTTTTGAGTGTGGATGTTACCGACACACAGTACGATGTACAAAGAAAAATAATCATAGGGTGCACGACCAGCGCTCCCTATGGGCATAGCCCCCGAGTGCCTATTTGAGTCGTAGAATCGAGTGGGGACTAAAAACAGTTGCGACTGCTGTCGTCTATTGTTGCTTGTTTCAGTCGAATGTGCTTCCAGCGCTCCCTATGTGAGTAACCCGTCGTTCACAATCGAATCGTTGATTCAAGTGATGGGTTTTCATGAAGCTTATATACCTGCGTAGAAACTCTTTCGGGTGCGTGACCAGTGCTCTTGTTAGGAGTAGCCCCCCGAGTTCTTGGTTGAGTCGAAGACTCGAGTAAGGACTAAAGTAGTCAAAATATTCTTCTAGTGGAAACTATGACGTCAATGCTGACGATGTGATGACTTCAGTTGCCCATGTGAGCGGCTTTGACGGGACGTGACGAGCGATGGGTCCCACTTTCTGACTTTGATTTGACTGGGCGTGCTTAATCTTCTGTTTTAACTGCGTCTCGATTTTTGCGCATAATGGGAGTAGTGGGGGACGGTTCGTGATTCACCTTCACCACACGTCGATGGCGATGTGCGCCATGCGTCCAATAGGGTTTCTGCTGGCTGTTGGATGACATCCGCGAGGAGGTTAAGTAGCAGCGCAGCTGCGGTAATTTTTCCCCATCTCTCTTCTTGCTCGTGCCTCCTTCGCCATTGTTGCTCTTTCTGCTTCTTTGCGCACTTCCTCTTCGTGGCACTAGACTAGCTCCACGTTTTCCCCAGTCACTTCCTCCGCTCGCATCACCATCGAAAGATGGGCAAGAAGAAAGGAGGTTCTGCCGCTGGATCTGCAACCACCATTGCCGCCACCAAGAAGAAGGGAGGCGCCGCCATCGTGGGCACCAGCACCGCCGGTGTTGGGAAGAAGAAGGGCGCGGGGACTCGCGTCACCAATGGGTCCTGGCGCCCATCCACCATTAAGCCCGCGGAGCTATTCAATCTCCGTCAAGATGGAGCACTTCCTTTTACGGAAGGCGACTCCCACGTTCCTAGCGAGGAGGTAATTCTCGTTCCTCCTGCTGGTTTCCGAGTGATGTTCCTTGCGTTCATCATCCATGGTCTCTCTCTTCCCCTGCATCCCTTTGTCAGGGGTCTTCTTTGTTTCTACGGGCTCCAGCTGCACTAGCTGTCCCCAAATTCGATTCTCCACATTTTGTGCTTCATCACCTTGTGCGAGTGCTGGCTCATAATCGAGCCACACTTTGGTCTCTTCAAGAAGCTTTTTAAGCTCAAGCGTCAATCGGGGTCGGGTTCGGTAGTCTACAATGTAGGAGGCTGCGAGATCCACGTCGAATCTTCCTCCACCTACATTGATATCAAGCTCACCGCGTCTGTCCAAAGGTGGAGAGACAAGTGGTTCTACGTCCATGACCAGAAGGCCAACGAAGAGCACTTCGGACTCGTGCCCTTCGATCCTGTGGCGACTTGCAAGAGGAGGCGTTCCTGGAAGAATGTCGTGATGCCTGGCAAGTCCGAGGAAATGGAGATGCTGTATCAGCGTGTCTGCCACCTCGAAGGCTGCATAGGCAAAGAAGAGGGTGGCGCCGCTCTCATTCGCACGTGGTTGCGCCGCCGCATCCGGCCTCTGCAGGCTAGAATCCATCCGATGTACCGCTGGGTCGGTGCTGGCGATGTCACTTCCATATCTGCGGAGGGCATTTTTGTGCGTGAGGTAGATAGGAGGTTGCGACTGGTGACCAAGTACACCGCCAAGGAGGATCTCCCAGGCAAATCAGTCATGCCCCCTTTTGATGCCAATAATCCTTCGCTTGAGGTAGAGCTTTCCTGTGAAATAGTCTTTTATTTTTTCGATTGGTTGCCAAGTGTGTAATATGTGTTGATGTTTATTCTGACCGCAGGAATAGAAGGTGGCCTCCAACTTCCCTTCTCTGCCTGAAGGGGTTATCCCACGTGAAGCGGTGGAAGAGGACGAGTCGGATTCGACCGTCCCAATTGAAGAAGAGGAGGAAGCCCTCGAGTCCAGTGGCCACGGCACTCGCAAGCGCTCCTGCAATGAAGATTCTGACGCCTCCTCGCCGATGATGCCGGATGGTCCCTCTGTAGCTTCAGTGGAGCCGATTCCCGTCGTGCCTGTGCGTGCCATGGCTCCTCCCGCTCGGAAGAAGCTGCGGCTGCCGAAGGACTCGTCGGATGACTCCTTTGACCTCGACAAATTCAACTGGTGAGTTTTAATATCCGCGAGTTTGTCTTGATCATTTTTGAAGTTGCGTTTCTGAAGTGGTGCTGGACGTGTTTTGCAGCCAAACGACACCGTCGTCTTCTGACGACGTCCAATTTGTGAAAGAGTCTGGAGTCGCAGACTCCAAGACCAAGGAGGTGGCCACACGGTCTCCTTCTCCTCCAGTGGCGGCCCACTCCGGCGCCAGTTCTTCTAGCTCCCCACATGCTGGGGAGCACCAAATGGTTGCACGGACGACTGCTCGACAGTCATCTTCAGAGTCCCTGAAGGAACATGTGAGTGTCCTTTTTCCTGTTTGGCAGTTGAATTTGTACTTTGAGCTGACGCTGAGTCTTCATTTCCCTTGGTGTAGCTCATTGTGAAGGAAGCTACTCGCTTGCAGAGCAGGTCCTTGCTTTGGGTCGACAACACGCCCTGCTAGACAATTGCCACCACGTAGTCGAAGGTTTGTTCTTGACTTTGCCTCTTTAATCTCCTTTGCACTAGGATTTGTAGGCTCATATATTTTGCCGTGTTCTACCTTTTGTAGGTGAACATAACGAACTTCTCCGTCGTGTTACGTCCCTCGAGAAGGGGCTTGCTGTGGCGGTGAAGAATCGCGATGAAGCAATCGTAGCCTTGGAGGAGTCGCCAAAGCGTGAGGAAGACCTACGCGCTTCCGCTGCTGAGAGGGAGAAGTTGTTCACAGAACAACTTTTCTCGACTGCGAAGGCTCTCTCAGGTACTTGCTCTGCTTTCCCTTGTGTTTTTTCTTATCTCAGGTTTCTTGTTCTTGTGGTCACACCTTCTACTCTTCAAATGCCGCTGGCCTTAGCTTCGATGCCCAAGCCTTGCATCGCGAGGATGCTCTTGCTGGCGTTGTGGCCGTAGTCGAAGATCATGGCGTCTCCCTCCAAGAGATGTTGGGGAAGGCGAAGGGTGTGCTGAGTCGCCTCCGGGAGGACCTGACTCCCACGGCCGGTCTAATCGACAATCTTGACGACCTGGTGGAATCCTTCGCTGGAGGTATTCCTATGGACTTCAAGAATTCCCAGCGATCTGTCGACGCCACCATGGCACTCGCGATGGTGTAGGCCCACGGCGTGGAGTTGGATCCCGCCGCGATCTCCAAGGTGATGCCTGTCGATGCCAGAGGCTAGTAGGTAGTGTTTGCTCCTTTCGCTAGTAGCTGTGGTAAATATGGGCTCAGCTTATCGAGACAGTCGCCAAATACTCTGAGGAGCGTTAGCGAGCGAAGGCGGCAAAGACCGTGGCATCTGGGCTACCATCGGCAAGTCCATGGCATCGGAGACTGCCATGGATGCGATGAAGCCCCCGAAGTCGAAGTCTAAGTCAAAGAAGCAGATTGCTCCGTAGTTACGCTTTGTAATAGGTCTAGCTTCTTTTGTTGGTCAGCCTTTTGTGGGGGGTGCCCCCTTGACACTTTTATCAAATTTGAACTCGGTCCTCTTTTTATCGATGTATGATTAGTCTCATTTGTCTCTTGCTTGATTATACATAGGGTCCTTCGAGTGGTCATTCGAGTGATCCTCATGATTCTCCTCCCACCGATGAAACCACGACACAGCCGCGTTCAAAGGTGGAGGAATTTTCGTTGCTTTCGCGACTGCACGACCACATTAAGCAGTTGGAGAGTGAGTTGCCCATCGTCCACGGTAACACGGATGTGTGGAAGTCGAAAGCTGAGAAGGCCACCGCCCGTGAGAAGTATCTCTTGGAGGTAGTGGCGCAATTGAATGAGCAGTTTAAATGTTAGCTTTTTGCCCTCCCATCTTTTCTTTTAGTCAGTCATAGCGATGCCTTGTACTCACACTTTGCTGCTTGCTTGGTGTAGTTGTTAGCACTTGTCATCCGCAGGATGAGAAGGACCGGGTGGCCATTCGAATGAATAACCTGACCCAGGAGCAGCTGCAGGCTAGTGGGTATTTTTGGGTGGACCACGACCGTGCAGTCGCGTTGGCGACCCTGCAAGATCGTTCTTCTCGAGTGCTCCAAAGCTTGAAGAAGGCACAATCGTGTCTTAGGCACATTTATAAGACGATGATTCCACTGGACGCCGTCCCTTCAAGCCTGTTGGCTCTTCTGGCAAAGTTTCAAGATATAAGTGCGGTACGCGAGTGCGTGCGGCAACAACTGGTCACAGGTGCGACTGCATCAGCCAGATATGGACATAGCATCCGTTGCAACTGGGTCGCCACTGCCACCAGAAGGGATGACTTGGAACATGGTGCCAAACTACAAGGCGATTGATCGGCCAGCGGAGGATATCGTCGACTTCTTTGAAGATCTGACGAATGTTCATCTTCTGCAGCAGTAGTGTAGTTTGTATCCTGCACATAGATGTATGAGTGTTGTAAAGTTCGTATGATTGTGTTGGGTACTTTTAGTACCCATTGATATGTGAAGAGCTTGCTAGCTTGCTAGTTCGTAAAGTTCGAGTGTATTGTACTCTGTAGTTCCTTTTCATTAGCCTGATGTGTGTTTATCTCAGCACCTTGCCAACCTATTAGGTGCGTTGCAACTGGGTTGGTGTTTATCAAGGGTTCGATTGGTATTGTGTTAGCTACTCAGGGTACTGCGATTTGTTCGTAGAACGAAAGTGTAAAGGGTGGCGCAGCCCCCAAGTGATGAAATTGCAAGAAAATAGGGAACACATAGAGTTTTGGGGCACTTAGCTTTATTTATTCGCAGAATAGTACGAGGTACAATGTGTGTCTAAGTAGCCTGGCTGATTAGCCTTATTTGTAATGTAAAAATGACTAGGGGTAGAAACAACGCAGCTGCGCGACGTTCCAGGGGTTGGACTATGCGACTCCGCTTGCTAGGTCTTTGAGGCAATAGGCGCCACCTGGGATTACTTCAGTAATCACATAAGGTCCTTCCCAAGGGGACTTGAGTTTGAGGTGCCCTTGCTGCTTTAGTCGCAGGACCAGATCTCCTTCGACAAAGGATATGGGGCGTAGCCTTCTGCTGTGGTAGTTGAGGAGGTTCTGCTGATAGATCATTGATCTCTCCACTGCGATTTCCTGTGCCTCGTCGAGGAGGTCGATGGAGTCTTTGAGTGCAAGAGTTGAATCCTGCTCGCTGTAAGTGATACATTGCAAATGTATCTATAATTTTTGATGTTCCATGCTTGGTTTTATCCACTTTCTTGTGTTTTGTTCCAACTTTGGAGTACTTTTCATATGATTTCTTGGACTAACCTATTAACAAGAGCCACAGTGCCAGCTGCCTGTTTTCTGCTGTTTTTGGTTCCAGGAAAGTCAGAAAATGAATATTCTCGGAATTGGATGGGACAAAAGCCAAAGTGCCTATTTTTCCGGATGTCATCAAGTGCCAAAATACGAGATAGAGAGGGGCCAGGGGCCAGCCACACCATAGGGTGGCGCGAGTCCCCCTTGGCCGTGCCACCAGGATGTGTGGGCCCCTTCGGCCTCTACTGACCTTGCCCTTTCGCCTATATATTCCTCCCGAGGCAAAAACCCTAGATCGTCAATCAGAAATCCACGAAAAGTTCTGCAGCGCCGCCGCCACCGAAGGGGAGATTCGGGGGACAGAAAGTTTCTGTTCTGGCACCCTACCGGGACAGGGAAGTGCCCCCGAAGTCATCTCCATCGATCTCCACCACCATCTCCATCACCATTGCTGATTCCCATGATGAGGAGGGAGTAGTTCTCTCTCGAGGCTAAGGGTTCTACCGGTAGCTATGTGTTCATCTCTCTATCTATGCATGGTCTTGTTGTGGTCATGAGCTTGTAATCTATAGATCTACCTTGCTACTCAAGTGCTTTAATAGATCTCTACTCTCCCCATGTGTGTGAAAGTGACAGCGTGCTCACCATGGTGGCACTTAGGCTAGAGATTACAAATACTTGTTATCAGTTATATTTGGAGTTGGATGTTTCTATGAAATTGTGGTGTTTGTTGGACTCATCTAGTACTCAAGGTGACAGTGTGGGGTTATCTAGATGGGAAATATGGACTTTGAGGTGTGCTGTTATAGCCCTACCATCGATTAGAGTGTTCAACCGGAGAGTAGTTAAGAGTAGTATCATGAAGATAATATATTTATATGAGAGTGTTCACTAGTGAAAGTATGATCCCTAGGCCTTGTTTCTAAGCATTGATATACCGTTTGCAATTAGATCTGTTACATGTTTGCTTGCTTCCATCTTTATTTCAGTTTGCCTTTAGTCTCTTCCACGCCATCAAGCTATTTGCTGGCACCGTTGTCTTATATCCATACCACTTGTATTTCACTATCTCTTCACCGAACTAGTGCACCTATACACCTAACAAGTGCATTAGGTGTGTTAGGGACACAAGAGACTTCTTGTATCTTGATTGCAGGGTTGCTTGAGAGGGGATACCTTTGACCACTTCCTCCCTGAGTTCGATAAACCTTGGGTGATCCACTTAAGGGAAAACTTGCTGCTGTTCTACAAACCTCTGCACTTGGAGGCCCAACAACTGTCTACAAGAATATAAGTGCGTAGACATCAAGCTATTTTCTGGCGCCGTTGCCGGGGAGGAAAGGTAAAAGGTATTCACACCGAAGGATTAAAAAAGAAGAACCTCCCACGGCAAACACCTATTTTCTGGTGAGAGTGCTCGAAGTTATTTCCTTTAGATTCTGCAATTTTGCCTTTTTGTTTCTTGTTTTCACTAGTTAGGCTTAATGTAAAACAACAACAAAATTAGAGAGCTTTATAGTATTTATCTTGAGTTAGGACATGAAGTGTTTGAAGAGGAAATTAAAAAACATATGGAACTTTATTTGCATGCTAATAGCAATGTTGTTAGTATGAATTCTTTGGACACTATTATTGCTAATGCTATGGAAAAGTCTAAGCTTGGGGAAGCTAGTTTTTATGAAAATGATCTTTTTAGTTCCCCAGCTTTGGAAGATAGCTATTCTATTGCTTATGATGATACCAAACCTCCAATATATGATGATTACAATGATGAGTATGATATTTTCAGTCCACCTACTATTGAGGAGGAAAGTAATTATGATTAGAATATGCCTCCTATATTTGATGTATATGGTGATGAGAATAATAATGATAGCTATTTTGTTGAATTTGCTCCCACTACAATTAATAAGAATGACTATGTTTATGTGGGGAGTATTAATTCTTTTATGCATGTGGCTCATGATAAGAATGTTTTACGTGATAGTTATATTGTTAATTTTATTCATGATGCTACTGAAAGTTTTATTATGAGAGAGGGAAACATGGTTTCATATATCTAAACAATATTAAGTTTCCCCTCTTTATGTTGAAAGTCTTGAAGTTGCACTTGTTTTGCTTTCCTATGCTAGTTGCTTTGTGCTTTCATGACTTGTTTATTTACAGGATTCTTATGCATAGGAAGTGGGTTATACTTAAATGTGTTTTGAATTTGCTTCTTGATGCTCTCTTTTACTTCAATTCATATTTCTTATGTGAGCATTTTCTCAAAACATCATGCCTAACTTAAAGGCGTTAAAGAAAAGTACTTATTGGGAGATAAACCAAAAGTTTTAGTTGAGTCTGGGAAGTTATTACTTCAGTAATAACCGCTCCTTATCCTTTTTATTTGCTTTTTTGTGCCAAGAGTAACCTCTAATGAGAGAGAAGTAATGATTGGGAAAGTTGCTGTCCCGAAATAGATTTCTGTGCTTCACCGTAAAAATTCGTGTAAAATCTCTGAACGTCTATTTGAGGCGTGAATTTTTGTGCTTCTTCCTCAGGTTGTTATCTAACTTTCGTTAGTTCAACACTTTTCTATTTGAGCAACAGAAGGTGTTCGAAAAATTTCGTCTTTACCTGCTGGTCTGTTTTGACAGATTTCTGCCATTATTTGCATTTGCTTCTTGTTGGTTCCTTTTTGAGTTCTTTTGGGGAATTGAGCTTTTTGAGGGAAGTGCTACAGTAGCTAGTGTTCTAGTGGAAGTTTATTTGGTGTTAGAACTGAACCTTAAGACTTATTTATGTTGAGTGCACTAATGTTGCTAATAAGATTGTGTGAAGTTTTGTATGAAGGAAAATTTTCAGGTGTATGGAAGAAATGAGTAATGAGATGAAGGATGGACTAAAGCTCAATCTTGGGGATGCCACACGTATCACCCCAAGAAATATCCAAGAAGTACAAGCATCAAATCTTTGGGATGCCCAAGGCATCCCCTTCTTCATCAATAAAAATCCCAGGTTTCTTCCAAACGCTTTATTTGTATTGTTTCATGCACAGTTGTGTTGTTCTTGGAGTGTCTTCTTTTTAGTTTCCGTTTTGGTTTTTCGTTTGCTTGGTTTTCTTAGTTTGCTTGAATAAATTGGTTGGACCCCCTCTTTCATACATTGGTTTTCAAATAGTTTGGTTTGGTTTGGAAAAGAGTAGGAAAGCTCATGCTTAAGTGGTAAAGAGAGCTTGTTTTTGACTGTGGCCTATGCTTTGTCATGCCATGCTTGATATTGTTTTGGCTTTATGCTTAGTATTCTTTGATGTATCATTACTTGTTATAAACAATGGAGATTTCTTAATGTGCCTTGGATGAATCATGCGTTGTTTTAGCATATTAAAGCATAGCATAGTGGTATTCTCCTTTGATGATTTATTTGGGTTGACTTGGCGCATGCTTACACCATGTTATGACTATCCGAAGTCACCATAGCCTTTATGATCCTTTAGTTTCAACTTGTAGTATCACTTTATGCTTTGATCAATGATGTTTTGTCGCTCTGCATGATTATGGCCATTATTGCTCTCTTAGTTTGTCGCTCCCAGTCTCTTGCTAGCCTCCACAACCAAGTATGAGTTCCACTCATGCATCCAACTCCCTAAACCAAGTTATTCCAAAGAGTCCACCATACCTACCTACTAGCTTATGCTATTCCAAGTATATTCATGCTTTTTTTATCTTCCAAATTAAACTTGTTAGGAGAAAACTAGTGATTAAAGCTCTCACGAACTTGATGGCACACTTTACTTTTTTGCATCTAATAAACTTGAACCATTGTGTCCTTCTTTGTTGCGTATATGCTTGTGCTTTATAAGTTGAAATTAGCAGAACCATGTATCATGGGGAACGCTTTCAACATTGCACTCGTACTTTGTACCCCGTTGATATCATGTTCTTTTGCTTATGGATCCCGACGGTGTGAAATAAAAGTGGAACTTGTAAGATCATGGAGTTTGTATGTGTGTTAGAGAAACGCCTGGGCCGCTACCCTAAGACATTCCTAATCATGGTGGAAACTTGCAGCATCACCATAATGAGCACTCTATGAAGCATCCTCAATAAAAACCTATGCAAATAGCAAATAGAAACATCGCTGAGATGCTCATTGTCTGCTTGCCTTGTCATTTTGATTATGGGAAAGCTCCCGTATCATGTGCAAGGGGTACCCCGTTGGCGGTTCTTAATGATACACATGTACTTACAATGACAAGAGCTTACTCGTGACTGAAGTTGAGTAGCATGAGGATCGGTCTTCGTAAGTAAGGGGCATGAGATTTCGGTTTATAACTTGTCAAGCATATCCTCTTAGTTGTGTCACTTTAACCTTAATCACCTTCAAGATTCTTATGATAGGGGCAATGAGAGCTGAAAGCTAACAAGTACCATAATTTTTGGAAGCTCTTTATGAAACTTGAATCCCTACTTCCTTCTATGAAGGCATTTCTTCCACTTATACATTGAGTCTTCACCTTCTATCTTTATGCACCTTCTTTGAGAGCATAGTGGCCATTCTTAGTTCTATGTGCATTGTCCCAAGACTTGTTGATAGATGCATACCTTGATATTGCTTGTTTTAAACTATTTGTGTCTAGTCACCCTTATAAACTTTTAAGGTGTCCTATGCATTTATGTTTGCTACTCTATGAGGGACAAGCTGAATACTATTATGCTATGTTTTCTTTATGTGCAACAAACAAACGTCTTGCAAAGCATTGTTATTCATGAATCTTTTGTTTGTGCCTTTTCATGTTGCATCATAGTTTCTTTGTCTTATTGCTAGAACTTTATCTTTCATGTTATGATTGAAGTACTATGATCCCAGCTTTGAATGTTTTACAAATACTTTGATCAAGTTTATGATGGTGCATGTCACCTCAAAAATTATTCTTTCTTTTTATCACTTACCTACTCGAGGACGAGCAGGAGTTAAGCTTGGGGATGTTGATACATTGCAAATGTATCTATAATTTTTGATGTTCCTTGCTTGGTTTTATCCACTTTCTTGTGTTTTGTTCCAACTTTGGAGTACTTTTCATATGATTTCTTAGACTAACCTATTAACAAGAGCCACAGTGCCAGCTGCCTGTTTTCTGCTGTTTTGGTTCCGGGAAAGTCAGAAAATGAATATTCTCGGAATTGGACGGGACAAAAGCCAAAGTGCCTATTTTTCCGGATGTCATCAAGTGCCGGAATATGAGACGGAGAGGGGCCAGGGGCCAGCCACACTATAGGGTGGCGCGGGTCCCCCTTGGTCACGCCACCAGGTCGTGTGGGCCCCTCCGGCCTCCACCGACCTTGCCCTTTCGCCTATATATTCCTCTCGAGGCAAAAACCCTAGATCATCAATCAGAAATCCACGAAAAGTTCCGCAGCGCCGCCGCCACCGAAGGGGAGATTCGGGGGACAGAAAGTCTCTGTTCTGGCACCCTACCGGGACGGGGAAGTGCCCCCGGAACCATCTCCATCGATCTCCACCACCATCTCCATCACCATTGCTGATTCCCATGATGAGGAAGGAGTAGTTCTCTCTCGAGGCTAAGGGTTCTACCGGTAGCTATGTGTTCATCTCTCTATCTATGCATGATCTTGGTGTGGTCATGAGCTTGTAATCTATAGATCTACCTTGCTACTCAAGTGCTTTAATAGATCTCTTCTCTCCCCATGTGTGTGAAAGTGACAGCGTGCTCACCATGGTGGCACTTAGGCTAGAGATTACAAATACTTGTTATGAGTTATATTTGGAGTTGGATGTTTCTATGAAATTGTGGTGTTTGTTGGACTCATCTAGTACTCAAGGTGACAGTGTGGGGTTATCTAGATGGGAAAGATGGACTTTGAGGTGTGCTGTTATAGCCCTACCATCGATTAGAGTGTTCAACCGGAGAGTAGTTAAGAGTAGTATCATGAAGATAATATATTTATATGAGAGTGTTCACTAGTGAAAGTATGATCCCTAGGCCTTGTTTCTAAGCATTGATACACCGTTTGCAATTAGATCTGTTACATGTTTGCTTGCTTCCATCTTTATTTCAGTTTGCCTTTAGTCTCTTCCACGCCATCAAGCTATTTGCTGGCACCGTTGTCTTATATCCATACCACTTGTATTTCACTATCTCTTTGCCGAACTAGTGCACCTATACACCTGACAAGTGTATTAGGCGTGTTGGGGACACAAGAGACTTCTTGTATCTTGATTGCAGGGTTGCTTGAGAGGGGATACCTTTGACCACTTTCTCCCTGAGTTCGATAAACCTTGGGTGATCCACTTAAGGGAAAACTTGCTACTGTTCTACAAACCTCTGCACTTGGAGGCCCAACAACTGTCTACAAGAATAGAAGTGCATAGACATCAGTAAGCAACCACTCGTTGAGCTTTGTAGCGCACTTCTGCGGGTAGCACCGTGCACCATGAAGAACGAATTGTAGCCCATGGCGCTGTTTGGAGTTGTGCGTAAGCTCCAAAGTACGGATTGCAGCTCATCTGGCCAGCATCCGGCGGCTTGTATGAGTGGCCGAAGGAGTCATTTCTTGATTCCGCCACAGATAAGGCCGTTGGCCTTTTCGACTTGTCCATTGGTCTGAGGGTGAGCCACTGAGGCGTAGCTAACATTGATTGCCAGATTTTCGTATAATTCCTGGAACTCCTTGGAGGTGAAGTTCGTCCCGTTGTCCGTGATGATGCTATGTGGCACCCCAAAGCGGTAGACGATGGACTCGAAGAACTTGACAGCGCTGGCTCCCGATTGATTCATCATCGACATGTCCTCGATCGACTTGGTGAATTTGTTGACTGCGACTAAGAGGTAGACATAACCTCCTCGCAAGGACTTTGGTAGCTTGCCGACCATGTCGAGTCCCCATTGTGCGTAGGGCCAAGCCAATGGTATTGGCCTGAGTTCCACGCCAGGTGCGTGTGGTTTGTCCGCGAATCGCTGGCAAGCGTTGCAGCGCTGGACAATGTCCTTGGCATCACGCATGGCCGTGGGCTAGTAGAATCCAGATCGTAGAACTTTGGCGACGAGGGCGCGACTGCCAGCATGGTGTCCGCAAGTGCCTTCATGTATGTCGAGGAGGATGACCCTTCCGTCCCCATTGGAAACGCACCATTGAAGTACCCCTATGATGTTGCGCTTGTACAGTTTGCTGTTGATGAGGGCGAATGCCTTGGATCGTCGTGCGATGTGTCGCGCATCAGTCGTGTCATCTGGCAGCCTCTTGCTGAGTAGATATGTGATGTAAGGCTGTGTCCAAGATGGATCAATCATCATGACCTCCATTGGGCCTTCGAGTCCCGTACCAAGCTCCGTGTGACCGAGTGCCATTGGCTCGTTGGGTGGCGTAGCCCCTGAGTCCGTTGACGTGCTTGCTTTCTTCTCTGGACCCTTGGGCTTGATGGAGCGCTCGCAGATGCGCTCGAGGAATACTCCAGGTGGTATGGGGGTGCAGGTGGATCCGATGTTGGCGAGTAGATCCGCCTCTTTGTTGCTTTCGTGGCCTACGTGTCGCAGCTCGCGGCCGTCGAAGTCTCCCTCGAGTGTGTCATATAGGTCGCGATAGGCGATCATGTTGTTGCTCAGTGCGTCGCACTCGTGCATCGTTTGGTTGACCACCAGCTTGGAGTCGCCGTAGATGATGAGCCTCTTGGCGCCGCAGGCTTTCGCCATCCGCATCCCATGGATTAAGGCTTCGTACTCGGCTTTGTTATTGGAGGCAGTGAACTGCATTCGCAGAATATATTTCATCTTGTCTCCTTGGGGTGATGTCAGTATGACACCTACGCCGGCTCCATCCTTTCGCTTGGACCCATCGAAGTGCATTGTCTAAAGATAGGACATATCTGGCTTGTCAGGGAGCTGCTTCTCCATCCAGTGCACGAGGAAGTCCGGGAGAACTTGTGACTTGATCGCGTCACACTTCTCATATGTGATGTCTCAAGGAGACAGTTCGATTCCCCAGAGCGTGACTCGTCCGGTGGCGTCAGGATTATTGAGTATGTGCCCAAGCGGGGCGTCGTTTACCACAACGATTGGGTGCTCCTGGATGTAGTGGCGCAGTCGCCTGGCTGTCATGAAGACGCCATACGCCAGCTTCTGGTAGTGCAGGTACCACTGCTTTGTTGGTGTGAGCACCTCGCTGAGGTAGTATACTGGGCGCTGGACCCCGTGGACCTTATTTTCTTCGGCTCGTTCCACCACGAGCACCGTGCTGACCACCTGGTTGGTGGTGGAGATGTAGGGCAGCAGTGGTTCCTTTTCACGAGGCGTCACCAGTACTAGCGAGGTGGATACTAGGAGTTTGAGATCTTCGAATGCTTCTTGCGCCTCATCTGTCCACTCGAACTTGTTAGCTTTGTGAAGGAGTTGGTAGAAGGGCAGTGCCTTTTCGCCCATTCAACTAATGAATCGACTGAGCGCCGCGATTTGGCCAGCCAGCTGCTGGACGCCTTTGACATTCTTCGGCTTCTCCATGGCCAGTATGTCCTTTATTTTCTTTGGGTTTGCCTCGATCTCCCTCACAGAGATGAGATACCAGAGTAATTTCCCACATGGCATGCCGAAGGCGCATTTTTCCGGATTGAGCTTGGTCCAGTAGCGGTCGAGGTTAGCGAAGGTCTCGCGGAGATCGTCAATTAACGTGGCTTCCTTGTTGGTTTTGATAATGATGTCGTCAATGTAGACTTGGATATTGCGACCAAGTTGGTTCTTGAGGCAAGCCTGCATGCACCGCTGATAGGTGGCTCCTGTGTTTTTTTAGCTCGAAAGGCACCGTGTTGTAGTAGAACACACCAAAGGGCATTGTAAATGCCGTTTTCTCCTGGTCTTCCTCCTTAATTCGAATTTGATTGTGGCCTGAGTAGGCGTCGAGGAAGCAGAAGCGCTCACATCCCACGGTGGAGTCGATGATTTGATCGATCCGTGGCAACGGGAAGTGATCCTTTGGGTAGTTCTTATTCAAGGAGGTGAAATCCACACACATCCGCAGGATATCCATGTATTTTTTAGGCACAAGCACTGTGTTAGCGAGCCAGGTGCTTTCCTTGATCTCGTGTATGAAATTTGTGTCTAGGAGTCTAATGGTCTCCATACCGACTGCTTTTGCTCTTGGTTCAAACAGTCGCCGTATTTTCTGCTTGACTGGCCTTGCGTCTGGGTTCACGTTGAGTGCATGCTCGGCGAATTCCCTGGGAACCACTGGCATGTCCGCTGGACACCAGGCGAAGATTTCCTAGTGCTCACGGAGGAATTCGACGAGCGCGAGTTCCTATGCGGAACTCAAGTTGTTGGCGATGAGGGCCATCTTGGTCGGGTCCGTTGGGTGGACCTGGACTTTCTTTGTGTGCACCGACGAGTCGAAGGACAGGTCGGGTGAACTTGGCCTGCTCAGGAGAGGTAGACTGTTGTTTGTCGACTCCTTCAATCTTGCGAGTTCCTCCTGCATGCCGAAGGACTGTGAGATTCTGTTGAATTCCCTATCGCAGCTGTCGGACCTCTCGAAGCTTACATTGATTGTGATGACGCTGTTTGGACCTGACATTTTCATCTGCAGGTAGGCGTAGTGCGACACTGCCATGGACCTTGCGAACGCGACACGTCCGAGGATGCAGTGGTATGGTGAGGGCCAATTCGACGACTTCAAAGTCAATGCGCTCTTGCCGAAAGTTTTGCGGCGTGCCGAAGATGACATCGAGGTTGATTTTGGCTAGGGGGTATACGCCCTTCCCTGGGACGATGCCGTGGAATGTCGTGTCTGAAACTTCCAGACAAGTCAGAGGGATCCTCATCATGCGCAAGGTACTTGCGAACATGAGGTTGATGCCGCTCCCGCTGTCCATGAAGACGCGACTCATATCGAAGCCCCCGATCTGCACCTCGAGTACGAGGGGACAGTGGCCTAGACGAGGAACTTGGCGCGGGTGGTCGCGCTTGTCGAAGGTGATGCATGACTCGCTTCCACTAAGGTACTCAGTGGTGGAAGGTGGAGAGTTTATCGCCAAATTGACTTGGCGAGTGATTGCCTTCTACATTCGATTGGAGGGCACCCTTTTTGGATCATTGTAACTACCTCGGTGAATTACGCTCTTAGTTACATGCCTGGATGAACGAAAGTGGTTAAAATAGTACGGTGGGGCCCAAGGCCACTCACGGTAGACCTTTCGGCTGTCCTAATCACTTTCAGAACATCGGGACAAGAACGAGCGGCGTAATCGGCAGGCGAAGGGATCAACTACATACACAAATGAGTATGTATGCAAGCCACATACAACAGTCCTCAGAGCCATTCCATCTAAAAGAAATAGAAATATTGCAACGCCATACGGCAAGATTCAAATATCCTAGATAGAGAAAATAATTTAGGATAGCTCCTCATACAACAAACATCAGAGTATCAGGCGGAAGCGGAAAACAAGATCCGAGTACAGATAAGAAGCAAATCGGCATAAGATGCCACATAAATAAACACATCCCGCCCACAGATCTCACGGATCCCCGTTCCCGGAATCTCTACACCGAGTGATCATTGCCAACATCATCTGTCTCCTCCACCCAGTATCCTTCTTGCGAGTAAACCTGTTCATCTGAATCAAACAATTTATCGTGTGAGACCCTAGGGGTACTCAGCAAGTCTTTATGCCACTAAAGGGGACACAACCTGGGGTGACGCAATTGCAGCAAAAGATAATATCTAACAGTTCTATAGATACTCGCTAACCATCCGCCTAACCAATGATAGACGGATGTCCGTGAATTAAGACCCACAGTTATAACAGTATAATTAACAGATCCATCCTCCTCCTCGCTTACCAACGAGGAAGCGGACGAACAACCCCCATCATCTGTTGGCATTTTTATTAACCATTCCATGAGTATTGCACTATTTACTAGTCAAGTACTTAGTCAAAATAAAAGTGGTACTTTAGTTATACTTGTCTATGATCGAGAAACTGTGCTCCAAGTCGTCCATAACCGCGGACACGGCTTTCAGAAAGATTTACCCTGCAGGGGTGCACGAATAGCAACACACACTCAATCAACCTCGGAAAAACCAACTCAAAACCCAACGAGGCATTCACGACAAAGCGATCACAGGATTCAGAAATATTTCAGGGGGCCACCCCATTAAGCTACCCGCAACGAAGTTGGCCGGCTCCGAGACGGACCCAAGGTTTGCGTCAATGGCTGTAAACGACTGGGAACCCGAAAATGTGACTGGGCTTGTCGATACCGCGAAAACACTCCGCATCCAAAACAGTACAGGTGCTCCACGCACAATCTTAATAAAACGGTAAAGCATGGCATAAGTACAGGATAGTAATAAAGCCCCAAACTACTTTGTGGCCCCAAGAAATAAGAATGAACCAAGCTCTGGCTCAGGGGGGTCCATAAGGCCTCCCGGATGTGGATAGTGCGAATAGTCAAGGAACAGGAATCAAGTACTTGGGGTCCTACGGGACACAAGTGAGCATGAAAAACCAAATAGCAGATATTGCTCACCGGTGCCTCTTTCATTAGTTATCCCATTACTACACAGGTTAAGTTGTTTAGGTACCTCATTATCCATCAGACACTCACATACCCTACACATGCTTTTCTACGACTCGCATGGCTCAAACAACTCCTGTAGTAATGGCTCATGGGATGGAGGAACAAGCTTCAGTGGGGTTTAAAAGTAAAGGCTATGCAGTACTTGGGATTCAATTTAATGCAATCGCGACTCAATGATGCAAGAATAAGATAGAGACAATAGGTACTATATGTATGCAAGCATGTGGTAGTGCTTGCCTGGCAGCTCAGTTGAAGCGAGAGATGGATCTGGGTAGTACTCCTGTGATTCCTGGTAATTCTCCTGCTGGGCGTCTATTCGAAGAAGAACCAAACAAACAAGGGCCAACATAAATAAAGTGCACAAGCATATGAATTAAAATGCGTCAAGCAAAAAAGCATGCCATGATGAATGATGCACAATTTACATGGCATTAAAGTAACATGGCATGGTGAGATGAGGGGTACAAGAATAAAGCATTTCATTATTTGTTTAGTCAAGTTTTATTGCCATAAACAGTTCAGATTTTTAATAATAACATGATGCATGCTTCAATTCAGAACAAGGACTGCATAGATAGAACGGGCTCGTCACGCTGATCGATTTAGACATATTATTTGCCAAATTTGAAGTTATAGAATTAAAGTTATTAATTTATTAAGAAAAGGGCATTTATTTGTAATTTAATCACCTCGAAATTTTAAAGTGCTTAAATAATATTTTGAATGGCATATTTGAAATCCTCACATTTTTCTGATTCAAAAACATATATTATAAGTATTGTTTGGATTTATAAATTAAAAGTTATTTAAAATCTGATTTGAATTTGAATTTAAACATTTTGAATTTGTTTTATTAAAAAAGATAAACGGAATTACTTTTGCTACCCAGCCCGAGCTAGCCCCAGTCGCTGACGAGTGGGACCAAACGGACTGGGCACACGCGCACAGGGAAAGTCTTCTCACCGCAGCTTTACCTAGCCACAGCGAATGACAGGCGGGGCCAGCGGGCTAGGGCCCATGTGCCAGTGGCGGGACTCGCAGAGACTGACAGGTGGGGGGCGTGCTAGAGCGCGGGTTGAGGCCTAAGAGCTGGGGGGCTTAACTGCAAGATTGCCAGGGCGGCTGACAGGTGGGGCTCGGTGTACCGCGGGTTGAGTAGATCAAAAAGTTGGGGGGGGGGGGTTAGCAAAGTGCACGGCGGCACTGTGGATCTTCTCTGTCGCGCGGGTGTCTGACGGAAAACATCGCGCGGCGAACAGAGTGCGCGGCGCGGGGGTCGAACCGGGGACCTGGGGCTCACGCGCGGAGGCGGCAGCCACTGCGGTAGGGGTGGGGGTTGTTGACAGGGAGTAGCTAGACGACTAGATCTTCCTAGGCGACGCCACGGTCTGGAAACGAGCGTAGACGCCGGCGTGCACAGAGCGTTCGATGGAACGTCCGGTGCGACCAGGGCACGGCTGCGACAGCGAGGATATCTGGGAGGGTCAGGCACTCACCGTGGGGGTGTCGGTGGTGGTGGAACGGAGAGAGGTGCGGCGGATCATCGACGGAGCTGGTGGACCGGAGATCTAGGGTATCGTCGGGGCGGCGCTGGTCCTGGCGATCCTGGTGCTCCTCCTCCTCGTTGGCGCGTACAGGGAGCAGCAGGGGGAACTCCTCGGTCTCCTCAACCACCTCCACGTCGACCACGCCGTTTGGAACGAGGAAGCGACGAAGGTGCTGGCGGTGACCGGCGAGAGGGAGACGTCATCGTGGAAGAAGAAGGAGGGAAGAGGGCAGGGCCCTGGGGATCTGGGAGAGGCAGAGGAGGCGTGGGGAGGAGGAAAGTAGAGGGGAAGGTGCCGTGGGGAATCAGTAGAGGGGGGAAGAAAAAGGTGGCTCGGGTGACACTTTTCCTCCTCCCATGCACGTGCTCGAGATGGGGCTCGAGTTGGGTAGGGCAGGGCATGGCAGGTGGGCCAGGAAGAGTGCAAGGCGGGACAGGTTCGGGGTGGGGCTATCTCGGCAGGAAGAGAGAAAGAGAAAGGGGAGAGGAGGCTCGGGCGAGCTAGGTCTAGCCTCGGCTAGGGCTTCGTAGTGGGGTAGATGGGTAGCTAGGTGGGGCCTGCATGGCATAGAGAGAAGGGAGAGATGCCGAGAGAGAGGGTCGGGTAGCTAGGTTTAGTTAGAGAGGGTAGCTCGGTTAGGGTCTTTATTAGATGTTAGGGTTTGGTTAGAGTCACCCTTAGTCATACATGGATGGAGGTGAGAAGGAGAGGAATGAGAGAACATGGGGTATGATTTTAGCATAATTAACAACAAGCTCCATCAAGTGGGTGGTGATTACATGGAGATAGAGATGGGAGAAAAAGGTGATGAGAGAAATGGTCTCACATGACCCTACATGTGTAATTGCACTTGTGAGGGTACATGAGAAGGGGCCTTGATGCACATGGCAAGGATACAAGATTAAGGTGGAAAAATGATTTAGAGGAAGAGGAAGCTTAAGAATATAATCCACTCATAAAACAAATAAAAAAACCAAAGGAGAACACATGGTGGTGATAGTTGCATGGCCCATGCAAAGTATTAAATGCCATGTTTTATTTTGTGAAAACAAAATAATAACATGGCATTATTCTTATGTATTCCCAAAAAGTGGTATAAAGGCCAAGCAAAAGAAATTATGGAATTAGATCCACCCCAACCCACATAAGTCAGAATAAATATCAAAAGAAAAAGAAAACCAAGCTCATGGGTAAATGGAATGGTGGAATTATAAGGTGGTGAAAAGAAAGGTAATGGAGTTGAATAAAAGATATGCCCCCAACTCAACTTGGGCATTAAACAATATATCAATATCCAAATACAATATCAAGAGGCAAATACAATTAATAATGCATATGAGTGAAGAACCAAAAGAAGAGGGTTTTATATGATGCTCAAATGCAAGGTGGCATGATGACATGAGCATGATATAATTATGATGCAACAATTATATGTAAGGAGTAGCCATTATATTACTAGACCAAGTAGCATTACCATTGTTAGACAATTGGGATGCTACAATCATCCCCATGTTGCCCATAGCTCGCGGGTACGGCTCACCTCCGTGATACCGGAATGGCGAAGCCGCAGGTGGTGGTGGCCCAGGTGGTGGTGGTGGAGCTCCATGTGCCACAGTTCCTGGGGCAGCTCCATAGCCCCTGTTGATCGCGTCGCGATTCATCTGGGCTAGGCCCTCGTGGAGTTTGAGGAACTCGCGGCAATCCTTGAGAAGGTGGCTTGATTTTTTCTTGCCGTCGTGCTTGTCGATGTAGAAGTGCATGTTGCATGGTCCGGACAGTTTGTCCTGGATGGATGTTGCGGGTGCCTCTTCGCGAATGCGGCGTTGCCACACTTGCGTGGTTTTCCCAGCGTCACGGTATCCTCCGCTGTGATATCCACTGTTGCGGTTGTCATCACGTTTGTCGGTGTAGCCAGCCGCGACCATGTTGACTTCGTCGCGGTCCTCGTAGATGCGCATTCGATGTTTCCCTCGGCGGTCGCGTCTGCGCCCAAGGTCATCGTCATCGTCGGAGTAGGTGCGGTTTTTTACCGAATCTTCTCCGTCTGCCCACCGATTCGCGATCTCCATCAGGTGGTCAATTGTTTTGCGCTTCGAGCGGCCCAGCTCCTCCCTGAGCTCTATACGGCGAACGCCGCCATTGAACGCGTCGATTGCGCGGTCCTCCGAGATGTTTTCCGCGGAGTTCTTGATGATGGACCACCTCTGGATGTATGAGCACCGCGACTCGCCAGACCTTTGGTGGCAACCTCTTAGTTCATCGATTGACGTGGGTCTTTTGTAAGTGCCCTTAAAGTTGCACACGAAGTTGTAGACCAGCTCTTCCCAACTGCGAATGGATCCATGCGGGAGGTTGTTGAGCCATGCACGGGCGACGCCTTGCAGCTATAGCTGCAGGCATTGCATTGCCGTGCTTGAGCTTCCGTCGTGTAGCCTGACAGAGGAGATGTGATCCTCTAGCCAGATTTTTAGGTCCTGCAGGCCGTCAAATTTTGGGTTCTCCGATGGGAGTTTGAACCCCTTGGGCATTCGCTTCTGCCTGATGGCCCTACTGAAGCATCTGGCGCCGTAGAGCTCTGTCTCATCTTCCTCCGAGTCAGTCGAGCGAGCACGGCTTGCCCGCATCTTGTCGACCTTGTGCTGCGTGATGTCATCACGCGCGACGTAGTCATGGTCATGCCGCCGTGAGCGACGTCTTTGTGACAGATCATGGCTATCGTCGCTAGAGGAGTCTGAGTAATAGTATTTGGCCAGAGCCTTGCTTTTCTTCGGCTCTAGTGTAGGCTCTTTGTCCAGGGCGGCCTCGATTAGCCCCAGGCCCGCGATCGTAGATCGGTGCATGGAAGCACGCGGATCTCCAGCCGGTGGCTGGTTGTTGAGGAGGTACATGGTGGCTACCGTCACCGTAGCTTGCGGTGTCTTCGCGAGCACGTTGCCCCGCGTATCCACCGTCATAGAGCTGAAGTCGAGGACTTTCGCGGCTTCTACGCGCTCTTGGTCGGTGAGGTGGGCCAATCGAGATTGTCTTCAGTTGGCCAGGTACTCGTTGCCTTTGGAGGAGGATCCTCCGTGGGAGGAGAGCTTAGCTCGCCGAAGGCTCGACTCATCCGCTGCCTTTCTGCGTGCCTCGAGTTGCGCGATTACCTGCTGTTGGCGTTTGAATTCCTCCTTCAGCAGCCAATGGTAGCCCATCAGCATGTCCTGCGGTGTGTTGGGGGGGGGGGGGGTAGAGGATTGCCCGGTAGAGCTTCTCGATAGTAGGCCCATTCTTTGTCATTGAGCTCGATCAGCATACGCTCGCCGGTGTTCTCATTCGTCATGAAGTGCGGTTCTCCTCCTGCCCCATTATTGGTGGGGCCACCGTTGGTGGGGCCACCGTTTGCGACTGGTATACCGCCGTTGGTCGGTCTAGTGCTGGTGCTGGTGTTTTCGCGATTGACGCAGGTGTCGCCCGCGTTAATGATGGCGCACACGAAGTGATTGGGGAAGCTGCTGCTCCCACAACTTTCAGATCCGGAGCCGTAGGCTTCATCTTCTATGGCCAGGCCACATAGGTCGGATCCGCGACTGCTGACGTTGTTTGTGCTCCTAGCTGTTTCCGGGGCGTTGAGCTCGCTGAGGGTGCTGATTGGTGGCGAAAACCACGATGCTAGAGCAATCGCGGGTGCCGTCGGCTTGTCAGGCATGCGAAGCGAGCCCAGTTGACCGATCTAGAAGCGAAAGCTCCCGATTGCCAGGCTGATCCCAATGCCCACGGACTCAAAAGCCGGGCGAGTGGCCGGCGTGTGGACGGTGAAGTCAAAAGTGCCGAAGAGCTAGCGAATCTCCACTGTTGCAGAGTTGTAGATCGCGGTTGATGGGGCCGAAGAAGCCGCGACATCAGCACTCCCAATTCCCAAAGACGGCGCCAATTGACGAGGGTTTAACTCGCCAATGCCTATTGTGATGGACTTGGGTTTTGGAGAAGGAGGGAGCGCTGGAGGCATCAATCGGCTAACAAACAAGCACACAGGGATGCAAGGTTTACCCAGGTTCAGGCCTCGTAGAGGTCCCTACTCCTACTTGTCTGCTCTTGGAATTATCGAGGGAGTCGAAAGTTATAGGGGTGCGCAGATGCGATCTAGCGATGGTTGTGGAAACTAGGGTTGTGATTGTCCTCCTAGCCTTTATATAGATAGGCTAGGTCTCGGGTAGCAGGTCGAGTCGGTTACAGATTAGGGTTCGTCCTTTAAACTTTCTATCCATAGCTTCTTCTTGCCCCGCAAGCAATCAGAGAGTCCGTGGGTCACCTAAATTCTTCATTGGGCCTTGGCAACACCGTGGGCTTCTGCCGTATCTAGACCGTATATACCAAACTCGAGTACCTGTAGGGTATACCCATGTCAGATAGATTTATGATTTGTGTTTGATCTCTCTCTTTAGATGGTATATGTAGTCGGCCACATATCATTTGCCCTCAGGACTAAAGGGAGGGAGAAATCCATTGGACGTGTTTAGGATCATGCCAGGAATAGCTTCGTGACAATTGGCACCGGCCCGTAACCTACACAGTCAAAGGAGGATAAAGAGAGACTCCTTAAGCTAATTACGATATCCACGGGGAAACCCTTAATTGTGGAGGTTTGTATGGGTGATTGCTTTTAGACGTCGCGGTGGTTATTTAGAGGTGACCTCTCTCTTGACTCAACAAAATGGCTTCCTACGATCCTTGTAGTGAACATCTTATTATGGAGCTCTCTCCACACATCTCATGACACAAGAAGTATATTATCTTAATTAATAATAATAATATCATGCTAGTGGTGTATCCTACATCCCCGAGAACGTTTTAGCCCTATTGAATTCAACCAGCTTTCACACGACTTTGTTATTTGCTTCCTTTTACTCGTTTTAATTACTTTTCTACAAACAATCAAAAACCTTTCAAACACCCTTTCCTTGAGATATACTTTGGTAGATAGTAACGAGGGGCATAAAAACCTTTACCAATAGCTCTCTGTGGATTCAATACTTTTATTTCGAAACTAGCTACAATTGATCTGTGCACTTGCAGTCATCAGTTACCGAAGGTGGTGGTCGCAGGAGGAGGAGGGGGTTACCGGAGGTGGTGGAGGAGGAGTTCGCCGGAGGAGGAGGTTATCGGGGTGGAGTTTGCCGGAGGAGGAGCCCATGGCCGGAAGAGGAGGCCATGGCCGGAGGTGGAGGAGGAGGTCATCAGAGAGTGGAGAAGGAGGAGGGAGGAGAAGGGGAGGTAGGGGATGAGAAGGAGAGAAGTGAAGAAGTGGAGGAAAGGAGAAGTGGAGAAGAGGAGTAAAGGAGAAAAGAGAAGGAGAAAAGGAGAAAAGAGAGGGAGAGAAGGGGCGCCAGCGGGATTCAAGTTTTGAATTCCGCCCAAAAATTCTGTGCGTCACGGAATTGTCTCCCTCCTTTTTATATTTTTTGCAGGAAAAAATCTTCTTTTTGTCATAACTTTTTACTTTTTTCGAATTTGAGAATTCTTTAAAATCCAGAACAACCTTTGGTATTGAATTGGAGTAGGAAATTTTGATACGACCATTTCGATAGGTTAAAGATTTTTTCCGATATCGTATGCAAAAGTTGTGGCCGTTTTAACGTGCCATCACCTTTTTTTTGCAAATTACATCGAAATTCATGTTTTTAAATTTTACCTACAACTATACCCCAAAATATAACTACATCTCAAAGGAATGTTTTTTGAATTTTTTATTATTTTCGTTTAATTTTTACAAAACTTAAAAGGCGATCCGAGGATCTGTTTTCAACTTAGTTGGTCGCCCAATCCTGGTGGCAGGTCCCACCATATTTCTATGGTGCATGGGTTTTTGTATGCGCCAGATAATGATGAAATTTCTGTGGCGCATTATGCTGGCTTGCGCCACTGGAATTTTCCTGTGGCACATGGTCGGAAATATGCGCCACAGAATAGCCATCTACCTATAGTTGTTTTCCTAGTAGTGATGACCCCAATTATTTGCACAATCTTGTCCCGTACCATGTTAAAATAATATAACAGAGAAGATTTTTAGTTTTGAAAACATATTATTACATTTTTGCAAATGCCATGATCACACATCGGACACGATTTATATTCCTAAACCGTGTGCAATTGTACTTGTGGCACACACTTTCATATTTTAAACCAAATGAGGTAATTATTGCACTATATGCAACCATATCTGCGATGATGGCATACAATTATGCCTCGCTCAATCCCAGCGATAGAACAATTCAGATACTAACAAAAATGCAGAGACAAGCTTGTGATTTCCTTTGCGATTTGAATTTAAACTATACCTTTTTTTTTCTCTTGCGGCCCTTGCCTGAGATCCACGTGAAAATCCAGATTGAGTAGCACCAGATATGACCACCTACCATAAGGTATGACATGGGAAAAAAAAGTTTCCTTTTGGGATGATATTGGGCTTAGTTTGGTGTCTTAGAAGCTCGCCTGAGCTAATTATCTCGGATTTATCTGTCACTATTTCTCCATTTGTATTGGTGTAAATCCTTGGTCAAGTGGCTCAATGTAATTATATGTTTTATTAGATTTATATGGATCTTGCTGATTTTCATTTCGTGCTCCATGTATGTTATGTCACCTCTTTTTCTTACTCTCTCACGCAATTTAATTTTTGAAAAGAGTCCAATTTATTCCATAAATTATTGTGGGCGACCCTGAGCTATTCCATAAATTTATTCCAAACCTACTGCATATTTTTCATGATCAAACTCTATAAACTTTGATCAAGTTTGTATTAAAAAATAAAATATGTTTAACAGTAAACCAATTGTCATTGCACTAATTAGGATGATTGCGTTTTGGGGCACTAGTGGCGACCGCGTGGCGAAGGCGACGAAAATCGTAAAAAATCAAAGCAAGAAGCAAAGTGCTCTCTCTCACAGCCAGGGAGGTCCCAACTGGGTGAGCTACAGCCCTAAACGCAGCAACTCGCTCCTGTTCTGACAGTAACTTAACTCTTTTTTTAAAAAAACTAGGCAAGACACTTGCCATTCATTGATATTGTAGAAGGGAGATGTCCAGTTTATGAGGGAAACCAGCCGAAAACCAATACAACACAACACCACACACCGCCCTGAGGCCACGCACCGCACGAGCCGATGGCCTAGCCACCCAAGTGGCCAAGGCCGACACCCAAACCACCTAAAAACGCAACAAGGCGGAGGCAAAAACTTGGAGCCGCCGCTCCGACATCCATGCCGACCCTCAGGGCCGCGCACCCCCTAGCCGAGAACATGCCAAGGATAAAACCGATAAGACAAACAAACCGAACACCAACACTTGCAGGAAAGGGCCGCCATCACCGGCATCGGCCGTGGCTAGAGCAGGGTTTTCACCCAGAGCACACCAAACCGAAGTCGTGTCCGCCTGACCGCCGAGTCGAGGAAGCCCAAACAGCTCGTCGACGCCAACAACAAACTCGCTCCGCTAGTCCCTCTGGCCGACAGAGCATCCAAGGCGAGGACTCAAGAGGCCAAACGACACAAGAAAGTGCCGCCCTCGCCTGATCCCGCGAGGGATCAGGGTTTCCCCCGGAGAACCCGGGCGGAGGCGCAAGAACACCACCACGACAACGCCTCCAAGGAGGAAACGTCAGCAAAAGACGTCGCCGCCGTCGGCTCTGGCCGCAGCCAGAACAAGACTTTCGCCCGACAGAGAGTCGCAACCTCACACCCGCCACTCGAGGTCGGCCAGACCACCATCACCATCCCGCACGAAGACCGCCACGAACACATCCATCGTCGAAGCCATCGGACTGTGCAGCTGGACCAGGCCACCTGCACAACGCCACACCTAGGCTCCCCGTCACTGCGACAAAAGCCGCTGTACAGATCATCACCGCTACACGCGAGATAGCTGCCGAAGCAACCAGAGTGAACCTGGGAAGCTATCGCCGCAGACAGGAACAAAGACCACAACCACCACCATCTTCCACCTCGCACGCCGGCAGCGCCAAACGCCGCCCAGTAGCCACCACCATCATCATACAGACCGGAGAGCCCCACGACCACGGCCACCACCAACCGCACCACGCGGAGAAGAGAGGCCGGGCAGCACCAGCCTGCCGCCGAAGACGCACCGCCGAAGAGCACCGTGGGCGCTGCCGGAACGCCACAAAGAGGGGGACGCCGACCAACACCGATGCGGGGCTCGAGGACGAACACCGATGGCCACAGACGTGAGCTCCCAGGACCCGACGCCGCGCTGCCCACACGGTCACCGCAGCCGCCGCACCGCCGAGGAAACCCGGGGCCGCCAGCCCGGCGCCCAAACCTCCGCTGGAGACACCGCACCGTCCAGGGCCGCCACGCCGCTCCGGCCGGAGCTCCAACCCCCCGATGGGGAGAGGCCCCCCGCCCAGATCCCGTGGCACGAGAGGAGGAAGGCCAGAAAAGCAAGTTTCCGCCACCAAGTTCGTCACTTGCGAGCTAAAGTACATTATTTTTTGGATAGATTCGTTTCTCTTGTTTATCAATTGTCATAATGAACGAAAAAGTATACACCTTGGATTAGTTCTTGGTTAGACGGTTTCGGTCTCCATGGGAAATTTAGCACGTCAAGAGTATTGTGCAAAAAAGGTACAGATGGGAAATTTCTCTAAATTAAATATTGTGAATGATAGATCATGTGTTTGTTCCAAACCGTCACATGCTAAAACCATGCAAAATTCATAATCCCATCATATCATAAATAGATGTTGGACATTGGCAAGGTATTCAACATTTATCTTTGACCATAGATTTTACTACAATGAATAATGTTAAAATACAAGAAAATATCACTCCCTCTAGTGTAGGCTCTTTGTCCAGGGCGGCCTCGATTAGCCCCAGGCCCGCGATCGTAGATCGATGCATGGCAGCACGCGGATCTCCAGCCGGTGGCTGGTTGTTGAGGAGGTACATGGTGGCTACCGTCACCGCAGCTTGCGGCGTCTTCGGGAGCACGTTGCCCCGCGTATCCACCGTCATAGAGCTGAAGTCGAGGACTTTCGCGGCTTCTACGCGCTCTTGGTTGGTGAGGTGGGCCAATCGAGATCGTCTTCTGTTGGCCAGGTACTCGTTGCCTTTGGAGGAGGATCCTCCGTGGGAGGAGAGCTGAGATCGCCGAAGGCTCGACTCATCCGCTGCCTTTCTGCGTGCCTCGAGTTGCGCGATTACCTGCTGTTGGCGTTTGAATTCCTCTTTCAGCAGCCAATGGTAGCCCATCAGCATGTCTTGCGGTGTGTTGGGGGGTAGAGGATTGCCCGGTAGAGCTTCTCGACAGCGGGCCCATTCGTTGCAATGGAGCTCGATCAGCATACGCTCGCCGGTGTTCTCATTCGTCATGAGGTGCGGTTCTCCTCCTGCCCCATTATTGGTGGGGCCACAGTTTGCGACTGGTATACCGCCGTTGGTCGGTCCAGTGCTGGTGCCGGTGTTTTTGCGATTGACGGAGGTGTCGCCCGCGTTGATGATGGCGCACATGAAGTGATTGGGGAAGCTGCTGCTCCCACAACTTTCAGATCCAGAGCCGTAGGCTTCATCTTCTATGGCCAGGCCACACAGGTCGGATCCGCGACTGCTGTCGCTGTTTGTGCTCCTAGCTGTTTCCGGGGCATTGAGCTCGCTGAGGGTGCCGATTGGTGGCGAAAACCACGATGCTAGAGCAATCGCGGGTGCTGTCGGCTCGTCAGGCATGCGAAGCGTGCCCAGTTGACCGACCTAGAAGTGAAAGCTCCCGATTGCCAGGCTGATCCCATCGCCCACGGACTCGAAAGCCGGGCGAGTGGCTGGCGTGTGGACGATGAAGTCGAAAGCGCCGAAGAGCTAGCGAATCTTCACTGTTGTAGAGTTGTAGATCGCGGTTGATGGGACCGAAGAAGCCGCGACATCAGCACTCCCAATTCCGAAAGACGACGCCAATTGACGAGGGTTTAACTCGTCAATGCCTATTGTGATGGACTTGGGTTTTGGAGAAGGAGGGAGCGCTGGAGGCATCAATCGGCTAACAAACAAGCACACATGGACGCATGTTTACCCAGGTTCAGGCCTCGTAGAGGTCCCTACTCCTACTTGTCTGCTCTTGGAATTATCGAGGGAGTCGAAAGTTACAGGGGTGCGCAGATGCGATCTAGCGATGGTTGTGGAAACTAGGGTTGTGATTGTCCTCCTAGCCTTTATATAGATAGGCTAGGTCTCGGGTAGCAGGTCGAGTCGGTTACAGATTAGGGTTCGTCCTTTAAACTTTCTATCCATAGCTTCTTCTTGCCCCGCAAGCAATCAGAGAGTCCGTGGGTCACCTAAATTCTTCATTGGGCCTTGGCAACACCGTGGGCTTCTGCCGTATCTAGACCGTATATACCAAACTCGAGTACCTGTAGGGTATACCCATGTCAGATATATTTATGATTTGTGTTTGATCTCTCTCTTTAGATGGTATATGTAGTCGGCCACATATCATTTTCCCTCAGGACTAAAGGGAGGGAGAAATCCTTTGGACGTGTTTAGGATCATGCTAGGAATAGCTTCGTGACAATTGGCGCCGGCCCATAACCTACACAGTCAAAGGAGGATAAAGAGAGACTCCTTAAGCTAATTACGATATCCACGGGGAAACCCTTAATTGTGGTGGTTTGTATGGGTGATTGCTTTTAGACGTCGCGGTGGTTATTTAGAGGTGACCTCTCTCTTGACTCAACAAAATGGCTTCCTACGATCCTTGTAGTGAACATCTTATTATGGAGCTCTCCACACATCTCATGACACAAGAAGTATATTATCTTAATTAATAGTAATAATATCATGCTAGTGGTGTATCCTACATCCCCGAGAACGTTTTAGCCCTATTGAATTCAACCAGCTTTCACACGACTTTGTTACTTGCTTCCTTTTACTCGGTTTAATTACTTTTCTACAAACAATCAAAAACCTTTCAAACACCCTTTGCTTGAGATATACTTTGGTAGATAGTAACGAGGGGCATAAAAACCTTTACCAATAGCTCTCTGTGGATTCAATACTTTTATTTCGAAACTAGCTACAATTGATCTGTGCACTTGCAGTCATCAGTCACCGAAGGTGGTGGTCGGAGGAGGAGTAGGGGATTACCGGAGGTGGTGGAGGAGGAGTTTGCCGGAGGAGGAGGCCATCGGGGTGGAGTTTGCCAAAGGAGGAGGCCATGGCCGGAAGAGGAGGCCATGGCCGGAGGTGGAGGAGGAGTTCATCAGAGAGTGGAGAAGGAGGAGGGAGGAGAAGGGGAGGTAGGGGATGAGAAGGAGAGAAGTGAAGAAGTGGAGGAAAGGAGAAGTGGAGAAAAGGAGTAAAGGAGAAAAGAGAAGGAGAAAAGGAGAAAAGAGAGGGAGAGAAGGGGCGCCGGTGGGATTCAAGTTTTGAATTCCGCCCAAAAATTCTGTGCGTCACGGAATTGTCTCCCTCCTTTTTATATTTTTTGCAGGGAAAAATCTTCTTTTTGTCATAACTTTTTTCGAATTTGAGAATTCTTTAAAATCCAGAACAACCTTTGGTATTGAATTGGAGTAGGAAATTTTGATACGACCGTTACGATAGGTTAAAGATTTTTTCCGATATCGTATGCAAAAGTTGTGGCCGTTTTAACGTGCCATCACCTTTTTTTTGCAAATTACATCGAAATTCATGTTTTTAAATTTTACCTACAACTATACCCCAAAATATATCTACATCTCCAAGGAATGTTTTTTGAATTTTTTATTATTTTCGTTTAATTTTTACAAAACTTAAAAGGCGATCCGAGGATCTGTTTTCAACTTAGTTGGTCGCCCAATCCTGGTGGCAGGTCCCACCATATTTCTATGGTGCATGGGTTTTTGTATGCGCCAGATAATGATGAACTTTCTGTGGCGCATTATGCTGGCGTGCGCCACTGGAATTTTCCTGTGGCACATGGTCGGAAATATGCGCCACAGAATAGCCGTCTACCTATAGTTGTTTTCCTAGTAGTGATGACCCCAATTATTTGCACAATCTTGTCACGTACCATGTTAAAATAATATAACAGAGAAGATTTTTAGTTTTGAAAACATATTATTACATTTTCGCAAATGCCATGATCACACATCGGACACGATTTATATTCCTAAACCGTGTGCGATTGTACTTGTGGCAAACACTTTCATATTTTAAACCAAATGAGGTAATTATTGCACTATATGCAACCATATCTGTGATGATGGCATACAATTATGCCTCGCTCAATCCCAGCGATAGAACAATTCAGATACTAACAAAAATGCAGAGACAAGCTTGTGATTTCCTTTGCGATTTGAATTTAAAAACTATACCTTTTTTCTTTCTCTTGCGGCCCTTGCCTGAGATCCACGTGAAAATCCAGATTGAGTAGCACCAGATATGACCACCTACCATAAGGTATGACATGGGAAAAAAAAAGTTTCCTTTTGGGATGATATTGGGCTTAGTTTGGTGTCTTAGAAGCTCGCCTGAGCTAATTATCTCGGATTTATCTGTCACTATTTCTCCGTTTGTATTGGTGTAAAGCCTTGGTCAAGTGGCTCAATGTAATTATATGTTTTATTAGATTTATATGGATCTTGCTGATTTTCATTTCGTGCTCCATGTATGTTATGTCACCTCTTTTTCTTACTCTCTCACGCAATTTAATTTTTGAAAAGAGTCCAATTTATTCCATAAATTATTGTGGGCGACCCTGAGCTATTCCATAAATTTATTCCAAACCTACTGCATATTTTTCATGATCAAACTCTATAAACTTTGATCAAGTTTGTATTAAAAAATAAAATATGTTTAACACTAAACCAATTGTCATTGCACTAATTAGGATGATTGCGTTTTGGGGCACTAGTGGCGACCGCGTGGCGAAGGCGACGAAAATCGTAAAAAATCAAGGCAAGAAGCAAAGTGCTCTCTCTCACAGCCAGGGAGGTCCCAACTGGGTGAGCTACAGCCCTAAACGCAGCAACTCGCTCCTGTTCTGACAGTAACTTAACTCTTTTTTTAAAAAAACTAGGCAAGACACTTGCCATTCATTGATATTGTAGAAGGGAGATGTCCAGTTTATGAGGGAAACCAGCCGAAAACCGATACAACACAACACCACACACCGTCCTGAGGCCACGCACCGCACGAGCCGATGGCCTAGCCACCCAAGTGGCCAAGGCCGACACCCAAACCACCTCAAAACGCAACAAGGCGGAGGCAAAAACTTGGAGCCGCCGCTCCGACATCCATACCGACCCTCGGGGCCGCGCACCCCCTAGCCGAGAACAGGCCAAGGATAAAACCGATAAGACAAACAAACCGAACACCAACACTTGCAGGAAAGGGCCGCCATCACCGGCATCGGCCGTGGCTAGAGCAGGGTTTTCACCCAGAGCACACCAAACCGAAGTCGTGTCCGCCTGACCGCCGAGTCGAGGAAGCCCAAACAGCTCGTCGACGCCAACAACAAACTCGCTCCGCTAGTCCCTCTGGCCGACAGAGCATCCAAGGCGAGGACTCAAGAGGCCAAACGACACAAGAAAGTGCCGCCCTCGCCTGATCCCGCGAGGGATCAGGGTTTCCCCCGGAGAACCCGGGCGGAGGCGCAAGAACACCACCACGACAACGCCTCCAAGGAGGAAACGTCACCAAAAGACGTCGCCGCTGTCGGCTCTGGCCGCAGCCAGAACAAGACTTTCGCCCGACAGAGAGTTGCAACCTCACACCCGCCACTCGAGGTCGGCCAGACCACCATCACCATCCCGCACGAAGACCGCCACGAACACATCCATCGTCGAAGCCATCGGACTGTGCAGCTGGACCAGGCCACCTGCACAACGCCACACCTAGGCTACCCGTCACTGCGACAAAAGCCATTGTACAGATCATCACCGCTACACGCGAGATAGCTTCCGAAGCAACCAGAGTGAACCTGGGAAGCTATCGCCGCAGACAGGAACAAAGACCACAACCACCACCATCTTCCACCTCGCACGCCGGCAGCGCAAACGCCGCCCAGTAGCCACCACCATCATCATACAGACCGGAGAGCCCCACGACCATGGCCACCACCAACCGCACCACGCAGAGAAGAGAGGCCGGGCAGCACCAGCCTGCTGCCGAAGACGCACCGCCGAAGAGCACCGTGGGCGCTGTCGGAACGCCACAAAGAGGGGGACGCCGACCAACACCGATGCGGGGCTCGAGGACGAACACCGATGGCCACAGACGTGAGCTCCCAGGACCCGACGCCGCGCCGCCCACATGGTCACCGCAGCCGCCGCACCGCCGAGGAAACCCGGGGCCGCCAGCCCGGCGCCCAAACCTCCGCTGGAGACACCGCACCGTCCAGGGCCGCCACGCCGCTCCGGCCGGAGCTCCAACCCCCAGATGGGGAGAGGCCCCCCGCCCAGATCCCGTGGCACGAGAGGAGGAAGGCCAGAAAAGCAAGTTTCCGCCACCAAGTTCGTCACTTGCGAGATAAAGTACATTATTTTTTGGATAGATTCGTTTCTCTTGTTTATCAATTGTCATAATGAACGAAAAAGTATACACCTTGGATTAGTTCTTGGTTAGACGGTTTCGGTCTCCATGGGAAATTTAGCACGTCAAGAGTATTGTGCAAAAAAGGTACAGATGGGAACTTTCTCTAAATTAAATATTGTGAATGATAGATCATGTGTTTGTTCCAAACCGTCACATGCTAAAACCATGCAAAATTCATAATCCCATCATATCATAAATAGATGTTGGACATTGGCAAGGTATTCAACATTTATCTTTGACCATAGATTTTACTACAATGAATAATGTTAAAATACAAGAAAATATCACTCCCTCTAGTGTAGGCTCTTTGTCCAGGGCGGCCTCGATTAGCCCCAGGCCCGCGATCGTAGATCGGTGCATGGCAGCACGCGGATCTCCAGCCGGTGGCTGGTTGTTGAGGAGGTACATGGTGGCTACCGTCACCGCAGCTTGCGGCGTCTTCGGGAGCACGTTGCCCCGCGTATCCACCGTCATAGAGCTGAAGTCGAGGACTTTCGCGGCTTCTACGCGCTCTTGGTCGGTGAGGTGGGCCAATCGAGATCGTCTTCTGTTGGCCAGGTACTCGTTGCCTTTGGAGGAGGATCCTCCGTGGGAGGAGAGCTGAGATCGCCGAAGGCTCAACTCATCCGCTGCCTTTCTGCGTGCCTCGAGTTGCGCGATTACCTGCTGTTGGCGTTTGAATTCCTCTTTCAGCAGCCAATGGTAGCCCATCAGCATGTCTTGCGGTGTGTTGGGGGGTAGAGGATTGCCCGGTAGAGCTTCTCGACAGCGGGCCCATTCGTTGTCATGGAGCTCGATCAGCATACGCTCGTCGGTGTTCTCATTCGTCATGAGGTGCGGTTCTCCTCCTGCCCCATTATTGGTGGGGCCACCGTTGGTGGGGCCACAGTTTGCGACTGGTATACCGCCGTTGGTCGGTCCAGTGCTGGTGCCGGTGTTTTTGCGATTGACGCAGGTGTCGCCCGCGTTGATGATGGCACACATGAAGTGATTGGGGAAGCTGCTGCTCCCACAACTTTCAGATCCAGAGCCGTAGGCTTCATCTTCTATGGCCAGGCCACACAGGTCGGATCCGCGACTGCTGTCGCTGTTTGTGCTCCTAGCTGTTTCCGGGGCATTGAGCTCGCTGAGGGTGCCGATTGGTGGCGGAAACCACGATGCTAGAGCAATCGCGGGTGCTATCGGCTCGTGAGGCATGCGAAGCGTGCCCAGTTGACCGACCTAGAAGTGAAAGCTCCCGATTGCCAGGCTGATCCCATCGCCCACGGACTCGAAAGCCGGGCGAGTGGCCGGCGTGTGGACGATGAAGTCGAAAGCGCCGAAGAGCTAGTGAATCTTCACTGTTGCAGAGTTGTAGATCGCGGTTGATGGGGACGAAGAAGCCGCGACATCAGCACTCCCAATTCCCAAAGACGACGCCAATTGACGAGGGTTTAACTCGTCAATGCCTATTGTGATGGACTTGGGTTTTGGAGAAGGAGGGAGCGCTGGAGGCATCAATCGGCTAACAAACAAGCACACATGGACGCATGTTTACCCAGGTTCAGGCCTCGTAGAGGTCCCTACTCCTACTTGTCTGCTCTTGGAATTATCGAGGGAGTCGAAAGTTACAGGGGTGCGCAGATGCGATCTAGCGATGGTTGTGGAAACTAGGGTTGTGATTGTCCTCCTAGCCTTTATATAGATAGGCTAGGTCTCGGGTAGCAGGTCGAGTCGGTTACAGATTAGGGTTCGTCCTTTAAACTTTCTATCCATAGCTTCTTCTTGCCCCGCAAGCAATCAGAGAGTCCGTGGGTCACCTAAATTCTTCATTGGGCCTTGGCAACACCGTGGGCTTCTGCCGTATCTAGACCGTATATACCAAACTCGAGTACCTGTAGGGTATACCCATGTCAGATATATTTATGATTTGTGTTTGATCTCTTTCTTTAGATGGTATATGTAGTCGGCCACATATCATTTTCCCTCAGGACTAAAGGGAGGGAGAAATCCTTTGGACGTGTTTAGGATCATGCTAGGAATAGCTTCGTGACAATTGGTGCCGGCCCGTAACCTACACAGTCAAAGGAGGATAAAGAGAGACTCCTTAAGCTAATTACGATATCCACGGGGAAACCCGTAATTGTGGTGGTTTGTATGGGTGATTGCTTTTAGACGTCGCGGTGGTTATTTAGAGGTGACCTCTCTCTTGACTCAACAAAATGGCTTCCTACGATCCTTGTAGTGAACATCTTATTATGGAGCTCTCTCCACACATCTCATGACACAAGAAGTATATTATATTAATTAATAGTAATAATATCATGCTAGTGGTGTATCCTACATCCCCGAGAACGTTTTAGCCCTATTGAATTCAACCAGCTTTCACACGACTTTGTTACTTGCTTCCTTTTACTCGGTTTAATTACTTTTCTACAAACAATCAAAAACCTTTCAAACACCCTTTGCTTGAGATATACTTTGGTAGATAGTAACGAGGGGCATAAAAACCTTTACCAATAGCTCTCTGTGGATTCAATACTTTTATTTCGAAACTAGCTACAATTGATCTGTGCACTTGCAGTCATCAGTCACCGAAGGTGGTGGTCGGAGGAGGAGTAGGGGATTACCGGAGGTGGTGGAGGAGGAGTTTGCCGGAGGAGGAGGTCATCGGGGTGGAGTTTGCCGAAGGAGGAGGCCATGGCCGGAAGAGGAGGCCATGGCCGGAGGTGGAGGAGGAGTTCATCAGAGAGTGGAGAAGGAGGAGGGAGGAGAAGGGGAGGTAGGGGATGAGAAGGAGAGAAGTGAAGAAGTGGAGGAAAGGAGAAGTGGAGAAAAGGAGTAAAGGAGAAAAGAGAAGGAGAAAAGGAGAAAAGAGAGGGAGAGAAGGGGCGCCGGTGGGATTCAAGTTTTGAATTCCGCCCAAAAATTCTGTGCGTCACGGAATTGTCTCCCTCCTTTTTATATTTTTTGCAGGGAAAAATCTTCTTTTTGTCATAACTTTTTTCGAATTTGAGAATTCTTTAAAATCCAGAACAACCTTTGGTATTGAATTGGAGTAGGAAATTTTGATACGACCGTTTCGATAGGTTAAAGATTTTTTCCGATATCGTATGCAAAAGTTGTGGCCGTTTTAACGTGCCATCACCTTTTTTTTGCAAATTACATCGAAATTCATGTTTTTAAATTTTACCTACAACTATACCCCAAAATATAACTACATCTCAAAGGAATGTTTTTTGAATTTTTTATTATTTTCGTTTAATTTTTACAAAACTTAAAAGGCGATCCGAGGATCTGTTTTCAACTTAGTTGGTCGCCCAATCCTGGTGGCAGGTCCCACCATATTTCTATGGTGCATGGGTTTTTGTATGCGCCAGATAATGATGAACTTTCTGTGGCGCATTATGCTGGCGTGCGCCACTGGAATTTTCCTGTGGCACATGGTCGGAAATATGCGCCACAGAATAGCCGTCTACCTATAGTTGTTTTCCTAGTAGTGATGACCCCAATTATTTGCACAATCTTGTCACGTACCATGTTAAAATAATATAACAGAGAAGATTTTTAGTTTTGAAAACATATTATTACATTTTCGCAAATGCCATGATCACACATCGGACACGATTTATATTCCTAAACCGTGTGCGATTGTACTTGTGGCAAACACTTTCATATTTTAAACCAAATGAGGTAATTATTGCACTATATGCAACCATATCTGTGATGATGGCATACAATTATGCCTCGCTCAATCCCAGCGATAGAACAATTCAGATACTAACAAAAATGCAGAGACAAGCTTGTGATTTCCTTTGCGATTTGAATTTAAAAACTATACCTTTTTTCTTTCTCTTGCGGCCCTTGCCTGAGATCCACGTGAAAATCCAGATTGAGTAGCACCAGATATGACCACCTACCATAAGGTATGACATGGGAAAAAAAAAGTTTCCTTTTGGGATGATATTGGGCTTAGTTTGGTGTCTTAGAAGCTCGCCTGAGCTAATTATCTCGGATTTATCTGTCACTATTTCTCCGTTTGTATTGGTGTAAAGCCTTGGTCAAGTGGCTCAATGTAATTATATGTTTTATTAGATTTATATGGATCTTGCTGATTTTCATTTCGTGCTCCATGTATGTTATGTCACCTCTTTTTCTTACTCTCTCACACAATTTAATTTTTTAAAAGAGTCCAATTTATTCCATAAATTATTGTGGGCGACCCTGAGCTATTCCATAAATTTATTCCAAACCTACTGCATATTTTTCATGATCAAACTCTATAAACTTTGATCAAGTTTGTATTAAAAAATAAAATATGTTTAACACTAAACCAATTGTCATTGCACTAATTAGGATGATTGCGTTTTGGGGCACTAGTGGCGACCGCGTGGCGAAGGCGACGAAAATCGTAAAAAATCAAGGCAAGAAGCAAAGTGCTCTCTCTCACAGCCAGGGAGGTCCCAACTGGGTGAGCTACAGCCCTAAACGCAGCAACTCGCTCCTGTTCTGACAGTAACTTAACTCTGTTTTTTAAAAAACTAGGCAAGACACTTGCCATTCATTGATATTGTAGAAGGGAGATGTCCAGTTTATGAGGGAAACCAGCCGAAAACCGATACAACACAACACCACACACCGTCCTGAGGCCACGCACCGCACGAGCCGATGGCCTAGCCACCCAAGTGGCCAAGGCCGACACCCAAACCACCTCAAAACGCAACAAGGCGGAGGCAAAAACTTGGAGCCGCCGCTCCGACATCCATACCGACCCTCGGGGCCGCGCACCCCCTAGCCGAGAACAGGCCAAGGATAAAACCGATAAGACAAACAAACCGAACACCAACACTTGCAGGAAAGGGCCGCCATCACCGGCATCGGCCGTGGCTAGAGCAGGGTTTTCACCCAGAGCACACCAAACCGAAGTCGTGTCCGCCTGACCGCCGAGTCGAGGAAGCCCAAACAGCTCGTCGACGCCAACAACAAACTCGCTCCGCTAGTCCCTCTGGCCGACAGAGCATCCAAGGCGAGGACTCAAGAGGCCAAACGACACAAGAAAGTGCCGCCCTCGCCTGATCCCGCGAGGGATCAGGGTTTCCCCCGGAGAACGCGGGCGGAGGCGCAAGAACACCACCACGACAACGCCTCCAAGGAGGAAACGTCACCAAAAGACGTCGCCGCCGTCGGCTCTGGCCGCAGCCAGAACAAGACTTTCGCCCGACAGAGAGTCGCAACCTCACACCCGCCACTCGAGGTCGGCCAGACCACCATCACCATCCCGCACGAAGACCGCCACGAACACATCCATCGTCGAAGCCATCAGACTGTGCAGCTGGACCAGGCCACCTGCACAACGCCACACCTAGGCTACCCGTCACTGCGACAAAAGCCGTTGTACAGATCATCACCGCTACACGCGAGATAGCTTCCGAAGCAACCAGAGTGAACCTGGGAAGCTATCGCCGCAGACAGGAACAAAGACCACAACCACCACCATCTTCCACCTCGCACGCCGGCAGCGCCAAACGCCGCCCAGTAGCCACCACCATCATCATACAGACCGGAGAGCCCCACGACCACGGCCACCACCAACCGCACCACGCAGAGAAGAGAGGCCGGGCAGCACCAGCCTGCCGCCGAAGACGCACCGTCGAAGAGCACCGTGGGCGCTGTCGGAACGCCACAAAGAGGGGGACGCCGACCAACACCGATGTGGGGCTCGAGGACGAATACCGATGGCCACAGACGTGAGCTCCCAGGACCCGACGCCGCGCCGCCCACACGGTCACCGCAGCCGCCGCACCGCCGAGGAAACCCGGGGCCGCCAGCCCGGCGCCCAAACCTCCGCTGGAGACACCGCACCGTCCAGGGCCGCCACTGTTGGAGATATGCCCAAGAGGCAATAATAAAGTGGTTATTATTATATGTTTACGTTTATGATAAATGTTTACATCCCATGCTATAATTGTATTATTAGGAAACACTAATACATGTGTGTTTTGTAAACATAAAAGAGTCCCTAGTAAGCCTCTTGTTGAACTAGCTTGTTGATTAATTGATGATCATGGTTTCCTGATCATGGACATTAGGATGTGATTAATAACAAGGTTATATCATTAGGAGAATGATGTGATGGACACACACCCATAGTAAGCGTAGCATAAGATCAAGTCATTAAGTTCGTATTGCTGTAAGCTTTCAAATACATAGTAACCTAATCCTTCGACCATGAGGTTATGTTAATCACCATCACCGGATGGGTACTTTGATGACATCAAACACCGCTTCGTAACTGGGTGGTCATAAAGGTGTCATTGGGTATTCTGAAAGTATGTGTTGAAGCGCATGGACCAAGATTGGGATTTGTCCATCCATATGACGGATAGATATGCTCTGGGCCCTCTCGGTGGAATGTCATCTAATTAGCTTGCAAGCATGTGACTGGGTCACAAGGGATGACATATCACGGAACGAGTAAAGAGTACTTATCAGTAACGAGGTAGAACTAGGTATGGAGATGCTGACGATCAAACCTCGGATAAGTATAGTATCGCGAGACAAAGGGAATTGGTTTCATATGTAAGTGGTTCAATCGATCGCGAAGTCATCGTTGAGTATGTGGGAGCCATTATGGATCTCCAGGTCCTGCTGATGGTTATTGATAGGAGATGTGTCTCTATCATGTCTACATATTCACGAACCGTAGGGTGACACACTTAAGGTTCGAAGTTGTTTTAAGTAGATATGGAATGTGCGTTGGAGACCGAATGATGTTCGGAGTCTCGGATTGGATCCGGGACATCACGAGGAGATCCAGAATTGTCTGGAGAATAAGATTCATATATTGGGGATCATTTTCTGAGTTAGGAAATGTTCCGGAGTATTTGTATGAGGATTCTAGAAGGTTTCGGAATGTTCCGGAAGGTTCTAGAAGATTTATTGGAGTTTGCTTGAAAATCAAGATAGGGATCAAGGAGTCCTGGTGGATCAAGACAAGGAGTCGTGGGGGAGGAGGACTCCTCCCCCCACCTCCAACCCGCCGGCCTAGGGAGGAGAGGAGTCCTACAAGGACTCCCCTCCCCATGGCGCCATCCCCTCTTTAAATAGAGGGGCAGGGGGCGCCCCCTCCTTGCAAGCTCTCATAACGTCCAATCTCTGCCGCCTCTCTCCTCCACCATATTCTGCACAGGCATAGGCGAAGCCCTGCAGAATTCTCTACTCCACCACCACCACCACGCCGTCGTGCTGCTGGGATTCCGTGGAGAAGATCTACTACCTCCGCTGCTCGCTGGAACGGGGAGAGGAAGGTCTGCTTCGACTCCGCACGTGTGACCGACTGCGGAAGCGCTGCCGAATTGCAGCGCCGGAAGGATCGTCTACTTGACCAAGGGCGGAAGCGCTGCTGGAATGCGACGCCGGAAGGATCGTCTACTTGACCGAGGGCGGAAGCGCTGCTGGATCGCGACGCCGGAAGGATCGTCCACACGATCTTGAGATCGGCAAGTGATCGACTACATCAACCACGAGATCTAATCTCGTTAACGCTTTCGGATCTACGAGGGTTAGTTCCTATCTATCTCGTTGCTCATGTCTCATAGATTAGATCTTGGCTTTTATCTAGATTAGATCTGGATTTTGTTCGTTCTTGCGGTAGAAATTTTTTGTTTTCCATGCTACGAACCCATCAGTGGTATCAGAGCCGTATCTATGCGTAGATCTGTTGCACGAGTAGAACACAATGATGTTGTGGGCGTTGATGTTTTTGTTGTCGGTGTCTTAGCGTGTACTTTGCATCTTGCGGCATGGTGGGATGAAGCGGCTCGGGCTAACATTACATGTCATCGCACATGAGACTTGCTCCACGCTTGACGTGCAACTTGCTTTGCACAAGTGGCTTTGCGGGTGTCTGTCTCTCCCACCATAGTTAAGATTCAATTTACAATGAGCATCTTGACAACACTTGTATCAACGTTGTGGTCCTTGTTCGTAGGTAAGATCGGTCTTATGCGAAAGCCCCAAACCACGTAAAACATGCAAAGAAAATTAGAGGCGTCTAACTTGTTTTTGCAGGGGTTTTGTGATGTGATATGGCCATCATGTGATTATGATTATATTTGATGTATGCAATGATCCTTGTTGTAATATGGCAACCGGCAGGAGCCTAATGGTTGTCTTTTAATTCTGTTAAGACCTGCGTGTCTATTCATCTTGTAATAGCTTTATTCCAAGTAGTTGTAATAGTTGCTAGTGATGATGGACAATCATGAAGCGGCGCCACGGACCTTGACGCCACGCCGGTGATGATGGAAATCTTGTCCATGCTTTGGAGATGGAGATCAAAGGCACAAGAAGAAAGGCCATATCATATCACATATTATGAATTGCCAGTGATGTTAATCCTTTATGCATCTTGTATTGCTTAGATCGCGACGGTAGCATTATAAGATGATCCCTCTCACTAAATATCAAGTAATAAAGTGTTCATCCTTAGTTGGCACCGTTGCTAAGACTCGTCGTTTCGAAGCATCTCGTGATGATCGGGTGTGATAGACTCTACGTGTGCATACAACGGGTGCAAGCCAGATTTGCACATGCAGAAACTAAGGTTAACCTTGACGAGCCTAGCATGTACAGACATGGTCTCGGAACACAGAATACCGAAAGGTAAAGCATGAGTCATATGGATGATATGATGAACATGTTGATTGTTCGCCTTTAAAGCTACATCATCTCACATGATGATCGGACTTGGTGTAGTGGATTTGGTTCATGTAATCACTAAAACAACTTGAGGGATGTTGTTTTGAGTGGGAGTTCGTTTGTAATTTGGATTAGTCGAACTCAATTTATCATAAACACAATCAAAGTGAATTTGCATAGTTTGTTGTAGTCATTGGCATCTGTTCACCACCTTACGCTTAGTTATAGTTGAGATAGTGGAACTATAGAAATTCTGGATATTTACTTTACGAACTGGTATCGTATTGTTTTGAATGTCAATTTAAAGATTATAAGTCCTATTGCAAACTTTCAGCAAACTCTATTTACTCCATGAAGTTTAATAAGTAGTATTAAATCAAGAGTAAGAATTCCAATGTTAGTATCTAAAGTATCATGTTTGCCTCCATGATTCTTGATACTCAAAAGATTGTTTTTAATATCAAGTTTATCTAAGAGCTGAAAGCAATGTTTCAGAAACCATCATATGTGAAAGGTATTGCGATATCTAAAACTATGTGTTGGTTACAACATGATAGAGTATACGTCCTCATATTTGATGAGAATTTGTGAAGGTTGGAGACGCTAGTCGTCCTAATCCTCCAAAAGGTTTTGAAAAAGAAACATTATACTCGCAATTCACCTTTATAAGCTATAGCAGCTTGATCATGAAAGATGTCATGATAAGGATGAATAGAAGATGTAAGTAAAATGTTTACTACACTAATAGATTACTAAAGAATGGATTTTTGAAAGAACACCAAACATTTGATGATGGTGATCCACTTCAAAGTGCAAGTCCAAAGGTATTGGTATTTGACTATACACACTTTGTACTATGTGTCATGTGAATGACACCACTATTGATGTTGATAGATTCTTTTAAAAGAAAAAGGAATTGCTGAAAGAGAATCTATAAAATATTTGGCAGAAATTATAAGGTTGGAGATGTCCAACTTGGGTATATAGAAGATATACATGTTATGGTTGTATTCCTTGCTTGTTAAACAATGTGGTTCTTAGGTATTGGATACCGAATTGGTTGGTATGAAGTGTCATACAGGACAACGCAATTCATGAACTACAATGGCCTAAGTAACTAGAAAGAGAATAAGTGATGATGTTCATCGAAAACAAATAAAGTGTTATTGTGTTTTTTGTTGACGTCAAATCTAGCCTTCAAGATTTGTTATTTTGTTCCGGTATTATGAGAACAATGGTTGTTCAAATAATTACCGTATTCCATATAGGATGGATGAACTTTTACAAGTCTGGTGGGAGAAATCACATCCATAAACACTATTGCTAAAATGTCGCAAGACAAAAGATTGAAAGATCACTTGCGAAGTGACATCGCTGTTTAAATTGTATTGGAAAGAAAACATGAAGAAACTCCATGTTGATGGAATTTTGGAGTCTTTTGATTTTGATCAAATGACGCTTGTGAAACTTTCTACAGATAATTAAAACTTCGTTCATAGGCCAAAAGGAACGAATGACTGGCTTATTGGAACTTGTACATATTGATATATGAAGCCCATTATGTAGTCAAGAGCGATGGATTTCAACTTCATATGCTTTCTCCGAGAATTTGAGTGAATATATGTATACTTACTCAATAAGGAAGAAGTATGAAACATTTGAAAAATGTTCAAAGACTTTCAAGATGAAGTGGAAAATCATTGTAACAAGAAAATAAAGAGTTTATGATTCGATCATAAAGGAAGATATTTGAGTTACATGTTTAGCAAAAACACCTAAGACTTGAGGAATTGTTCTGTGATTTGTGTTTCCCGATAAACCATAGGATTATGGCATATTCGAGAGATAAAATCAAACCATGTTTGAGATGGTAAGATCAAGGGTGTCATTTATAAAACCGCCATTATGTTTTAAAGATTAAAGCTTTAGTGACTACCGCTTTTACACTGAAAAGAGCTCCATCGTGATCCGTTGAAATGACACCATATAAGTCATGGTTAGGGATAAAACCCGAATTGTCTTTTCTTAAAATTTTGGTATGTTATGCATAAGTAAAATGTTTACAACCAAAGTCGGATAAGCACGTCTTTGTAGGTTATCCCAAAGAATTTGTTGGGAATTTCTCCATAACACCGAGGACAAAAGAGTTTGTTACTTGGAACGTCAAGTTTCTTGAGAAGGAATTTTTCGTGTAAAGTTAAGTGGGAGGACAGTAGAACTTTGATAAGGTTGTTGAACCTTAGCTATATGTGCTAAGTAGCGCAGCACCGGAAAGTGTCCCGGTGGCGGCCACAATGCTCATGGCTCTCGTGATTACAAAAGGTGTGATCTCGGAGATTAGAGTTCCTATAGAACCGTGTGGGTCAGTAAGAATCAAATAGTAAGATTTGATAAGCAAGTCGTTATTGTTTTGACAATAATGAACCGACTACATGCAAAGAAGCGATGATGGGCCCTGACTCCATAAAATGACTAGAAGTCATGGAATCCGTGATAGTATCCATACACGAGAAATCAAGTTTCTGAACTTTGAAGACCCTCCGGAAAGGCGTGAAGCCTATCGGTCGTGTTTGGATCTATAAAGAAATAGACATGGATGTTTCAAATCTATGAAATAGTCGACATATCGGAAAGAGTTTACGACAATGTTCAAGGAATTGACTATGATAAGATTTGATCTTTCATAGCGATGTTTAGTCTGGACGGATTAATGTAGCAACCACTTCATATATTTTGGTATATGGTAGTTGGACAAACAAAACAAGTTCTTCTAATAGAATGGTTACCTAGGACATGTACATGACACGATCCAAAGGGTTTTGTTAATTCAAAGGATGCTAAAAGAGTATGCAAAACTTCAATGGTTGAAGTAAGCATAGCGGAGTTGGAATCTTCACCATGATGAAACTGTTAAAAGAGTTTAAATACATCGGAGATGATGAAGATACTTGCCTTTGCAAGAAATTAAGTGGGAGCGCTGAGACATATTTCTAATACATTATGTAGAGGACATATTGTTGATTGGAAATGATGTATCCTGTATTGACACAGGTTAAGAATTTCATTTCGATGAAAGACTTAGGCATAACTCAAGAATTCGGCATCAATGTCTATATGGATAGATTGAGGCACTAATATGGTTTTGCCAAATGTACATAGATAAAATGTTGAATGAGTTCAATATGGAAACAACAAGAAAGGTTCTTAACGGACGGAAAGGACTGAATCAAGATTCAAGTGTGTTGACACGAGATTCAAGTGTTTTGACACTTGGTGAAATCGCAAGAATTTTTTGATCAATCATTCTTTAAGATGTACACATCCAGATATGTCCTATGCTCTAAATGTTATGAGCATATACCAGAATGATTCATAAGATGATCATTGGACAATAGTAAAGATATTCTTATGAGCTTTGGAAGAACTAAGAATATACCATGTATAAGTGACAAATAGTTAAAGGTAGTTCATTGTAAAGTGTTACATTGATACTAGTTTTGGCACAAGATACAAATTAAGTTTATCTCAATTTAAACTATGGGTGGCACAATGTAATGGAAAGGATGTTCCATGATGGATTTGGATGAGTTCCAAAGTTGAGACATTGTGACGGATACTACAACAAAAGGCTAAGTATATAACTGCTATTGTAGCAGCAAAGGAGGGCATTTGTGTTAAGTAGTTTGTTATCAAACTAGGTGTGGTTCATAGCGGGATAATACTATGAAGATACATTGTGTGACAATTGTATCAACATGATTTAATCCCGAGGAACTAAAGGTCTCACCAAAGGACCAAATTTATACAATGCCATCTCATTGGAGAATGAGTAATGCGTAGAGACGCAAGGACATGCAAATACACACGGACCTGGAAGTGTCAGATCCGAAGATTATGTTTACCACTAGCAATGGTGTCTATACAACACCAGAAAGCCATAGGTGTTGAATGCACAAGTTTTTAACTAGATTATTGACTCTAGTGCAAGTGGGAGACTGTTGGAGATATGCCCAAGAGGCAATAATAAAGTGGTTATTATTATATCTTTACGTTTATGATAAATGTTTACATCCCATGCTATAATTGTATTATTAGGAAACACTAATACATGTGTGTTTTGTAAACATAAAAGAGTCCCTAGTAAGCCTCTTGTTGAACTAGCTTGTTGATTAATTGATGATCATGGTTTCCTAATCATGGACATTAGGATGTGATTAATAACAAGGTTATATCATTAGGAGAATGATGTGATGGACACACACCCATAGTAAGCGTAGCATAAGATCAAGTCATTAAGTTCGTATTGCTGTAAGCTTTCAAATACATAGTAACCTAATCCTTCGACCATGAGGTTATGTTAATCACCATCACCGGATGGGTACTTTGATGACATCAAACACCGCTTCGTAACTGGGTGGTCATAAAGGTGTCATTGGGTATTCTGAAAGTATGTGTTGAAGCGCATGGACCAAGATTGGGATTTGTCCATCCATATGACGGATAGATATGCTCTGGGCCCTCTCGGTGGAATGTCATCTAATTAGCTTGCAAGCATGTGACTGGGTCACAAGGGATGACATATCACGGAACGAGTAAAGAGTACTTATCAGTAACGAGGTAGAACTAGGTATGGAGATGCTGACGATCAAACCTCGGATAAGTATAGTATCGCGAGACAAAGGGAATTGGTTTCATATGTAAGTGGTTCAATCGATCGCGAAGTCATCGTTGAGTATGTGGGAGCCATTATGGATCTCCAGGTCCCGCTGATGGTTATTGATAGGAGATGTGTCTCTATCATGTCTACATATTCACGAACCGTAGGGTGACACACTTAAGGTTCGAAGTTGTTTTAAGTAGATATGGAATGTGCGTTGGAGACCGAATGATGTTCGGAGTCTCGGATTGGATCCGGGACATCACGAGGAGATCCGGAATGGTCCGGAGAATAAGATTCATATATAGGAGATCATTTTATGAGTTAGGAAATGTTCCGGAGTGTTTGTATGAGGATTCTAGAAGGTTTCGGAATGTTCCGGAAGGTTCTGGAAGATATCTTGGAGTTTGCTTGAAAATCAAGATAGGGATCAAGGAGTCCTGGTGGGTCAAGACACGGATTCGTGGGGGAGGAGGACTCCTCCCCCCACCTCCAACCCGCCGGCCTAGGGAGGAGAGGAGTCCTACAAGGACTCCCCTCCCCATGGCGCCATCCCCTCTTTAAATAGAGGGGCAGGGGGCGCCCCCTCCTTGCAAGCTCTCATAACGTCCAATCTCTGCCGCCTCTCTCCTCCACCATATTCTGCACAGGCATAGGCGAAGCCCTGCAGAATTCTCTACTCCACCACCACCACCACGCCGTCGTGCTGCTGGGATTCCGTGGAGAAGATCTACTACCTCCGCTGCTCGCTGGAACGGGGAGAGGAAGGTCTGCTTCGACTCCGCACGTGTGACCGACTGCGGAAGCGCTGCCGAATTGCGGCGCCGGAAGGATCGTCTACTTGACCAAGGGCGGAAGCGCTGCTGGAACGCGACGCCGGAAGGATCGTCTACTTGACCGAGGGCGGAAGCGCTGCTGGATCGCGACGCCGGAAGGATCGTCCACACGATCTTGAGATCGGCAAGTGATCGACTACATCAACCACGAGATCTAATCTCGTTAACGCTTTCGGATCTACGAGGGTTAGTTCCTATCTATCTCGTTGCTCATGTCTCATAGATTAGATCTTGGCTTTTATCTAGATTAGATCTGGATTTTGTTCGTTCTTGCGGTAGAAAATTTTTGTTTTCCATGCTACGAACCCATCAGCCACGCCGCTCCGGCCGGAGCTCCAACCCCCCGATGGGGAGAGGCCCCCCGCCCAGATCCCGTGGCACGAGAGGAGGAAGGCCAGAAAAGCAAGTTTCCGCCACCAAGTTCGTCACTTGCGAGATAAAGTACATTATTTTTTGGATAGATTCGTTTCTCTTGTTTATCAATTGTCATAATGAACGAAAAAGTATACACCTTGGATTAGTTCTTGGTTAGACGGTTTCGGTCTCCATGGGAAATTTAGCACGTCAAGAGTATTGTGCAAAAAAGGTACAGATGGGAACTTTCTCTAAATTAAATATTGTGAATGATAGATCATGTGTTTGTTCCAAACCGTCACATGCTAAAACCATGCAAAATTCATAATCCCATCATATCATAAATAGATGTTGGACATTGGCAAGGTATTCAACATTTATCTTTGACCATAGATTTTACTACAATGAATAATGTTAAAATACAAGAAAATATCACTCCCTCTAGTGTAGGCTCTTTGTCCAGGGCGGCCTCGATTAGCCCCAGGCCCGCGATCGTAGATCGGTGCATGGCAGCACGCGGATCTCCAGCCGGTGGCTGGTTGTTGAGGAGGTACATGGTGGCTACCATCACTGCAGCTGGTGGCGTCTTCGGGAGCACGTTGCCCCGCGTATCCACCGTCATAGAGCTGAAGTCGAGGACTTTCGCGGCTTCTACGCGCTCTTGGTCGGTGAGGTGGGCCAATCGAGATCGTCTTCTGTTGGCCAGGTACTCGTTGCCTTTGGAGGAGGATCCTCCGTGGGAGGAGAGCTGAGATCGCCGAAGGCTCGACTCATCCGCTGCCTTTCTGCGTGCCTCGAGTTGCGCGATTACCTGCTGTTGGCGTTTGAATTCCTCTTTCAGCAGCCAATGGTAGCCCATCAGCATGTCTTGCGGTGTGTTGGGGGGTAGAGGATTGCCCGGTAGAGCTTCTCGACAGCGGGCCCATTCGTTGTCATGGAGCTCGATCAGCATACGCTCGCCGGTGTTCTCATTCGTCATGAGGTGCGGTTCTCCTCCTGCCCCATTATTGGTGGGGCCACCGTTGGTGGGGCCACAGTTTGCGACTGGTATACCGCCGTTGGTCGGTCCAGTGCTGGTGCCGGTGTTTTTGTGATTGACGCAGGTGTCGCCCGCGTTGATGATGGCGCACATGAAGTGATTGGGGAAGCTGCTGCTCCCACAACTTTCAGATCCAGAGCCGTAGGCTTCATCTTCTATGGCCAGGCCACACAGGTCGGATCCGCGACTGCTGTCGCTGTTTGTGCTCCTAGCTGTTTCCGGGGCATTGAGCTCGCTGAGGGTGCCGATTGGTGGCGGAAACCACGATGCTAGAGCAATCGCGGGTGCTGTCGGCTCGTCAGGCATGCGAAGCGTGCCCAGTTGACCGACCTAGAAGTGAAAGCTCCCGATTGCCAGGCTGATCCCATCGCCCACGGACTCGAAAGCCGGGCGAGTGGCCGGCGTGTGGACGATGAAGTCGAAAGCGCCGAAGAGCTAGCGAATCTTCACTGTTGCAGAGTTGTAGATCGCGGTTGATGGGGCCGAAGAAGCCGCGACATCAGCACTCCCAATTCCGAAAGACGACGCCAATTGACGAGGGTTTAACTCGTCAATGCCTATTGTGATGGACTTGGGTTTTGGAGAAGGAGGGAGCGTTGGAGGCATCAATCGGCTAACAAACAAGCACACATGGACGCATGTTTACCCAGGTTCAGGCCTCGTAGAGGTCCCTACTCCTACTTGTCTGCTCTTGGAATTATCGAGGGAGTCGAAAGTTACAGGGGTGCGCAGATGCGATCTAGTGATGGTTGTGGAAACTAGGGTTGTGATTGTCCTCCTAGCCTTTATATAGATAGGCTAGGTCTCGGGTAGCAGGTCGAGTCGGTTACAGATTAGGGTTCGTCCTTTAAACTTTCTATCCATAGCTTCTTCTTGCCCCGCAAGCAATCAGAGAGTCCGTGGGTCACCTAAATTCTTCAGGGCCTTGGCAACACCGTGGGCTTCTGCCGTATCTAGACCGTATATACCAAACTCGAGTACCTGTAGGGTATACCCATGTCAGATATATTTATGATTTGTGTTTGATCTCTCTCTTTAGATGGTATATGTAGTCGGCCACATATCATTTTCCCTCAGGACTAAAGGGAGGGAGAAATCCTTTGGACGTGTTTAGGATCATGCTAGGAATAGCTTCGTGACAATTGGCGCCGGCCCATAACCTACACAGTCAAAGGAGGATAAAGAGAGACTCCTTAAGCTAATTACGATATCCACGGGGAAACCCGTAATTGTGGTGGTTTGTATGGGTGATTGCTTTTAGACGTCGCGGTGGTTATTTAGAGGTGACCTCTCTCTTGACTCAACAAAATGGCTTCCTACGATCCTTGTAGTGAACATCTTATTATGGAGCTCTCTCCACACATCTCATGACACAAGAAGTATATTATATTAATTAATAGTAATAATATCATGCTAGTGGTGTATCCTACATCCCCGAGAACGTTTTAGCCCTATTGAATTCAACCAGCTTTCACACGACTTTGTTACTTGCTTCCTTTTACTCGGTTTAATTACTTTTCTACAAACAATCAAAAACCTTTCAAACACCCTTTGCTTGAGATATACTTTGGTAGATAGTAACGAGGGGCATAAAAACCTTTACCAATAGCTCTCTGTGGATTCAATACTTTTATTTCGAAACTAGCTACAATTGATCTGTGCACTTGCAGTCATCGGTCACCGAAGGTGGTGGTCGGAGGAGGAGTAGGGGATTACCGGAGGTGGTGGAGGAGGAGTTTGCCGGAGGAGGAGGTCATCGGGGTGGAGTTTGCCGGAGGAGGAGGCCATGGCCGGAAGAGGAGGCCATGGCCGGAGGTGGAGGAGGAGTTCATCAGAGAGTGGAGAAGGAGGAGGGAGGAGAAGGGGAGGTAGGGGATGAGAAGGAGAGAAGTGAAGAAGTGGAGGAAAGGAGAAGTGGAGAAAAGGAGTAAAGGAGAAAAGAGAAGGAGAAAAGGAGAAAAGAGAGGGAGAGAAGGGGCGCCGGTGGGATTCAAGTTTTGAATTCCGCCCAAAAATTCTGTGCGTCACGGAATTGTCTCCCTCCTTTTTATATTTTTTGCAGGGAAAAATCTTCTTTTTGTCATAACTTTTTTCGAATTTGAGAATTCTTTAAAATCCAGAACAACCTTTGGTATTGAATTGGAGTAGGAAATTTTGATACGACCGTTTCGATAGGTTAAAGATTTTTTTCGATATCGTATGCAAAAGTTGTGGCCGTTTTAACGTGCCATCACCTTTTTTTTGCAAATTACATCGAAATTCATGTTTTTAAATATTACCTACAACTATACCCCAAAATATAACTACATCTCAAAGCAATGTTTTTTGAATTTTTTATTATTTTCGTTTAATTTTTACAAAACTTAAAAGGCGGTCCGAGGATCTGTTTTCAACTTAGTTGGTCGCCCAATCCTGGTGGCAGGTCCCACCATATTTCTATGGTGCATGGGTTTTTGTATGCGCCAGATAATGATGAAATTTCTGTGGCGCATTATGCTGGCGTGCGCCACTGGAATTTTCCTGTGGCACATGGTCGGAAATATGCGCCACAGAATAGCCGTCTACCTATAGTTGTTTTCCTAGTAGTGATGACCCCAATTATTTGCACAATCTTGTCACGTACCATGTTAAAATAATATAACAGAGAAGATTTTTAGTTTTGAAAACATATTATTACATTTTTGCAAATGCCATGATCACACATCGGACACGATTTATATTCCTAAACCGTGTGCGATTGTACTTGTGGCAAACACTTTCATATTTTAAACCAAATGAGGTAATTATTGCACTATATGCAACCATATCTGTGATGATGGCATACAATTATGCCTCGCTCAATCCCAGCGATAGAACAATTCAGATACTAACAAAAATGCAGAGACAAGCTTGTGATTTCCTTTGCGATTTGAATTTAAAAACTATACCTTTTTTCTTTCTCTTGCGGCCCTTGCCTGAGATCCACGTGAAAATCCAGATTGAGTAGCACCAGATATGACCACCTACCATAAGGTATGACATGGGAAAAAAAAAGTTTCCTTTTGGGATGATATTGGGCTTAGTTTGGTGTCTTAGAAGCTCGCCTGAGCTAATTATCTCGGATTTATCTGTCACTATTTCTCCGTTTGTATTGGTGTAAAGCCTTGGTCAAGTGGCTCAATGTAATTATATGTTTTATTAGATTTATATGGATCTTGCTGATTTTCATTTCGTGCTCCATGTATGTTATGTCACCTCTTTTTCTTACTCTCTCACGCAATTTAATTTTTGAAAAGAGTCCAATTTATTCCATAAATTATTGTGGGCGACCCTGAGCTATTCCATAAATTTATTCCAAACCTACTGCATATTTTTCATGATCAAACTCTATAAACTTTGATCAAGTTTGTATTAAAAAATAAAATATGTTTAACACTAAACCAATTGTCATTGCACTAATTAGGATGATTGCGTTTTGGGGCACTAGTGGCGACCGCGTGGCGAAGGCGACGAAAATCGTAAAAAATCAAGGCAAGAAGCAAAGTGCTCTCTCTCACAGCCAGGGAGGTCCCAACTGGGTGAGCTACAGCCCTAAACGCAGCAACTCGCTCCTGGTCTGACAGTAACTTAACTCTTTTTTTAAAAAAACTAGGCAAGACACTTGCCATTCATTGATATTGTAGAAGGGAGATGTCCAGTTTATGAGGGAAACCAGCCGAAAACCGATACAACACAACACCACACACCGCCCTGAGGCCACGCACCGCACGAGCCGATGGCCTAGCCACCCAAGTGGCCAAGGCCGACACCCAAACCACCTCAAAACGCAACAAGGCGGAGGCAAAAACTTGGAGCCGCCGCTCCGACATCCATGCCGACTCTCGGGGCCGCGCACCCCCTAGCCGAGAACAGGCCAAGGATAAAACCGATAAGACAAACAAACCGAACACCAACACTTACAGGAAAGGGCCTCCACAGTGATGCCTCCAACGAGGGGACCGATGACAAAGAGCGCCGCCATCACTGGCATCGGCCGTGGCTAGAGCAGGGTTTTCACCCAGAGCACACCAAACCGAAGTCGTGTCCGCCTGACCACCGAGTCGAGGAAGCCCAAACAGCTGGTCGACGCCAACAACAAACTCGCTCCGCTAGTCCCTCTGGCTGACAGAGCATCCAAGGTGAGGACCCAAGAGGCCAAACGACACAAGAAAGTGCCGCCCTCGCCTGATCCCGCGAGGGATCAGGGTTTCCCCCGGAGAACCCGGGCGGAGGCGCAAGAACACCACCATGACAACGCCTCCAAGGAGGAAACGTCACCAAAAGACGTCGCCGCCGTCAGCTCCGGCCGCAGCCAGAACAAGACTTTCGCCCGGCAGAGAGTCGCAACCTCACACCCGCCACTCGAGGCCGGCCAGACCACCATCACCATCCCGCACGAAGACCGCCACGAACACATCCATCGTCGAAGCCATCGGACTGGGCAGCTGGACCAGGCCACCTGCACATCGCCACACCTAGGATCCCCGTCACTGCGACAAAAGCCGCTGTACAGATCATCACCGCTACCCGCGAGATAGCTGCCGAAGCAACCAGAGCGAACCCGGGAAGCTATCGCCACAGACAGGAACAAAGACCACAGCCACCACCATCTTCCACCTCGCACGCTGGTAGCGCCAAACGCCGCCCAGTAGCCACCATCATCATCATACCAGACCGGAGAGCCCCACGACCACGGCCGCCACCAACCGCACCACGCGGAGAAGAGAGGCCGGGCAGCACCAACCTGCCGCCGAAGACGCACCGCCGAAGAGCACCGTGGGCGCTGCCGGAACGCCACAAAGAGGGGGACGCCGACCAACACCGATGCGGGGCTCGAGGACGAACACCGATGGCCACAGACGCGAGCTCCAGGACCCGCCGCCGCGCCGCCCACACGGCCACCGCAGCCGCCGCACCGCCGAGGAAACCCGGGGCCGCCATCCCAGCGCCCAAACCTCCGCTGGAGACACCGCACCGTCCAGGGCTGCCACACCGCTCCAGCCGAAGGTCCAACCGCCCTATGGGGAGAGGCCCCCGCCCAGATCCCGTGGCGCGAGAGGAGGAAGGCCAGAAAAGCAAGTTTCCGCCACCAAGTTCGTCACTTGCGAGATAAAGTACATTATTTTTTGGATAGATTCGTTTCTCTTGTTTATCAATTGTCATAATGAACGAAAAAGTATACACCTTGGATTAGTTCTTGGTTAGACGGTTTTGGTCTCCATGGGAAATTTAGCACGTCAAGAGTATTGTGCAAAAAAGGTACAGATGGGAAATTTCTCTAAATTAAATATTGTGAATGATAGATCATGTGTTTGTTCCAAACCGTCACATGCTAAAACCATGCAAAATTCATAATCCCATCATATCATAAATAGATGTTGGACATTGGCAAGGTATTCAACATTTATCTTTGACCATAGATTTTACTACAATGAATAATGTTAAAATACAAGAAAATATCACTCCCTCCGATCCATAATGGGAGGGAGTACATGAATATAAAATTTGAGACAAATCTAAACATATAATTTACATGGTCTCAATCTTAAATGTATGGAACATATCTATAGATAAATTTAATTTTTTGGCATAACAAATCCAAAACAACTTCTATATGTATATAAGCTTTATTTGATCGTAGAAACTGGTTAGCAAAAAAAAAACCCGCAGTAACCCATACTAGAAGGTTCAGTATCTGGTAAAGCCTTGCTTGCTAAATAAATATTCACCTCTGTTACCCTTCCGTGTGCTAATCAGATTCTTTCCGGAAAGCGGAGTGTAACCCCGGCCTCTGTGTGCTAATCAGATATTTCTCCATAAAACAATTGATGTGATGCTTAGCTGCATCACAGCACTACTAGCACAAGTATACAATTCATAGTTGCTCTAAAACTCCACACTTATTTTATTTGGTGCAGCCTAGAACTGCATCGCATAAAAGAAGTGGATAGAATATGGAAAGCTTACTGAATCATAAAGCAATAACAGGTCATTGCTTTCTGATTTGTCAGTTCAGTTCGATTTTTCCAGACTTAGAAAAAATCAGTGATGAAAACCATTTGAAGCTGGCCAGATTCTATTCTATTTTTTTTCACAAAATTAAGCTCTTAAGTAGCAAGGCGCTGCATAAGTGATGCTAATTTTTCCCCATAGAGTCATTAAGGAATATACTGCCCTTTCGCAACCCCAAACCACAGATTCAATGGTGAAGCAGAAGCCTTGAATTAATCAGCAGTATCTAAAGTAGTGTCCCTTCCCTCGAAGATTCTTATGCATTCGGTGGTCAGCACACGACATATTTGAGAAAGCAGATGCTGAAAACTAGAACCGTTCTATGCTTCGATAGTCACTTACAATATTTTAGTTTTTCTTCCACCAGAAATAATGGTTGATATCGTTTTAGTGATATATATTTTATTGATATGTTGTGTCCTCAGCATGTAGTGAGAATATTCTTGAAAAGAGATATCGAACCTGTGCTTTGATACTGCGGGGGCAAGAAATCAGATATAACTATCATAGAAAGGAAGTCAACAGAAGCAATTCCGAGCATTAGGCAACAAAGCTTTGTGTCAGTTTAAACAATCTCTGCATAGGTTTTACATGATGATATAGAGGTTTTGGGATCTCGGATGCAACTGTCGCTGAATCTTGAGACAAATCAAGAACATTTCTCATTTTGACCATTTATGCGGCAAATAGCCAGCTTCCTTCTTGTTTTTTATTCTGAAAGGGAAGCCAAGTTCTATCTTTGTTAAATCATGCGAGGGAACGGCGGATGTAGAGCAAGCTCCATGGTTAGATCAAGACTTGAGAGGGACACCGCAAGTATTGGGATAGCTGAGTCAGTTGTTAGACATGATGGTATTGGACTTTTGGGATCACCAATGCACTTGTTGTTTAATCTTGAGGTAAATAAAGAAGCAAGCTTCTACTCTTGACCATTTATGCAGAAAACAGCAGGTTTATTCTACTAGTCATTTATTATGAAAGGGAAGGAAATTTCTATCTTTGCTCAAAGATGTGGTGAACGGGGGCAGACGCAACGCAGGCTCCAAATTCAGACCTAGGCTTGAGAGGAACATAAAAGCTACTTTTGTTAGTTTGTTAGGTGTTGTGATGGTGAATATTAGAGTAGATCAATTGGACTAAGTTGCAGGGTTTACTAGAACTCTAACCACCAATCATATGCAGAATATATATAATATCTTTATCTATTGGTAAACTGCAAATTGGCCATTTCTGCTTCTTAGCAAATGTGTGTTCAGCAAGCTACCTGAATCCTTTACAGCAACTGGTAAGCTGGTGACCAGAGAATAATTCCTCTCCTTTGTAAAATTTACCGACTTGAGCGTATCGTGGACACCAAAGGATTGTGTTGCTTCAGGGTACACAAAGGACTATCTTGCCAAGTGGCTCTTGTGAATTCCTTGCTCCTTGGGTTGCATCCAACGTATGTGACGCAGCGAGCAGACACACATAAATAATGTGCATAGTCATCCATCGATGTACTACTACTAACCGAAACAATCTCAAGTACTGAGGAGAAGGTATATAATGGGATTTTCCAAAGACCCATTAATCTAAGTTTTGATAATATCCAATGCATAGAATCTTGACTTCATCGTTTTTTTTTCATTCCTGATATGTGAACAGGGGAAATGTTCCATTTGATCCCCATCAAACACTTGGACTGTGTGGAACAATCCAGGACGCCATGAACTCCTGGATCCATGACGCCATGTAAAAGAAACAAATGGCACTAGTTGCAATAAGAAAATTGTGCCAAATGTTCTTTCTTGCTGACATAAGCAGCAATTATTGATCAGTTCAGCCGAAGCAGGCAGTGCACTGAGCGAGGACGCAAGCAACTCTGCGAGAGGCGAGGATAACACTACTTGATGGTTTTGTTTAACCTGGCTGCTTTTGACTGGAAGAGCCATCCCTGATACTATACCAGCAGTACAAGTAAGTGAAAGAAGGTATTACATGCCCCTTGCGAAAATATTTTAAAAGAGTAAGAGATAAAGAGATACTGTTTCATGTGGCATTTGGAGCAGGCACGAGGCGTTTTATAAGCACAACATTAAGCAGGCTATCGTCATTGTCGCGCTCCCAACTTATTTGGCATTTTATGTTGCCCTCCTAATCAGCATAGCCAGTCAGACCAAAACTGATGGGACTGACAGATGTAGAGCCTGTACAGTTGTGACTAGTTATGTGGGCCACAATGCATCCCCCGAAAAGAAACTAAGATCTTCATCCAGACACAAAGTACCATGACATAATCAAACTAAAGAAGTGCCATGTCATACTCAGTTTTTATAAATTAAACCAATAAGACCAAAAAAAAGACTCAATCCTCGAGTTCTGAATATTCCAATTTTATCATCTTCACAAGAAGAACCATCTCACACTAGTAGAAAAGAGGCCTTTGATCCAGCCCGGAAAGTCAGTTATCCCGGTTCACATAATAAATCGGGACCAATGATAGACATCAGTCCCGGTTCATGCCTCCAGGACATCGGTCCCGGTTCATCTCGGGGTATTGGTCCTGGTTTATGGCATGAACCGGGACTAATGGTCAGCGGAGCATTGGTCCCGGTTCATGCCACGAACCGGGATCAAAGGGTCCCTTTTTAGTCCCGGTTTGGGACATAAACCGGGATAAAAAAAACTTTGTAAGAAAACGTTACAAAAACTTCAGATGGCCGTCATTTGTGTATACGATGTCGAAAAAAATCGTATAATATATCAAAATTATCGGAAAAAAATTACGATATCAATGCCAACGGCCTTCAGCCATTTGCAATTTTTTTAGATTTTTAAAATTCCAAAAGAGTCAAACTTCTGATTTCTAATTTTATTAAAAAATTCAAAAAAATGACATATTTGGATTTCTCACATTTTTCTGATAATAATGGACATATTAATTGTGGAATTTCGATCTATGGATTTAAAGATATGAATTATGCCATATTAAATGAATTAATGCAAAAAATAATAATAAAACATATTTTATTTCTCTATTTATTCAATATTAGTATTACTTAGTCATTTTTTTCATTAAAATCATGTTTCTATCTCAAATTATAAGAATGTGTGACTGACAAGATGTATGGGTTAATATCATTAATAACATAGTATAAACATAAGGTTACAAGTGGTACATAGGAAGGCGGATGGAAATAAACCAAGATGTTAAGCGTGCTAGGGGTGGAGCAGTGTTAGGATGGGTGACCTGCCGGAAAGTTTAACCAAAGATTGAAATTTGACAAAAAAAACTAAGTGTGATTGAGAAGCTTCGGGTGAGAGATTTACCAGTCCTAATATTCATAGATTCAAAAAAAATAGAAATATTTTTTGTAAAAAAAATATTTTTTGAAAAATAAAATAGAAAAGACCTTTGGTCCCAGTTTATGCCACGAACCGGGACCAAAGGTCCTACTGTAAGCGCACGCGATGACGGGCCACGTGAAGACCCATTGGTCCCGGTTCGTGCCCGAACCGGGACTAGCATTAGTCCCAAGTGATTGGTCCCGGTTCAAAATCCGGACCAATGGCCCTTATGAACCGGGACCAAAGGGGGTTTTTCTACTAGTGTCACCTCAACTGATCTTATTTTTCTTGTCGGAAATGTAGTGAAGATTTTCAGTCAACGCATCTCTCTTTCAAAGGAGCAGTTGACCTGATCCGTAGCCGTAGTATAGAAAGCCCTCGCCAACTGAACAAGTCAAACCTGAAGAAGCTCTAGTTCACCCTGTGTGCACACCACAAGCACCGTGCATCATCGTGGTGCAAAGATTCGCCGACCCAGCGTACGTGTTGCGTGAAAGGCTTGGTCTCGACCCACTTGGTATCGGCGCCGAGAAACTCAACGCCGCTGCTTCACTCTTCATCTCCATGTAGGGGCAGCAACCTTTGTGCTGCTCCATTTTTATAATCGTAGGCACAGACAGTAGATCACTGCTCCTGGATACAACTACTGGATGATTAGTTTATGGTGCAAATGGCCTATAAATACAGCTGCGATTTGATGCGTTTCGTCTTCATCACTTTCTATCTTCTTCTAATCATAGGGACAGATCGATCGATTGGGTTGAAATATTGAGCAGTAAGCCATGATGAAGGGGTTCGCTCTGGTATCGGGGGAGCAAGTGCCGATGCCGATGCCGATGCCGGTTCCGGTGTATATGCGCGGTGACCGCGCACCGGAGCGGGCGTTCGTGTGCAAGACGTGCGGCCGCTCGTTCCCATCGTTCCAGGCCCTGGGCGGGCACCGGGCCAGCCACAAGAAGCCCCGGATGGACGGCGACGGCGGCGACCTCAAGCCCAAGCTGCACGGCTGCTCCGTCTGCGGCCTCGAGTTCGCCATCGGCCAGGCGCTCGGCGGCCACATGCGGCGCCACCGTGCCATGGTCTCCGCGGGCGGTGTGATGCCGCCGGTGGAGGCGAACACTAAGCACGGTGCAGGAAGCGACGATGTTGCTGCTGATGGCGGCATCAAGCGCTGGCTGTGGCTCGACCTCAACCAGCCGGCGTGCAGCGACGAGGGCTGGATGGACGTCGATAGCTTCACGGATGGAGAAATTAATCCACACGTTTTGTACATTAGATATGAGTGCCTCATGGAAGGCATGGCATAGCACATCCAAATCATTTCTTTTTGAGATGATAGTGTGCTTAATTTGGTGTCCTCGAGGATCACCAGAGCTAATTACCACGGTTTTCCGGTAATTATTTCTCCGGTTATTATATATATAATATAACAAGAACCCTTTGGTCAAATGGCTCAATGTAACTACATATGTAGTCAGAGTAAAATATATATGGAGTTTGTGGATTTTTGGTTGGCGCTCTATCTTATGTTGCATCTTTTAGTATGTGCTAATTATCTTGCTAATTTTAATTTAGGAAAAATAGTCCAATTCAAACCATACACAAATGTATGGTTAGACTTGAACATGAACAATGAAAAAATCCAGATGTAAGCCTGAATTGTTGAAACCGTTTAACATCTTCAAACCTGGTTCTGAAAAGTGGTTCTGGTGTATATTCTCGGGCCTTAAAATTTGCCAGAAAATGGATCAAGGAAACACTATGAAATGATAACCTGCAAAAACCCAAAATATGAATTTTCATGTAATGTAAAAAAACGACATTGGTTGGTTCTTTTAATTTGGTATGGATTCCAAAAGGATCGTATTAATAGGTGGCCTATTTCTTCAGTCTAATCGGTAGCATTCTACACACATCATGATTTGTTCAAATTTATCTTATGTACAAACAGTTGTGAGTTGTACGGAAATTTATCTACGTGAAACAAGCTGTCATATTTTTCGATGAATTTTTGTGTGTTATAATCTTATATCAGTCCTTAAATCTATTGACTTCTTACATTGGTTAGATGCTCTGCGACGCAAAACCACTATCTTAAACCAAAATATTTTTAAGTTGAGTGTTTTTTTTTGGTTTAGGTTTTAACATTAATAGTTCGATAATTCAGGTTTCGGGACACAACGAGTACCATAATTTGGAGCTCAAGATAAACTTCTTCTTCTTTAATTTTGAAATAGATACTAAAACATAATTTAATACAACACCGATGCAAACTTAACTTCGGTAACATGTTTTGTAAGGAAAACTTTGTGGATGTGGTGGTTTGCCTCATGGGTGCAAATGAACCTATTATAGAAAATACATAAAAACAAAATTTAAAATGTAAAAATAAAATATTGTATTGATTGCTTGTCATGGTGGTCACCACGCATAAAATATATAATGCTTCTCATGGTAGAAAGGGAATATTAATTTAACTATTGTCGAATTTACATGAGAAATTCCTGCAAAATTATAGATATCACTCCAATTTATATTTTATAGATATAGTTCTACGATAGTGCCTATGTCTCAATGCAATAAAATTAACCTGAATAATGTGCATGATGATTAGGGTATTTTTAGAAACTTCTGATGGTTAGTATATTTTGTAAAAGAATTACTAATTAACTTGTGGTAGCAGTTTTGATAGATCAACAAATATGTTTTGAGGTTATCAATTCAGTCGTCATACTTGTTTTCACACAATAGCCAGTAATGATATTTTTAAAGAAGCCGGTAGGAGAACTTCCTACTACATACAGTGAAATAAAAGGTTCATGCACAAACAAGAAAAACAAAAAACATGTATTGAGGTTTATATGTTCACTAAAGATTGTTGGTGTTTCCTCTTTGCTCCTTGGATAACCAAGTAAGTTCTTGCCCTTGTTTTAAATTATCCACTTTGTAAAATATAGGATATTAATTCCTCTATGCGTGGAACGGTCCCATTTCTTGTCAAATTGTTGGGCCAGGGTGCAAACACAAAACAAATGCATTTGGGTCTCTCCAGAAAGAGTGCCTCATGTAAATATCGAATCAGGATTCAATGGCTGCTTGCTTATTCCGCAATGATGACATTGTAAATTAAACAAAAAAACATAAAACTGTGTGTTGTGTGACAATGTGTCTACCTTAATTTTGTTAGATTTTATTTTTAAAGTGGAGACATACTCTACAAAAGCGAAAAATAATTGTGCAAGCTCGATCACCTTATATAAGCAGTGAGATATGGGCAATTGGTTTATTCCTGAAAAAACATGTTAACAAATTCCTAATTTTAACTGGATAACAACTGCTGGTGCCTTACAAGTTGTACTACATAATCCAGAGTGGTAGTTATCACGCTCATCTGTATGTTGTTGCATCGTGAAAAAGAGCTGTTATTGGCCTTCATCATGTAATGCAAAGCATCGTCAATTTTTTTAATATTCCTCCGATCTAAAATAATTTACTTGAATTTGTTTAGATTCAGATGTAGTTAGACATGTTTTAGTGCTAGATACATCCGAATCTATACAAATCCAAATCAATTAATTTGGATCGGCGGGAGTATAAGAATTAATGCTTTCATGATGCATCAGGGAGTATAAGATTTATTTTAGTCTGCAGTGGGGGTTCTGTTGATATACAGTCACCTTCTTGATGAAAGTTAAACAAGTGTTTATGAGGAAGCGACTTCCTATTGCAACTCTTCTTGCAGCTGTGCCCGCATGATTGGTGCATACGTATGCTAGACTGTTTAGATTCTGATGAGAGTTCCCTAAGAACACATGAGTGCATAGGAAGAGCTCAGAACATGCAGATGATTTCATGATTAATAAAAAATGGAGTAGAGCTCAGAACATTCGTCCGATTGAACACCCATGTTGCTTCATATGGATAATACAAAACAAGCTAGATCCAACTTTGGTACGTTTCGAGAAAAAGACCCCGACTCTTTTGTTATCAGGCAACAACACATAAGTTGTCGGCCCATTTTGTAATAAGAAGATAACGCGTAATTACTTTAGTAAAATTACCGTGACAACTTTATAAATAAGCAAGTTGCAATTCTGAGGAACTTTTTTCGCTGAAACATACAAACACAGGATCTAGTTTCTAACAACTCGTCAAAAGAAAGCCGACCATTGAAAATATTCCGGGAAGTGTACAAAAATTCTCAATGATGTCATGTTTTGTGAGTGTGGGTATGTATCCAGGGACTGTACATTTGCGCTTAATCTCGTGGGCGTGGTCGTGGCTGCCGCGCGGCGCCACGAGCCGTGACACCACTATCGCGACAACGCCATCGCTTTGAGTCCCGGTCAAAAATAGTATCATCTCACATTATTATCAGTCTGGGAGTGTAGAATTTTTGTAACGATGCATCTTAAAAAAAAGTACTCCCTTCGTCCCAAAATATAAGGCGTCCAAAGATTAGTCAAAAGTCAACTTTTCTAAGTTTGACCAAAATATAAGGCGTCCAAAGTATTTTTCCTTTATATGTATATATATAGATAGGAAAAATCCCGGGTGTAACTACACCCACGTCTCATATACTGTCTTACGGAAATATTTGTAATACTTTATCTGTTTGAGTATATATATATATATAGTCCTATATAGTAAAAATACTTCTTACTCCTGGATGTAACTACTCCCACGTCTCATATACTGCCTTACGGAAGTATTTGTAATACTTTATCTATTTGAGTATGTTCATATACTATATCTAAGATACTTCCAAGCAAGTTAGGTGAAAAAATTGCAAATACACTCATAGTTTGCACTATATATGTAAAATACCGTCATATTTGTACGTAAAAAAGGAGTATGTGAATAAAAATTACATACTACCAAAAAAGTAGTATATATACTACCCAAATATTCTTATATACTCATACTACGCGTACATACCTTCCGGTATGGTAGATACAGCCTATATAGTGTGAAACACGTGTGGGTGTAACTACACCCAGGTGTAGTATGAATATGTCCTATATATATATATATATATATATATAATATGCACCCCCATCTCACCGTTGAATCAGCCATTTAGAGCATTTGTACCCTCCATCTAAATAGACGCCGTTAAGTGTCCATCCCACCTGTCAACCCCACCTCACACCCGTTACCATCTCTCTTTTCTCTCTCATTAGTTCTTACTCGTATCCACCCAACCATTATCCATAGGGAGCCATGTCCCTCCTCGATCTCCTCGAGCTGCTGGCGGCGCGGTCCACACAGGGACTAGACATGGCGAGGAGGAGGCACGGCGCTGCGGCCCATCTCCGGTCACGGTCATCGCGGATGGGCTCTCTACCATTTTGCTTCATAGAATATGGATTCTGCGAGCTATGTGTCTTGTTCCTACGTTACAGAATCTTGTTGGTTCTTTTTGTGGATACGGCCTGTTCTGAATAAAGGAATTCTGCAAGTTTAGTTTCGTATGCAAAATTTTCCTATGGAGCTGTTCTCCCATTCCTCATGTCAGGGTGTAGAAGTTTATGAATCCCTAATATTTCAGTGTATGGATCTAACCCTCGTGGAGGTATATATAGAGTGACAAGGGGTAGGTAGACTTGGAGTACAAGATGATCTTAGAAGTCTATCTCATATACATATATATGGATCCGTATTCTAACATCCTCTCTCAGTCGTAGCGGGAGTGAAGCGGACACTTGCGACTGGATTTGAAGTCTTGCGCTTCCGTCGTCTTCACCTCCTTATCATCATCACCCGTGGATAGACTTTCTCCAACGTTTTTTGATAAGATTCAAGAGGAATTCTAACATTTGCTAAGAGTTGTTGTTTTCGTGGATGTCCGAGGTGCCATGACACTTTGCAAGTTCCAACTGAAAAACTCGTCTGTGTGCGCGCCATGGGAAGATTAGTACATGCATTGCAGATCCAAAAGTGTGCTCGCTATCTAGATCACATGTTATTTTGTGATAAAGCATGCTCAAGATCTATTCTGTTTTTTTCTAGATCCTTGCTCCATCTGTACATTGTTTTCTCCATACTGCACAACATCGTCTATGAGAAATGCAAAGGATAAAAAAAATGAAAGAACTTACTCATCTTGTGATATTATTTTCAAGAGAGAATCATATGTTTCTTGAAAAATCAGATGCCCAAATAACTTCAAGTTTCAGTTTGAAGAAAAATGACCTTTATATTTGCGATTTGGCAAGATATAACTCACTGTGAAAATATTATATAGATTTTCTCAATCTGAAAAAAAGTTTATAACTAAGATCTACTGATATAAGAGTTCGCATAGAATCTTCTCACGCACCAGGTCATGTATAGTATAGGTAGCAACATGCAGCCGGGCCTTCGACCCATCTACTTTTTTCCAGGGACATATATATATCGACGTGGATTTGCTGTCCGGGGTGGTAGCGGTGCATACCACGGCAGCCATTGGATATTGTTCATCTAAACTATATATATATATATATATTCTGCACCCACCCACCCCGCGCGCGTCCTCGTCCGTTTCGCATGTGCGGTAATTTTACAACGCGTTTCCGAATCAGTATCGAAACCGCGGACGAATCCATCCCGCGTGCCTGGCGTGGCCTACTTGCATGTGAGGTAATTTTATGGAATGGCCTACTTGCATGTGAGGTAATTTACCGAATGCTTCCAAATCAGCGTAAGTTTTTGCATGTGTAATGCACCCTGAGACATGCATGTGAGGTAAATTTTACATCAGAACCGAGATAAGTACCTGATGTAACTAGTTGTTTGTTCACGGAAGGATTCAGTACTAACTGGATTAAATCAGTTTTCTAGAACATAAGAATTCTTTGCAACTGAAATAGTACATTCCCCATCTGCCTAGCTACAATAGAAACTTCCATCTCATTTATGCCACACAAAAATAACAAGAAAATAACCTGAATGAACAATCAAAATTATTCTACACAATATTACTCCTGGTTCGAGGGAAGGCTACTAAACCAAAAATGCAGCGGAGACTAACAGGCTGGGTGCGCGGATCAGTATGAGTTCACCTCATTGCAACTGAAGTAAACTGATCGCCGAGAAGGAGGATAAAAGGCGTGGAGGAGCGGAATCGACCACGAATCAGTCATCATCAACATAATAATAGCCGAGGAAATTTATATCACCTGACGTGAGCATGACATCAGGTTGTGGGTTGGGTTCAGCCGCACCGCAGAGCAGCGCACGACCGCGTGTGCAGCTCGTTCGGTCAGCCCGAGTGCCAGGCGACATAAAAATGTTGCATGCGACGTAAATTTATCTGCGCCCGCGCAACCTACGGTTCTAGCCCGCGCTCACTCCTGGATCGAGCGACGTAAGAAACATCGCATGCATGCGAAGTAAGATGATTGGGCGTTTTATGTCGCGTGAATCTCCAGGCCCATCATTCATTGGCCGAGGCCTTCCTGGCCGCTAGCTACCGATGTAAATCATGCTCGTTACCCTAAAAAAAAAACATGCGTGTAATGTGAGAAACCAGGTCTGACGTAAGAAGAAAATTCCACGACTCATTCTGCCAAATAACAAAAAACCTGCATGTGATGTACCCTCCGTCCGTAGTTCTAGATTTTGTCTAAATCAAACTTTATTAAATTTGACCAATCTTATATAGATAAATATAGCAACATATATTACATGGATTTTTCATACTCCCTCCGATTCAAATTAGTTGACTTGGTTTTGTCTAAATTCGTATATATCTAGTACTAAAACAAGTCTAGATGCGTTCAAATCTAACCAAATCCAAGTCAACTAATTTAGACCGGAGTATTATGAAACTAGATTTGAAAACAAATACAGTGGTACCAATTTAGTGTGAACGAAAGAAACTTTAATGCCAACCAAAATTTAACGCAAAAGATATTGAAAAGGAAATTCCAGTTGTGCAAATTGTTGCGCGTGAGGAGCTACAAGCTGGCCAGAATGAGGGCATGTGCACACTGTACCCGTAAAGAAAATCAATATGCTCTGCTAGTCAAATCTCGTTTAAAGATGAATAACAAATGGGTACAAAAATGATTTATTAAATAACATGATCTTACAATTAGGTTCCTTAAACAGCTCTGGAATTTTGCCAGTCGTATAGGCTGGCAGTGACATAAATTACATTGTAAAAGAAGAATAAGATCAGTCATAGACAATGACAAGTTGGGAAAATTTGAGTTTCAGCATGCTGAACAAGTGAAACCAGCTGGCGCATCAATCAGAACGCCATGGTCTTCGAAACTGTCAGTATGCCTTCCATTTATAAATACACTACGCAGTACTTTCATATACACTTGTTACGAGCATCTTGTTAAATCAATATAAGACTGCTCAAAGATGCTTCACAATCTCGAGAGTGCAGATTTTTAATCAACCTGCAAGAAGATGAACATGCTTAGCTTACTACTTAAATTATAATTTATAGACAAAAAGAGATGAATGTGCAAGAAACAAATTTTGTCACTTTTATTTGACACAGCATAGAATGCTTTGACCACGACATCTACCGTGGTCAAGGCCTGCTATCAAAGAGATGAATCAGTATGCATTTTATATAATACCAATTCATAATTCAGTTTGCTACTACAACAAATTAAGAACCTAGCATGCCCACTAGCACTACATTGGAGATACCATTGCAGCCAACAACTAAGAAATGATGCAGAAATAGTTATCTCAAGCTTCATTTTTTACAGCAACAAAAATTATGGCGAGTAAAACTGAACAATTGCGAACCAAAATGATGCACAATGGGAGAGAAAGACCGGCACTTATCCACATTGGTAGAAATGGAACGGTAAATAAAGAAACAATCAGCACAAATAACAGATTGTGTGCCAACGAAATCAGCAAAGAAGCACACCGAGGCAGCTAAATGATAAAAAATGGAAATTACATAACAGAGCAGCCTCTCGCCACCGTTGGGCTGATTTAAATCACCAACAATAATCATGGCGCAGTTCTAATGCCAGATAGTAACTAAATATCCACAAATAATGTGTATATCTGTGACTAAAAAAACCATCAGTAATTAATGACCCGTAATTGATGAGCTACTCATAGGCACAATTTGCAAAAATACTACATAAAAGATGGATCGATAGAAAACTATATCATCTCAAATTACATTCAAACATTAGTTTGACCAGCAAGTGCATGATTCAGAATGCAACTATGACATAAATTTCGGTATTCATTTTGATTAAACCTGTTTGAAACTTTGACACTGAGACACTGTCAACTAGCAGCATGAAAATGAGCTTCTCAGGTCATTGTGAAACAAATTGTAAATGCAACAGGATAACAGATCACCTTCTACAGGCAAACTTAGATACAATTTGACTCGTATGAAAGAGCATCAATCATGCACTAAACATACTAATTTCAGAATTTGACTCATATGAAAAGGCAGCAAGCACCAAATATACCAATTTCAGACAAAAAAATAACTTAAAGATAATGCTCACTTCCGCACACCTATGGACAAAACTAAAAATGACCCCTTTTAATTAGATGCCACTTTCGTAGGTTTTACATGAAAGAGTGACATCATAGATAATTGAGGGATTTTATATGGCAGATTAATCTGTGTCGCAAAACAAGATAATATAAGTTTGCCAAAATCAGAAGGAGCACACCCCACATCTCAAGCTTAGAGAAGCATTCCCTACAAAAAAAGGTTGAGAAGCATGACAATCAAGTATATATATGACAAAGAATTTCTAAGCAAGAGCAAATAAAGAGCACTCAGTCATTCATCAAAACAAGACCTAGTTGGGATGGATACCTCATTTAGATCGTGAGATTTTATGCTTAATTGCGCACATGAGTTTATTTTTTAGTATTACTACTGCATTTTGGAACTAAACATTGTCAGCTAAATTTGAGTGCGCAATCATGCAGCCATAGATGGTGCGGGTCTTGAGTAACGAGGCATCAAAACGATTTTTTCAGTATGAATAATTATGTTATTACCACATACCAGTATTTGGCATCTAGCACAGTGGGAAGGGTAAACTCCACTTACAGTGATGCACAATCAAGCATGCCGTGAAATTGCAGGTCATCATGCACGCAACACATAGCTTATGAAGGAACGGGAGGAGCTCCATGGTAGCTTCATGGGAGGAACGACATATGATGTAAACCAAATATGACCGAATGGTTCCAAGGGGTAGAAGAAACATGACATTTAATCAAGACTACAGCTACGCACAATATTGAATACTTGCAAGCTGGAGGCTTTTTTCATACAAAATAATACTGGATCACAGATCCATTGCACCACGGCTCAAGATAATTATTGAGTGGAACATAAAACACAGATAAGAACAAAACTACTACAGCTGCAGGCCACCATAAGCTCACCTCGTTCCAGGGGAGGAATATGTTGGATGAGTTAAAGAAGAGGAATCGATCGTGCGCCGGCAGCGTGTCCCGTGGATTCCTGATGTACTGCAGCTCCCTATCAGCAAGCATTAGATAAGTAGATCGCCGGACGCCGGCGACGGGCAAGATGGTGGGGGCGGCCGGCTATAGATGTAGGAGAAGCGGCCCGAGCACTGATGGTGGCGAGGTGCGCTGGATGCGCCGCAGACGGCAGTGGGGTGCTCGGGCCAGACAGGATTGGAGGCCGTACGCCTGCGTGGTACAGGAACTGAAGCCGAATCGATTGGCCGGCCAGGACAGCGCCGGCGCTAGCGCCGCCGAGGACACCCGTCGCTCACCGCAACACCCAGCTGCAGCCCTAGATGACCGCCGGAATTTCACTTGCAGCTGTTAGGTAAAAAACACCACAGTAGCCACACAAGATCTTGCAAGAGCAACATCTAGAACACCTAATGAACATAAAAGATGGTAGATTAGAACTTTACGAGGCGCTGGAGTCGAGGAAGACGTCATTGCTTCCTGGTTGATGCAGGCTTGTGCAGAGGTCGAGGAAGACGAAGCAGGGAAGGTACGGATACCCTCCGGTCTCCAGCGGCACTGCCCCGGCACTGCACGACGTGGTTCCAGCCTTCCTGCTGCTTGTGCGAGGTCTACGATCGGAGCAGCGTATGGAATTGTTGGGGAGTAGCGGGCTGGGCGATAACTAGGTGGGTATCGTCAGACGCCAGGACTCCCCCTTTATATTTTCGCACACAGCAGGGGGTCACGAACCATGAGTTGGTTGGCGACGCCCCCGATCAGGGCATTCTGTTACCGTACGAGGGGGTCCTGATCGTTGGGTCATGGGCCTCCTCCTTAACGTTAATTTTGACTTATCCTTACGTATTTAAACGTGACAGATCAAACCAACATTCTCTCCCTTGATCATTAGGTTTAACTTTATTTTCCCATTCTCCATAGGAATAATACACCAAAGTGAGGCGTTGCAACAACCAATGAAATGTAGTTGAACTTCAACACTTATGGCATACCAGCCTATTTCGAAATGGATAACATTTTACCTAATGGGAGTGGTTCTTTGTAATGGTCCCTTTATTCTAGAATCATAAGGCTTCCAGTAGTCCCATGCCGGCAACATGCTCATGAAAAATACTGGGTGGTAAGCCTTTCGTTAGCGGATCCGCAAGCATACGAGTAGTACTAATATGCTTAACATCAATAGTATGATCCTGAATTCTATCTTTCACAACATGATACTTTATGTAAATGTGCTTGGTAGCAACACTTGACTTGTTGTTACTCGTATAGAAAACCGCGGGTTCATTATCGCAGTACAACACAAGTGGTTTAGAGATGCTGTCTACCACTTTAAGCCCGGGAATGAAATTCTTTAACTATATAGCCTACCCAGTGGCCTCATAACATGCTATAAATTCTTCTTGCATCGTAGATGAGGCAGTTATCATTTGCTTGGAGCTTTTCCACGATATGGCTCCTCCGGCAAGTGTGAACACATAACCTGACGTGGATTTCTTACTGTCCACACAACCGGCATAATCAGCATATGAATAGCCAATGACTTCTAGGCTACCAGACCTTCTATATGTAAGCATGTAATCTTTAGTACCTTGCATATAACGCAAGACTTTCTTTGCGGCCTTCCAGTGGTCTATTCCTGGATTCGATTGGAATCTGCCAAGCATTCCCGTTATAAAAGCCAAGTCAGGGCGCGTACAAACTTGTGCATACATGATGCTTCCGACAGCTGAAGCATAACGAACCGACTTCATCTGATCAGTTTCAATTTGGTTCCTTGGACATTGAAATGTCCCAAACTTATCACCCTTGACTATTGGAGCAGGTGAGGCCGAGCACTTATGCATATTGTATTTCTTTAGTACTCGCTCAATGTATGCCTTTTGTGATAGTCCCAATACACCTTTAGACCTATCCTGATGAATCTCTATGCCAAGGACATACGAGGCTTCACCGAGATCTTTCATATCGAAATTGGAAGACAGAAAATTCTTGGTTTCGTGCAGCATATCCTTATCGCTGCAAGCCAACAATATGTCATCCACATATAGGACTAATATTGTGAACCTACTGCCCTTAAACTTAACATAAATGCACTTGTCCACAACATTCTCTATAAAACCAAAAGTTCTAATAATCTTGTCGAACTTAAGGTACTGATACGTCCAAAACGTATCTACTTTCCCGAACACTTTTGCTATTGTTTCTCCTCTATACTTGTGTGATTTGGATGCAACTAATGCGAACTAACGCTGTTTTCAGCAGAATTGCCTTGGTGTCTACTTTTTGTGCAGAAAATCAACTATCAGGAAAAATCTCGGAAAATATACCAAAAATCCTATTTCATCCGAAGACTCCAGGAGCCAGAATACGAGACGGAGAAGAGCCATGGGGTGGCCACACCACCTGGTGGCGCGGGCCAGGCCAGGCCGTGCCAGGGGGTGGTGTGGGCCCTCCAGGCACCACCTCGGCCTCTCTCTTCGCCTATAAGGAGCCTTCTGACCTAAAAACTTCAGGGGGTTCGACGTTTTTCCAGAAGGAGTTCCGCTCCGCCGCCACCACCAGATTCCACGAAACAGCACCAGAAACTCCGTTCTGGCACCCTGCCGAGACGGGGAATTGGAGGAGATCATCGCCATCATCATCACCATCGCTTCTCCATCGACCATCCATGTTTCCCCCATCTATGAGTGAGTAATCCCCCGCTGTAGGCTATGGGGATGGTAGGGATTGGATGAGATCGTTCATGTAATGGCATCAGATTGCTAGGGCATAGTGCCTAGTATCTTTTATTAGTGCTTTATGACTTTGTTGCGACTTGTTGTGCTTAATGCTTGTCACTAGGGCCCGAGTGCCATGATTTCAGATCTGAACTTATTATTGATTCATTATGATAGTATTGTCTCTGGTCTTATCTACAAGTTGTATACACACGTCGTTGTCCGGAACCTATGGCCCCGAAGTGACAGAAATCGGGATAGCCGGAAGGGAAAGCCTTTGATGTGAGGATCACGTGTGTTCACGGAGTGTTAATGCTTTGCTCCGGTGCTCTATTAAAAGGAGCACCTTAATTGCCAGTAGTTCCCTAGAGTCCCCGCTGCAAACGGGCTGGCAGGACAAAAGATGTTGTGCAAGTTCTCATTGTGAGCACGTATGACTATATATGGAACACATGCCTAGGATTATCTAGTACTTGGGTGCTTTATCATATTTATCAGCAATTGCCCTATGTTCAGATTGCTATGTGAATTGTCTTGTCCATGCAACGCCCATCCATCCATCCCTATGCCTACCGCACTCGAATCCCACTGCTTACTGCTTTTGTTACTACTGCCTTTCCTTTGCTACTGCTGTTACTTTGCTATTCCTACTACAAAACTGTTGCTACTGATAAACTGTTGTGAGCAAGATTGTTTCCAGGTGCAGCTGAATTGACAACTCAATTGTTAAGGCTTATAAATATTCTTTGGCTCCCCTTGTGTCGAATCAATAAATTGGGTTTCACTTCCCTCGAAAATACTGCAATACACCTCCTATACTTGTGGGTCATCAAGACTATTTTCTGGCGCCGTTGCCGGAGCATAGCTTTATTTATCAAGTTCACTTCGATTCTCTATTGTTCGCTGCTTTCCATTCATCATGGGTAAGTCTCGTGATGGCAAGGTTCCTATTTTACCATCCACTACAAGAAGAGGTACGGTTCTGAACACCTCAACTGCTCTTGATTCACCGTCTGTTTTGAGTAAGTTCCTTACAGCACCACATACACATGCTACACACACTGCTACTACTGCTGAATCTGAAACTTCTGATGCTTACGATGCTACTTCTACTGTGCTTTATAAGAGTGGTTCATTAGGTCCTTTCCTAGTTGCTACGATTGCTAGAACTATAGCTGGAAATACCGAAACTCCTAATGAAAACACTACCATACCCGTTAGCTCACCTGAGTCTAGTGAGAGTTATGATGCTGAAGAAGATTATGTTGAGATGACTGATGAGTTTATTGAAGAATGTAGGAACACCCATGATAGGAGCGCTGCTAGGAGTCTCCTTGAGAGGCGTACTATTAGACCCAAATTATCTCTTGATGCTGAGTTTGCTACTTCTCCCATAAATATTATAGATGAAGATTATGATTTCTCTCTCGATCTATCTTACATAGCTATTGTCGAGAAAGAACCTTTTTATGGGACTAAGAATGAACGTGCGGTAGCACATATGAATGAACTTTCTACCATGAGTGGCTTGTTTTCTGATGATATTAAGATGCGTACTTATTTTGTTGCTAAGATCTTCCCTTTTTCACTGAAAGGAGAAGCTAAAACTTGGTTTGGTAATTTACCTCCGGGATCTATTGATAGCCCTGAGTGCTTGATTAGTACTTTCCTGCAGAAATATTTTCCTCCTAGTGCTAGACATGCTGTTTTGCAGGAACTTTTTGATTTTAAACAAGGAGAAAAAGAGGTATTGCCTGAATCTTGGGCAAGGATTTGTACTTTGATTCATGCACAGGCTGGAAGTCCATTACCTAAGAATGAGCTACTTGATATATTTTATAATGGACTAACCGAAGAATCTAGGACATACCTAGATAGTTGTGCTAATTGTGTTTTCAGGAATAGGACTCCCAAGGAAGCTCAGGAATTAATGGCTAAAATAAGCAAGAATTATGAAGATTGGACTCCTTCTAAACAAGTTACGCCTGAAGTAATTGTACCTGAACCATCCTGTGCCTATTCCAACATCAAAGAAGAGAGGAGTTATTGAATTAAATGATGAAGTGATGAAGGAAGCTAAGAAATGTCTTAAGGAGAAGGGAATTAAAGCTGCAGATGTCAAGAATTTACCTCCAATAGAAGAATTATGTAAGCCTATTCCCTACTCACCCACTATTGAGGTACACTCCCTCCAACACTTTGATGAAGGTGATATCCCTTACTTGAAACCTCCTGATCAATGCTTAGAAGAATTTGATATCTTTATTGTTAAGCAAGATAACTTTAATAAAAGAGTGCAAAATCATCTAATGGAAAACACTAGAGCTATTGTTGAGTTGAAAGATATTGTGGAAAGAACCTCTAATGATGTTAAAATGATTGTTAAACACTTTCAAATGGTTCAAACTCAAATAGATCAACTAGTTAAAGTACAAAACGACTTGCTAGTTAATGCTGCTAAAGAAAAACATGCTTATGAAATTAGAACTAGAAGTGGAGCTGCTACCCAGGATCCTCTATATCCTGGGGGCATCCCAAAAGGATTGAGCAGGATTCTCAACAAGCTGAAAATTGTGGTTCTACTCATAAGAAAAGGAAAAAGAAACATAAAACTGTTGTAGAACCCTCTGAACTTGCTTTAGATCCTAATAGTATATCCATCTCTGATGCTGAAACTGAAAGTGGTAATGAAGAAAATGTTGTTCCTAATGAAGAAAAAGTTGAAGAAGAACCTGAAAACCACACTAAGACTACCAAATACACCAAAGAAGATTTTATTGCTAAGAAACATGGTAGTGAAAGAGAACCTTGGGTCCAAAAACCTATGCCTTTCCCTGATAAGAAACACAAGTCAAAGGAAGATGAACACTTTAATAAGTTTTGTGAGTGGATGAAGCCTTTATTCTTGCAAATTCCTTTGACTGATGCTATTAAATTGCCTCCTTACTCAAAGTATATGAAGGACATTGTCTCGAATAAAAGGAAGATCCCTAATGAAGAAATTTCTACTTTGCTTGCTAATTATTCCTTCAATGGTAAGGTTCCTAAGAAACTTGGAGACCCAGGGATTCCAACTATCCCTTGCTCTATTAAGAACAGTTATGTTAGAACTGCTTTGTGTGATTTGGGAGCTGGAGTTAGTGTTATGCCTTTCTCTCTCTATAAGAGGTTTCAGCTTGAAAAATTAATACCAACTGATATATCTTTGCAAATGGCTGATAGTCCACCACTATTCCTGTGGGTATATGTGAGGATGTACCTGTTCAGGTGGCTCATAATTTCTTGATATTAACTGATTTTGTTGTGCTTGCAATTGCCTGAAGATGATATTAACTGATTCAGTTGAACATGTTGAAGGCATTCAAGTTGAAGAAATATATTGTCCCATACCAAAAGAAAAATTTGAAACTATTATGATTGGGACAATTGCTATCAAGGTTGAGGTAACATAATCATTAATGGAATACAAAGTTTGGTCTCATATGCAATTGTTTTGGTAGCAAGACTTGATCAACCTTGCTAACAAAAGGATTCGATTGAACGAAACAATGTTTTCATTATGATTATCCCTGTTTATTTCTATCCTTTGCATTTTAGTTTTTGCTTTCGTTTAGTTTCCTTTGTGTTGTTAGTTTGCTTGCATGCTAGAACTTCTGTAGTTTTAGCCTTGTTTTTGTCTTTGCATCATGTTTCCAAAGAGAAAAAAAAATCTGTCTGTCAGAAAAATCATTTTTCTATTTTTGAAAAGTGCCCAAAAATAAAGTGTCTCGAAAAATTCCAGAAAATTCATATTAAATTTTTATGTGAAAAAGGGGCAGAGGAGTACCTGGTAGGTACCAGGCCCACCAGGTAGGCACACCATGTGGTGGCGCGGCCAGCCCTGGGTGGCGCCATGCCCTGGTGTGGGCCACCCCTGGCCCCCCACCACCTCTCTCTCCTGCCACTTTCTTCTCTCTCCCGAGTAAGCTCTAGTTCATAGCTCAAAATCGCGTTCTCTCTGTGCTTGCTCTCGATTTCTTCGATCTCTTTGCTCAGCCCATCTTTCTTGTTGAAATTTGGAGCAATTGTTCCTTGGTATGTGACTCCTCCCCTTATCCAAGTAGATTTGTGTTTAGTGGATTATATGTTGAGTATTTTGCTGCTGTAGGTGACTGGTTATGAGAGCTTGTAAGCTTGTTTGATGCTTAGAGATATAGTTTTGATGCATGTTTAGGCCTCTTGCAAGTCCCTATGAGTAGAATCCTTTATTATATTTACTTTGCAATCACTTGTTTAATAGGTGTTTAAATTTCAGAATAAAAGATGAGTGAGCACCACCTAAACCAGCATGAGCTTTGGGTGCCTGATGTCATGAAGGTCCACCGGGAGGAGGAAGTTTTTCCCTCCATTTATCCATGCCCTGAGTTCATGAGAGCTGCAGGAATTCTACAAGATTTCCACACTTTGATTTCTAATGCAGGGTTAGAGAACTTTTTGGAAGATGAGCCTTGTCAATTTGTGAAGCTAACCATGTCTGTGGTGCAGGATTTCAAATTTAGTCACTCATTGCCTAACCCCATGGTCCATTACAAAATTTACAATATTGCTGTCAATCTTTCTCTTGATGACTTTTGTGCAGCTATTAAGGTACCTCAATGGGGATCATGTAAGAAGATTAAAGAGAGACCGGAACCACTCATGGATTTATACGCATAAATTTGTCAAGGGAGTAGTTTCTCGAAGGAGAATGGAAAAATACGTAACATTCATCTTCCCTCCATCTGCTACTTTGCCTACTTTATTGCCAAGTGTGTTCTTGCTAGGAAAACTTCCAATAAGTTATCTTCGTTTGATCTAGCATTTATTTCTGCTGCTCTTAGACGATATAGGTCTTACAACTTGGGTGCTTTGATAGCTTTCCGTCTAGCTGCTAACCGTGAGAAAGGTGGAATTTGTTGAGGCATCATGGCTTCTCGTTTACTAGCATTGCATGGTTTAGTGCCTCATCATCTAAACCTACAGTTTCCCATAGAGAGGCTTGATTTCAATTCCATGATAGAGCATAAATTTATTTCCTCGTGGGCTAGTTTGAGTGAGTTATCTTATGAAATAACCTTTCTCAAAGCTGGCTGGAGAAAGAGCAAGTCCGAGCGTGTTGCTCTTTTGCCTGCACCTGTTTTGTTTAACCTTAATAACAGGGAAGGATGGTCCCTCACTGAGGAGGAGCTTGACACGTACTTGGGAGAGCTCTCCCAACAGGAGCATGACACTAGAAGGGAGGTTACGGATGATTCTGGCCAGCCCTCAAATGAGGGAGAGTCTTCATATCAGCAGCCCACTTATGATTGGGGAGCCTCTTCTTCTTCTCATGGGCCCAACTACGACCATTCTTACCAAGATCCGCCCGCTTGGAACCCCTATTCATACATGGATTGATGCCCACTTAGGCCAAAATACTAAGCTTGGGGGGAGGTACGCCGACACCGCACTCATCTCCATATCATGTTACGTCGGTACTTTGTATATTCATGTTTTCATTCTCTTTTTAGTTTTCGTTCTTCCTTGCTTTTGCTTTCTAAAAATACAAAAAGACCAAAAATATTTTTGTTGTTTTTCTTTGGTTTGCTTCTTCTTTTTGCCTTGGTTTTCTTTTCCCTTTTTGCCTTGTTTGAACTATTCGAAAAACCCAAAAAGATTTTGCTTTGCTTGTGACGAGGGTTTAACTCATCAATGCCCATTGTTATGGACTTGGGTTTTGGAGAAGGAGGGAGTGCTGGAGACATCTATCGGCTAGCAAACAAGCACACAGGGGACAAAGGATTTACCCGGGTTCAGGCCTCGTAGAGGTCCCTACTCCTGCTTGTCTGCTCGTGGAATTATCGAAGGAGTCGAAAATTACAATGGTGCGCAGATGCAATCTGGCGAGAGTTGTGGAAACTAGGGTTACATGTGTCCTCCTCGCTGCCCCCTCCTAGCCTTTATATAGATAGGCTAGGTCTCGGGTAGCAGGTTGAGTCGGTTACAAGTTAGAGTTTTTCCCCTTCAAACTTTCTATCTTTAGCTTCTTCTTATCTCTCAAGCAATCGAGAGTCCGCAGATTTCTCGAGTCCTTTCGTCTGGGCTTTGGAGACACCGTGGGCCTGTTCATATTTAGACCGTATATACCAAGCTCGAGTACCTGTAGGGTATACCCATGTCAGTAGCCCCCGAGTATCCCGTGGAATCGCAGATTCGACTGGGTACCTTTTGAAGTCTTCGAGTGCCTGAATGAGTACATTTTTCGACTGCTTTCATTTATGTCATAGGGATTGTTGATATACGTGCCCGATATAGCCGAAGTATCGGTATCAGTTAACCACCTTAGGGTGAAACAACGCAATCTACTCGAACTCGAGTCCCCAGACTCGAATCCGGAAAAGTGCTGGCGTAATTCGACTCAGGCCGCGGAGGTCTTACAGGAGTCGAATTCCAGTTATATGGGTGTGAGCACTTGACGCGTCCGTCAAGGCATGTTCATCGTGCCTGTAAGGCACGGATATGTTTCTGGTAGTGCGCAGTTAAATACGTTGCCATGCCTTACTCAGGTCTTACCTTCACGCTATAAGCGCGACATCCGAATTTTATCATCGCGGAGATGATTCGGGCGACCCAGGAGACGCAGTCTCTTTGTAGGGAGAATTATGAGGCGGTGTCGCCATGATCTGCGAGTGCGGATGTAATCAACGCACAATTTTCGTGCAAACAACCATAGGGTGCGCGACCAGCGCTCCCTATGGGAGTAGCCCCCGAGTGTCTGGTTGAGTCGGAGACTCAGGCAGGGACTAAAGAAATTTTGCGATTGCTGTCGTATTTTCTTGTTTGTTTCAGTCGAAGATTCAGATAGGGACTAAAACACTTTTGCGACTGCTGTCGTCTTTTGCTTGCTTGTCTCAGTCGAAGTTGTTTCCGGCGCTCCCTATGGGAGTAACCCATGACCATAGTCAAACCGTGTTTCGAGTGGTTGGGTTTGATTGCGATTGCCTGTATCCCTGCAATAAGAAAAGAAAAATCATAGGGTGCGCGGCCAACGCTCCCTATGGGAGTAGCCCCCGAGTGCTTGGTGGAGTCGAAGACTTCAGCAAGGACTAAAGTAGTCGAAGTTTTCCGCTGAATAGCCGTTGATGACATCAGTGCTGACGCTTGCATGACCTCAGTTGCCCGCGTGGGCGGTTTTGACGGGACGTGACGAGCGGTGGGTCCCACTTTCTGACTTTGATTTGACTGGGCGTGCGTAATCTTATTATTAACTGTGCCTCCTCGATTTCCGCGCGTAATGGGAGCAGTGGAGGGACGGTTCGCGCTTCCTCTTCTCCACGTGTCGAGCGCGATGCGTGCCACGCATCCAGTAGGTTTTTTGTGAGCCGTTGGATTGCATCTCCTAAGGGTTAAGTAGCGATGCTACGGCGGTAATTTTCCATCTGCGCCATTTTCTTCCTCGCTGCCATCACCATTGCTGCTGCTCCTCTGCTTTTCTCCTGCGCTCATCTCCTCCTCAGCTCTGGACCATCTCCGCTCATTTCCAAGTTATTTCCCGTGTTCTCATCGCTGCCGCGCAATGGGAAAGAAGAAAGGAGGCGCTGCCACTGAATCCGCCGCCACCGCTGCTGCGACGAAGAAGAAGGGTGGCCCCGCTGCTGCGGGCACCAGTGCCGCCGCCGGCGGAAAAAAGAAGGTCGCGGGCACCCGCGTGACCAATGGCGCGTGTCGCCCCTCTATCATCAAGGCATCTGATCTCCGTCTTCTTCGCCAAGACGGAGTTATTTCTGCAGCAGCCGCCGACGCGCGCGTCCCCAGCGGTGAGACCATTCCTGTGCCTCCCGCTGGTTTTCGAGTGATGTTTCTTGCTTCCATAATTCGTGGCCTTTCTTTGCCTCTCCACCCCTTTCTTAGGGGTATCCTCTGTTTCTATGGGCTCCATCTCCATCAGCTGTCCCCAAACTCGATTCTTCACATCTCTTGTTTTATCACCCTTTGCGAGTGCTGGCTCGGAATCGAGCCGCACTTTGGCCTTTTCAGACGTTTATTTAAGCTAAAGCATCAGTCCGCATCTGGCTCTTTAGTTTATGACGTAGGTGGTTGTGGAATCCATGTCGACCCATCCGCCACCTACTTCGACATCAAGCTCGCCAAGTCCGTCTAGGGATGGATGGACATATGGTTTTATGTTCGCGACCAAAAGGCCAAGGACGAGCATTTTGGACTCGCGCCTTTCAACCCCGCGACTCCCTGCAAGAAGATGCGTTCTTGGAAGAACGTGATCATGCCCTCTGAACTCGCGGAGACAGACGTGCTATATCAACGCGTCCACGACCTCGAGAATCGCATAGGCGCAGAAGAGGGAGGCTGTGCCCTTGTCAGGACTTGGCTGCGTCGTCGCATCCAGCCTCTCCAGGCTAGAGTCCATCCCATGTTTCAATGGGGTGGTGCTGATGATGCCACTCGCGTGTCTGTCGATGGCATGTCCATGAGTGAGGTAGATAAGAGGGTGCAACTGGTCATGAAGTACACCTTCAAGGATGTGCTTCCGAATGAGCCAGTCGTTCCTCCCTTCGATGCTTCGAATCCTCCTCCCGAGGTACAGTTGTGCTACGAAGTAGCTTATGTTCGCGATTGCTTTTTCTATTGCTTACCTGCTCTGTTTCCCGATCTTCATTGTCTGTACGCAGGATTGGGAGGTGTCGCCTTGTATGCCTCCTCTCCCTGAGGGCATTATTCCTCGTGAAGCTTTGGAAGAGGATGAGTCTGAGTCGACCGTCCCTTCTGATGTGGAAGAGGAAGCCCCCGAGTCCGAGAGCCCAGATACTCGCAAGCGTTCGCGCAGCAAGGACTCCGATGCGTCGACTCCTTCAACTCCAGAATGCACAGTTGCTGGCGCGGAGTCGCCAATTCCCGCCGTTCCTGTGACGTCTGTAGCACCGTCTTCTCGCAAGAAGATGCGATTGCCCAAGGAGTCTTCGTCGGAGTCGGCGGAGGCCACGTTTGATCTTGACAAGTTTGACTGGTAAGTTTATGAGTTCATTCATTCTTCTCTGTTTTCTACTTGTTGGCTTTGGCCTGGAGTTTTGCCCTTTCTCAATGCGAATTTGGTCTTGCAGTCAAGAGGCGTCGTCATCTTCTGGCGATGTCGAGTCTTTAAAGGAATCAGGAGTCGCGACCTCAAGGGCCAAGGTAGAGGTCGAGCGCACTCCTTCTCCTCCGGCGGCGGCCCACTCCGGGCACAATTCTTCGAGCTCTCCTCACGGAGGGGAGCATCGAATAGTTGCTCGGATGACGGCTCAGCAGACTTCTTCGGAGTCGCTAGAGGACCATGTGAGTATATTTTTCCTTCTTTTGTAATTTGGCAGTCAACGCCTTATGTTGCCTTCTCTGATTCCTTGTTTGGTGCAACAACTCCTTGTAAAGGAGGCCGCGCAAGTGGCGGAGCAGGTGATGGCGATGGGTCGTCAGCATGCGATGCTGGAGACGCGTCACCGCGTGGTCAAAAGTGAGTGCTTCCACGCTTGTTCTTTTCATCTTCTCTCTATTTTGGTATATTCGACTGATAGCCAATTATTGACTGCCACGTAGCTGAGCATAACGCTTTACTGCGCAATGTCACAACATTGGAGAAGACATTGGCTACAGCTATGAAGGGGCGTGATGAGGCAATCGCGGCTCGTGATGATGCCCATAAGCGCGAAGAGGATCTGCGCGCCTCCTTTGCGGCTAGGGAAAAGCTGTTCGAGGAGCAACTGTTCTCAGTCGCCAAGGCCCTATCAGGTACCTTTACTGGTGGATATTTTATTGTTGCTCTTTTCTGCTTCTAGAGTTTTGCCGATGGCACTAGATATTTGATCCATGTTTTTTGGTGTAGATGCTGGCGACTTGAGTTTTGACCCGCAGGCCCTTCGTCGTGATGACGCTCTGGCCGGCGCGGTATCCGCGGTCGAACACCGAAGCGCCGCCGTCCAGGATACATTGTCCAAGGCCAAGGTCGCCCTTAGTTGCCTCCGGGAGGAGTTGATGCCAAAGGCGGAGCAGGTCGATACTATGGACGAGCTGGTGGAGTCACTCGCCGGGGGCGTGCCTTCTTCTTACAAGAACTCCCTCCGAGCGGCTGGTGCAACGATGTCACTCGCCATGGTGCAAGCCCACGGAGTCGAGATAGATCCCTCTGCGGTGTCGAAGACAATGCCTGTTGGCGCGGATGGTCAGCATGTAGTCTTTGCTCCCTTTGCGACTACTTGTGCCAAATATGGCCACTCCTTGATAAATACTGTTGCCAAGTATTCGGAGGAGCTCCAACGCGCGAAGAAGGTGGCTAAAGCTTCCGCCTCAGGGGCAGGCGGCAAGTCAGTGGCATCTGATACTGCCACGGACTTAATGAAGCCCCCGAAGTCGTCGAAGTCGAAGAAGCAAGATGCTCCGTAGTTTAACTTTTGTAATAGATGATGAATTGTCTTTTTAGTATGAAGACATGCCTGCAGGCGAGTGTGTTTGTGAATATTTATGCTTATCTTGAATGCATCTCTTCCCCTTGCTTTTGTGTTAATTTGGTCGCCTTATTTGCTTCTGTCTTGACTTGTGGTAGGGCACATCGAGTGGTCCCGTGGGGGGAAACCAGGACTCGCCATCTCTTGATGAGGCAGTGGTACCGCCACGCTCCAGGGTAGAGGAGCTATCCTTGCTATCGCGACTTCGTGATCGCGTGAAGGAGCTAGAGCGTGAGTTGCCCCTGATCCGCGGTAACACAGACGTGTGGAAATCTAGGGCGGAGAAAGCCGCCGCCCACGAGCAATATTTGCTTGGCGAGGTGACGCAGCTGGGCGACCAGTTTAAGTGTTAGTTTGCTCATCCTCATCTTCTTCTTTGTAGTTAGTCGCAGTTGTACGTCGTACTCATGCTATTGATGCTGCTTCATGTAGTTGTTAGCGCACGCCATCCACAGGAGGAGAGGGATAGGATTGCCATCCGCCTTCATGGTCTCACCCAGGAGCAACTTCAAGAGAGTGGGTACTTCTGGGTGGATCATGATCGTGCGACTGCATTGGCGACCCTGCAGGATCGTGCTTCACGAGTGCTACTCTTCCTAGAGAAGTCGCGGTCATGTTTGAAGAATATCTATCGGGCGATGTTCCCGTTGGATGACGCGCCATCAAGTCTGTTGGCTCTCCTGGCCAAATTTCAAGATATGTCCGCGGTTCGCGAGTGCGTGAGGCAGCAGTTGGTGGCTGGTGCCAAGGCTGCCCTCTCGATGGTGCGATTGCACATGCCTGACGTGGATGTCGCCGTCGTAGCTTCCGGTCTGCCAGCGCCGCCAGCCGGATCTGCTTGGAATATGGTGCCGCACTATCAAGCGGTGGACCGCCCATCAGAGGAGATTGTCGACTTCTTCGAGGAGCAAACCAATGTTCTTCTGTTGCAGCAGTAACCAGATTTGTGTCCTGCATATAAGTGTGTTTGTGCTGTAAGGTTCATATATATGTTATAGATAATTTTATTGTCACGCGTGTATAAACAGCTTTGCTAGCGCAGGGTGCGTTGCACCATGCGAGTCCTTTTCGTTAGCCTGGCCATCCCTTTATCAACCTGCCAGGTGCGTTGCAGCTGGGTTGGGTTTTCATTAAGGGGTTTGATTGATGTGCCAGCTACTCAGGATATCGCGTTTATAGGTTCGAAGAACAGATGTATGTAGGGTGGCGCAACCCCCGAAGTATAAAATTGACAGGAGTGAAAAAGAAAACACAGAGTTTTGGGGCACTTAGATTTTATTTATTTGGAGAACAGTACGAGGTACAATGTGTGGCTAAGTAGCCTTGACTGGGTAGCCTTATTTGCGATGTAAAAGTAAAAACAGTTAGGGGTAGAAGCATCACAGTTGCGCGACGTTCCAAGGGTTGGAGTATGTGACTCCTGTCTCTAAGTCTTGAAGGCGATAGGCGCCACCTGGGATTACTTCTGTAATCAAGTATGGTCCTTCCCAGGGGGACTCGAGCTTGAGATGCCCCTGCTGCTTCAGTCGCAGGACCAGGTCACCTTCGACGAAGGATCTGGGGCGAAGCCTTCTACTGTGGTAGTTGCGCAGGTTCTGCTGGTAGATCGTGGATCTTTCTGCAGCGATTTCTCTTGCCTCGTCGAGGAGGTCTACGGAGTCTTCGAGTGCAAGAGATGACTCTTGTTCGCTATAAGCGACTATGCGTGGCGCCTTGTACCTTACTTCGGCGGGTAGTACCACTTCTGCTCCGTGCACCATAAAGAATGGCGTGTAGCCTATGGCACTGTTTGGAGTTGTACGTAGGCTCCAGAGTACGGATTGGAGCTCATCTGGCCAGCAACCCGTGGCTTGTTCGAGTGGTCGAAGGAGTCGCTTCTTGATGCCGCTCCAGACGAGCCCGTTTGCTTTTTCCACCTGACTGTTGGTCTGTGGATGCGCGACTGAGACATAATTGATGTTGATCCCCAGGTTTCCGCAGAATTCTTGGAACTCTTTGGATGTGAAGTTTGTCCCGTTGTCAGTGATGATGCTGTGCGGCACACCGAAGCGGTAGACGATGGACTCGAAGAACTTGACTGCGCTATGCCCTGATTGCTTGGTCACTGGCATGGCCTCAATCCACTTGGTGAATTTGTCGACTGCGACCAAGAGGTAGACGTATCCTCCTTGCCAGGACCTTGGAAGTTTGCCAACCATGTCGAGACCCCACTGGGCGAAGGGCCAGGCCAATGGAATAGGCCGTAGTTCTGCGCCTGGTATGTGTGGCTTGCCGGCAAATCGTTGGCAAGCGTTGCATTTTTGGACTATGTCCTTGGCATCGCACATGGCCGTGGGCCAGTAAAATCTAGCTCGTAGAGCTTTGGCGACGAGGGCGCGACTCCCTGCATGGTGCCCGCATGTCCCTTCATGGATGTCGAGGAGAATTGCTCTTCCATCAGCCATGGAGACGCATCACTGTAGCACTCCTGTAATGATGCGTTTGTATAGTTTGCCGTTAATAACGGCGAATGCTTTGGAGCATCGCGCGATGTGCCGTGCGTTTGTCGGGTCGTCCGGTAGGCGCTTGCTGAGGAGATACGTAATGTACGGCTGTGTCCAGGATTGTTCGATCATCATGACACTCATTGGCCCTTCGAGTCCTGTGTCTAGCTCCAAGTTATCAAGTGCCATTGGCTCATTGGGTGGCGTAGCCCCTAAGTCTGTTGCTGCGCTTGTTTTCTTCTCTGTGGCCTTTGGCTTGATGGAGCGTTCGCATGAGCACTCGAGAAATACCCCAGGTGGTATGAGGGCGCAGGTAGAGCCTATGTTGGCGAGTGCGTCCGCCTTCTCGTTGCTTTCGCGACCTACATGTCGCAACTCGCAACCATCGAAGTCTCCCTCGAGTGTATCATAGAGGTCGCGGTATGCGATCATGTTGTCATTTAGTGCGTCGCACTCGTGCATTGTTTGGTTGACGACCAGCTTGGAGTCGCCATATATGATGAGCCTCTTTGCGCCGCAGGCTTTTGCCATCCTCATCCCGTGCAACATGGCCTCGTATTCAGCCTCGTTGTTTGAGGCTATGAACTGCATTCGCAGGATGTATTTCAGCTTGTCCCCTTGAGGTGATGTCAGTATGACACCTGCTCCTGCTCCGTCTTTCCGCTTGGATCCATCGAAGTGCATTGTCCAGAGGTAGGACATATCTGGTTTGTCCGGGAGTTGGTTTTCCATCCAATGCACGAGGAAGTCAGGGAGAACTTGCGACTTGATTGCGTCGTGCTTCTCGTATGTGATGTCTCGTGGAGACAGTTTGATTCCCCAAAGCGTGACTTGTCCCGTGGCGTCAGGGTTATTGAGGATATGTCCCAATGGGGCGTCGCTGACTACCACGATTGAGTGTTCCTGGAAGTAATGGCGCAGTCGCCGGGCGGTCATGAAGACGCCGTACGCCAGCTTCTGGTAGTGCGGGTACCGCTGTTTTGTTAGCGTGAGGACCTCGCTGAGGTAGTATACTAGGCGTTGTACGCCATGGACCTTGTTTTCCTCTGCCCGTTCGACGACGAGCACTGTACTAACCACTTGGTTGGTAGCGGAGATGTACAGCAGTAGTGGTCCCTCTCTCGTGGAGTCACCAGTACCGGCGAGGTGGATAACAGGCGCTTGAGATCTTCGAATGCTTCTTGCGCTTCCTTTGTCCATTCAAATTTGTCAGCTTTACGGAGGAGCTAATAGAAGGAAAATGCCTTTTCTCCCATTCGACTGATAAATCGACTGGGGGCCGCGATTCGTTCGGCTAGTTGCTGGACGCCTCTTATGTTCTTTGGCTTCTCCATTGCCGGTATGGCCTTTATCTTTTTCGGGTTTGCCTCAATCCCTCTCGCGGAGATGAGATACCCGAGCAGCTGCCCAGATGGTACACCAAAGGCGCATTTGTCTGGATTGAGCTTAATCCAGTAACGATCGAGGTTGGCGAATGTTTCGTGCAAGTCGTCGATTAGAGAGGCTTCCTCCTTGGTTTTGATTACTATGTCGTCGACATAGACTTGGATGTTGCGACCCAATTGCTCCTTGAGGCAAGCCTGCATGCACCGCTGGTAGGTGGCTCCCGCGTTTTTTAGCCCAAAGGGCATTGTGTTGTAGCAGAACACACCGAAGGGCATTGTAAACGCGGTCTTCTCCTGGTCTTCCTCCTTCATTCGAATTTGGTTATAGCCTGAGTAGGCATCGAGGAAGCAGAGGCGCTCGCATCCAGCGGTGTAGTCGATGATTTGATCGATCCGTGGTAGCGGGAAGTGATCTTTTGGGCAATGCTTGTTTAAAGAAGTGAAATCCACACACATCCGTAGGATATCCGTGTCCTTTTTTGGCACCAGCACCGTATTGGCCAGCCAAGTGCTTTCCTTGATCTCGCGTATGAATTTGGCCTCGAGGAGTCTGTTGATCTCCATTCCAACTGCCTGCGCTCGTGGCTCAGACAGTCACCTGATTGTTTGCTTGACTGGCCTTGCATCGGGATTGACGTTGAGTGCATGCTCGGCGAATTCCCTGGGAACTCATGGCATGTCCGCAGGACACCAGGCAAAAATTTCCCAGTGCTCACGGAGGAATTCGACGAGCGGGAGTTCCTATGCGGGACTCAAGTTGTTGGCGATGAGGGCCGTTTTGGCGGGATCTACCGGATGGACCTGCACCTTCTTTGTGTGCACAGATGAGTCGAAGGAGAGATCAGGTGAGCTTGGCCTACTCAGGGGAGGCAGGCTGTTGTCTGTCATTTCCTTCAATCACGCGAGCTCCTCCTGCATGCCGAAGGACTGGGAGATTCTGTTGAATTCCCTGTCGCAACTGTCAGATCGCTCAAAGCTTCCGTTGATCGTGATGACGCCGTTGGGACCTGGCATTTTCATCTGCAGGTAGGCATAGTGGGGTACCGCCATGAACCTAGCGAACGCGACTCGTCCGAGGATGCAGTGGTATTGTGAGGGCCAGTCGACGACCTCAAAGTCAATGCGCTCGCGCCGGAAGTTCTTTGGCGTGCCGAATATGACGTCGAGGTTGATTTTGCCCAGGGGGTATACGCCTTTCCCTGGGACGATGCCGTGGAACGTTGTGTCCGATGCCTCCAAGCAAGTTAGAGGGATCCTCATTGCTCGCAAGGTACTCGCGAATATGAGGTTGATGCCGCTTCCGCCATCCATGAAGACGCGACTCATGTCAAAGCCTCCAATTTGCGCCTCGAGTACAAGGGGGCAATGACCTGGGCGAGGTACTTGAGGCGGGTGGTCTGGTTTATCGAAGGTGATGCACGACTCACTGCCACTGAGGTACTCAGTGGTGGATGGTGGTGAGTGCGTGGCCAAGTTGACTTGGCGAGTGATGGCTTTCTGGACCCTGTTGGAGGGTCGCCCCTTTTGGATCATCATGGTACCCATGGCCCGTGGGTACGGTTCTCCTCCGTGGTGCTGGTCCGGTGCAGCTCCGTTCGGGGGTGGCCCCGGTGGTGGTGGCGGTGCGCCATGTGCCACGGCGCCTGGAGCGGCCCTGTAGCCTCTTTCGACTGCGTTGCGGTTCATCCAAACCAATCCCTCGTGTAGCTTGAGGAACTCGTGGCAGTCCTTGAGGAGGTGGCTGGACTTTCTCTTGCCGTCATGCTTGTCGATGTAGAAGTGTACCGTGCATGGTCCGAACAGTTTTTCCTCGATGGAGGTCGCGGGTGCCTCGTCGCGAGTGCGGTGTTGCCACACTTGCATGGTTTTCCCAAAGTCGCGGTATCTGCTGCTGCGATATCCGCTGTTGTGGTTGTCGTCGCGTCTATCGGCGTAGCCGGCTGCGACCATGTTGACGTCGTCACGGTCGTCGTAGATGAGCATGCGGCGTTTGCCTCGGCGGTCACATCTGCGTTCGAGTTCTGCCTCCTCGTCGGAGTGAGTGTTGTTCTTCACCGAATCTTCTCCATCAGCCCATCGATTCGCGATCTCCATCAGGTGGTCGATGGTCTGGGGCTTTGAGCGGCCCAGCTCCTCCCTGAGCTCTAGACGGCGGACGCCACCGTTGAATGCATCAATCAAGCGGTCCTCCGAGATGTTTTCCGCGGAGTTCTTGATGATGGACCACCTTTGGATGTATGAGCGCAGCGATTCGCTAGATCTTTGCTGGCAGCATCTCTGTTCTTCGATTGATGCGGGCCGTTTGTACGTGCCCTTAAAGTTGCGCACGAAGCTGTAGACCAGCTCATCCCAACTGCGAATGGATCCGCGTGGGAGGTTATTGAGCCATGCTCGGGCGGCGCCCTGCAGCTGTAGCTGCAAGCATTGCATGGCAGTACTTCGACTGCCTCCGTGGAGCCTGACGGAGGAGATGTGATCCTCTAGCCAAATTTTAGGGTCTTGTAGACCGTCGAACTTCGGATTTTCCGACGGAAGTTTAAACCCCTTAGGCATTCGCTTCTGCCTGATGGATCTGCTGAAGCATCTGGCGCCGCAGAGTTCCCCGTCTTCCTCTTCTGAGTCAGTCGACCGAGCACGTCGTGCTCTTGACTTGTCGATCTTGCGTTGTGTGAGGTCGTTGCGCGCATCGTAGTCGCGATCGTGCCGCCGTGAGCGACGGCGTCGAGACAGGTCGTGACTATCATCGCTGGATGAGGGCGAGGAGTAGCGTTTTGCTAGCGCTTTGCCCTTTTTTGGGTCTGGTACCGGCTCCTTGTCGAGGGCGGCCTCGATTTGCCCCAAACCCACGATCGTAGATCGGTGCATGGCAGTTCGGGGATCTCCAGCCGGTGGCTGGTTGTTGAGGAGGTACATGGTGGCTGCTGTCACCGCGGCCTGCGGCGTCCTGGGGACCACGTTGCCTCTCGTGTCGACTATCATAGAGCCGAAGTCGAGGACTTTCGCGGCGTCTATGCGCTCTTGTTCGGTGAGGTTAGCCATTCGCGACTACCTCTTCTTAGCGATGTACTCGTTGCCTCGTGAGGAGGATCCTCCGTAGGAGGAGAGCCCAACACGACGAAGGCTCGACTCGTCCGCCGCCTTTTTACGCGCCTCAAGTAGTTCCTGCGGGGACCCGAGGGGTAGCGGTGTACCTCGTAGGGCTTCGCGGCAGCACTCCCACTCTTGCTCGTTGAGCTTGATTACGACGCGTTCGCCGGTTTGCTCATTGATTCCGGGAGGTTCGACTGCTCCCCCATTGGCGCCGTTACCGCCGTTGCCGCCGTTGCCGCGATTGGTGGAGGTGTCGCCTGCGTTAATGACGGCGCACATGAAATGATTAGGGAAGCTGCTGCTTCCACAACTTTCAGATCTAGAACCGTAGGTTCCATCTTCTATGGCTAGATCGCTCAGTTCGGAGTAGCGACTGCTGTCGCTGATCGTGTTCCCGACACGCTGGCCACCGGAGCATTGAGCTCGCTAAGGGTGCCGATCGATGGAGGGAACCATGATGCCGGGGCAATCGCCGGTGTTGTCGGTTGATCAGGCATGCGAAGCGTGCCCATCTGACCAACCTGGAAGCGGAAGCTCCCAATCTCCAGGCTAATTCCATCGCCCACGGATTCGAAGGCCAGGCGGGTGGCCGGCGTGTGGACGGTGAAGTCGAAGGCGCCAAAGAGCTGGCGAATCTCCGCTGTTGCGGAGTTATAGATCGCAGTTGATGGGGCCGAAGAAGCCGCAACATCAGCACTCCCAGTTCCCACAGACGGCGCCAATTGACGAGGGTTTAACTCATCAATGCCCATTTTTATGGACTTGGGTTTTGGAGACGGAGGGAGTGCTGAAGACATCTATCGGCTAGCAAACAAGCACACAGGGGACAAAGGATTTACCCAGGTTCAGGCCTCGTAGAGGTCCCTACTCCTGCTTGTCTGCTCGTGGAATTATCGAAGGAGTAGAAAATTACAATGGTGCGCAGATGCAATCTGGCGAGAGTTGTGGAAACTAGGGTTGCGTGTGTCCTCCTCGCCGCCCCTCCTAGCCTTTATATAGATAGGCTAGGTCTCGGGTAGCAGGTCGAGTTGGTTACAAGTTAGGGTTTTTCCCCTTCAAACTTTCTATCTTTAGCTTCTTCTTGTCTCTCAAGCAATCGAGAGTCCGCAGATTTCTCGAGTCCTTTCGTCCGGGCTGTGGCGACACCGTGGGCCTGTTCGTATTTAGACCGTATATACCAAGCTCGAGTACCTATAGGGTATACCCATGTCAACTTGTTTTTCTCTTTTTGTTCTTATTTAAAAATCAAAAGCACCAAAAATATTTGTCGTTCTTCTTTGGTTTTTGCGAGTTGGCTACAGGGTTCGGCAGTTCTCAGTGGATTATTGGTTTCATATTATTATTCAAGCCACACAAGTGAAGAGCAATAATGAGGATTAATGACAACTTGAGGCATGGTAAGAGGCTGGTAACGAACTCAATTTGTTTTCATTTTTGTACATGTACTCATCATTGTGAGCTTGCTTAGTCCGTTCTTGTAGAGTGTATGTTTTCTTTGGATGCTTAGTAGTTCTTGCTTTCTTGTGATTAGCTCCAGCTCGCTAATAGTTTGTAGCATGTTTCATGAATGTTTGCTTGCATTACTCTATTCATAAATTGGTATGACACCATGGTATCCTCCTCTGAATGTTTCATTTGATTGACTTGGCACATGCTCATGCATGCACATGACTGTGATAATCAGCTAAGCCTTGATGAATTGTTTTGCCTTGAGGATCTTGAATCATTTTCATGCCATGAGTAGTCTTGTTTTGTTGCAAGCATGATAATGACAGCTATTGCTCTCTCGTCTGTTGCTCCCTTACTATTGCTAAGCCTTCATTTCCACTGAGTGTTTTACTCATGTTTCCAACTCCCTAAACCAAATATTTCCAAAGTGTCCACCATACCTACCCATTAGCATCATTTGCTACTTTCATGCATATTCAATATGCCTTGTTTTCTTCCGAATAAAATGTTTGATTGTTATGAGAAAGTTAGGTAGTAAAGCTCTCACAAACTTGATGGCACACTTTATTTTCTTGCTCTTAATAAACCTGAACCATTGTGTCCTTCTTTGTTGCGCATATGCTTGCGCTTTATGAGTTGAAGTTAGCAGAACCATGTATCATGGGGACCGCTTTCAACGCTTCATAGGTACTTTGTACTTAGTTGATATCATGTTCTTTTGCTTATGGATCCCGGCGGTGTGAAATAAAAGTGGAACTTGTAAGATCATGGAGTTTGTATGTATGTTAGAGAAACGCCTGGGCCGCTAGCCTAAGCCATGCCTAATCATGGTGGAAACTTGCAGCATAACCATAATGAGCATTCTATGAAGCATCCTCAATAAAAATCTATGCACATAGTAAATAAAAAGATCGCTAAGATGCTCATTGTCTGCTTGCCTTGTCATTTTGATCATGGGATAGCTCCCGTGTCATGTGCAAGGGGTACCCCGTTGGCGGTTCTCTATGATACATATATACTTACAATGACAAGAGCTTACTTGTGAATGAAGTTGAGTAGCATGAGGATCGGTCTTCATAAGTAAGGGGCATGAGACTTCAATTTATAACTTGTCAAGCATATCCTCTTAGTTGTGTCACTTTCACCTTAACCACATTAAAGATGCTTATGATAGGGGCAATGAGAGCTCAAAGCTAACGAGTACCATACTTTCATCATTTGGAAGCCTTTCAAATTATTCAAAACCTTTTCCTCTAGCTGTTGAGTCTCCACTCATTCTTTGAGCACCTTCTTGAGAGCATAGTTGTCATCATTTGTGTTTGTTTCATTACTTGATTATTTGTGTTATGACTTTGATGCTTGTATCTTTGATATCTTTACTTCTAGTCATCACTTGAACTTCAGAGGTGCCTTGACATTCATAATCAAAGGCAAGCGAGATACCACTCTATCATACCTTTCTATGAGCATTGTAATGTTGCTTATGTTCGTGCTTCGTGCTACTTATTATTCTTGAATTGGAACCTCTTCATAGCTTGCAATGACTATTAAGTATATTCAGTTGCATACTCTTTATTATGAATTGTCTAAGTAGTTGATCACATTGCTGAGAATATTTACATCATATGAAGCAAATGTGTTCGTGAAAGTTCTTTTATCGCACTCAGTTTTCAACTGAATTGCTTGAGGACAAGCAATAAGCTAAGCTTGGGGGGAGTTGATACGTCCAAAACGTATCTACTTTCCCGAACACTTTTGCTATTGTTTCTCCTCTATACTTGTGTGATTTGGATGCAACTAATGCGAACTAACGCTGTTTTCAGCAGAATTGCCTTGGTGTCTACTTTTTGTGCAGAAAATCAACTATCACGAAAAATCTCGGAAAATATACCCAAAATCCTATTTCACCCAAAGACTCCAGGAGCCAGAATACGAGACGGAGAAGAGCCCTGGGGTGGCCACACCACCTGGTGGCGCGGGCCAGGCCAGGCCGCGCCAGGGGGTGGTGTGCGCCCCCCAGGCACCCCCTCGGCCTCTCTCTTCGCCTATAAGGAGCCTTTTGACCTAAAAACTTCAGGGGGTTCGACGTTTTTCCAGAAGGAGTTCCGCTCCGCCGCCACCACTCGATTCCACGAAACAGCACCAGAAACTTCGTTCTGGCACCCTACCGGGACGGGGAATTGGAGGAGATCATCGCCATCATCATCACCATCGCTTCTCCATCGACCATCCATGTTTCCCCCATCTATGATTGAGTAATCCCCCGCTGTAGGCTATGGAGATGGTAGGGATTGGATGGGATCGTTCATGTAATGGCATCAGATTGTTAGGGCATAGTGCCTAGTATCTTTTATTAGTGCTTTATGACTTTGTTACGACTTGTTGTGCTTAATGCTTGTCACTAGGGCCCGCGTGCCATTATTTCAGATCTGAACTTATTATTGATTCATTATGATAGTATTGTCTCTGGTCTTATCTACAAGTTGTATACACACGTCGTTGTCCGGAAGCTATGGCCCCGAAGTGACAGAAATCGGGATAACCGGAATGGAAAGCCTTTGATGTGAGGATCACGTGTGTTCACGGAGTGTTAATGCTTTGCTCCGGTGCTCTATTAAAAGGAGCACCTTAATTGCCAGTAGTTCCCTAGAGGCCCCGCTGCAAACGGGCTGGCAGGACAAAAGATGTTGTGCAAGTTCTCATTTCGAGCACGTATGACTATATATGGAACACATGCCTAGGATTGTCTAGTACTTGGGTGCTTTATCTTATTTATCTGCAATTGCCCTATGTTCTGATTTCTATGTGAATTGTCTTGTCCATGCAACGCCCGTCCATCCATCCCTATGCCTACCGCACTCGAATCCCACTGTTTACTGCTTTTGTTATACTGCCTTTGCTTTGCTACTGCTGTTACTTTGCTATTCCTACTACAAAACTGTTGCTACTGATAAACTACTGTGAGTAAGATTATTTCCAGGTGCAGCTGAATTGACAACTCAGTTGTTAAGGCTTATAAATATTCTTTGGCTCCCCTTGTGTCGAATCAATAAATTGGGTTTCACTTCTCTCGAAAATACTGCGATACACTCCCTATACTTGTGGGTCATCAGGTACCACTGTCTCGAAGCTTGTTTCAAGCCGTAGATGGATTTTGTTAGGCGACATGCCAAATGTTCACTTCCTTCCAAGACAAAACCTTCCGGTTGAGTCATGTAAACATCTTCTTTCAGTTCTCCATTCAAAAAAGTTGTTTTAACATCCATTTGGTGTAATTCTAGGTCAAAATGAGCTACTAGAGCCATGACGATCCTAAAATAATCTTTAGATGACACAGGAGAGAAGGTCTCATTGTAATCGATTCCTTCTCTTTGTGTGAACCCTTTTGCCACAAGTCTTGCCTTGAACCTTTCGACATTCCCTTTGGAGTCATACTTGGTTTTGTAGACCCATTTACAGCCTACCCTTTTAGCACCATTGGGAACTTCTACTAAGTCCCAAACATCATTCGAGGCCATAGACTTCAACTCGTCTTCTAGGGCAACTTGCCACTTAGACGAATTCATACTTTTAATGGCTTCTTTATATGAGGTTGGATCCTCCACCTTTCCTATATCATTTACATCCTCACTCATGTAAGTGACATAATCTTCTGGGATGGCTTTCTTCCTTTCTCGCAATGATCTTCTCAGAGGTGGTGGTGAAGGGGCATCATTATTTTGTGGATCATTTTCTTCATCTGACTGGTGAGGCTCTTCATTGTTATTTTTGTTAGTCTCAACATCACCATTGGGTGGAGGGCCTAAATTATCAGATTCAGAAAATTGAGAGGTTACTCTCCTTGATATTGGTAGAATGATTTCTTGGATAGTCGGGCATGGTGCACACACCCTCTTCTCCTCAAGATCAATCTTCCTTATTTTCGTTACATAAGTATCTTCAAAAAATACCACTTGTCGGGTCTCCACATACTTAGTGGTGTGACCTGGACAATAGAAACGATATCCCTTTCCCCTGTGAGGGTATCCAATGAAGAAACAGCTAACTATTTTTGGATCTAGCTTCTTTAGTTGTGGATTGAAAACTCTAGCTTCAGCAGGACAGCTCCACACACGTAAGTAGTTCAGGCTCGGCTTCCTTCCCGTCCACATCTCGTAAGGTGTAGATGGTGCAGCTTTAGTAGCAGCCAGATTTAGTACATGTGCGGCTGTCTTCAAAGCCTCCATCCATAGGCTTACTGGCAAATCTGCATGGCTGAGCATGCTTCGCACCATATCCATGAGTGTGCGATTTCTACGCTCAGCTACACCATTCTGCTGAGGTTCGCCAGGCATTGAATACTGGGCAAGAATTCCATTTTCAGATAGGAACTTGGCAAAAGGTCCTGGAATTTGCCCATAAGGAGCATGCCTTCCATAATACTCCCCCCACAATCAGATTGTACAACTTTAGTTTTTGCATTTAGTTGGTTCTCAACTTCGGCTTTGAACACTTTGAATTTGTCCAAAGCTTCCGATCGATCGCGTATGGGATAGATATACCCATACCGGGAGTAATCATCTGTAAATGTGATGAACGAATCAAAACCATCTATAGACTTAACATTCAGAGGTCCACATATGTCAGTATGAACAAGTTGGAGAACCTCTGTGGCTCTAACGGCTCCTTTCTTAATTGTTTTCGCATATTTTCCTTTAATGCAGTCTACACAATTGTCTACATCCGATAAGTCTAATGGAAGGAGTACATCATTTTTAATAAGTCTTTCCATTCTCACCCTGGAAATGTGGCCTAAACGACGATGCCACAATTTCGAAAAAGTGCTAGTACCCTTCCATTTCTTTTCATTATTCGAAACATTACGCACATGCATCACATAATCATTGAGAGATAACATATATAGTTTGCCTCGTCTGACACCGAGGCCAATATCCTTATTACCATATTTTAGAATAAATTGTTTATGACCAAACAAGCATTAGAACATCTCATCATCTAAACAAGAGACATAAATTAAATTCCTACTCAAAGTAGGTACATAAAGAACATTATTTAAATGAAGACTAAAGCCGGTGTGAAGCTCCAAGGTGAGTGACCCTATTGCTTCAACGTCGACTTCAACTCCATTCGCTACTTTAAGCTTTCTTGAACCTCTTGTTGTAGTTTGGATCATACTTAATCCTTGCATGGAGTTAGCAACATGAGCAGTTGCTCCTGAGTCAATCCACCATGAAGTACAAGAGAAATTTGCATAATGTAATTCATCAACAGAAGTAATTTCATCTGTACCTCTCTTCATCATCCACTTGAGGTATTCTGAACAATCCTTCCTATAATGACCTCCTTGCTTACAATGGAAGCACACATTCTCATCATTAGCGCTTCCAGAGGACTGGGCAACCTCCTTTCCCTTAGACTTTGGCACTTCTTTCCTGAAGGGCTTCTTGGGAGGCTTTGGGGAAGTTGGCCCGTCATGCTTTCTATTTTGAGAGCCAACATGAAAAGCTTGGTCCCTGTTCTGCCTCATGAGCCTTTCCTCTTCCTGGACTACTTTAGGGGTTAGCTCAGGAAGAGTCCACTTTTCCTTCATGGAGTTGTAGTTGATCTTGAATTGATCAAATTCATCAGGGAGGGACTCCAATATCATTATCACTAGGAGATTGTCACTAAGCTCACACTTCAATGTCTTCAGCTTTTGTGAAGCAGATACCATCTTCATAATGTGGCTCCTGACTTCTCCATTACATTTATACTTCCCAAGTAGCTTGTGAAGAAGCTCATGCACATAAACCTTTTCGGAGCCTTGAAACTGCTCCTCCAAGGATGCCATAAATTCCTTAGGAGTATCCTTCTTGGGGAGAGCCCCAATAATCTCTGGTGAGATGGAAGACTTCATTAGTAGCATAGCCACATGATTAAATCTTTCCCACTTCTCCATCTTGGAGTCATAAGCTTTCTTTAAGTCTTCATACCCCTCGGCACCAACAACGGGTATCGTGGGCTTATCCTCCCTTAAGGCATAATCAAAATCACTGACGGGGAGTAACTTTCCGCGTTGGAAGAACAACATAAAAACACCACAGTAGCCACACAAGATCTTGGAAGAGCGACATCTAGAACACCTAATGAACATAAAAGATGGTAGATTAGAACTTTACGGGGTGTTGGAGTCGAGGAAGACGCCATTGCTGCCCGGTTGATGCAGGCTTGTGCAGAGGTCGAGGAAGACGAAGCAGGGAAGGTATGGATACCCATCGGTCTCCAGCGGCACTGCCCCGGCATTACACGACATGGTTCCAGCCTTCCTGCTGCTTGTGCGAGGTCTGCGATCGGAGCAGCGTATGGAATTGTTGGGGAGTAGCGGGCTGGGCGATAACTAGGTGGGTATCGTCAGACGCCAGGACTCCCCCTTTATATTTTTGCACACAGCAGGGGCCACGAACCATGAGTTGGTTGGCGACGCCCCCGATCAGGGAATTCTGTTACCGTACGAGGGGGTCCTGATCGTTGGGTCATGGGCCTCCTCCTTAATGTTAATTTTGACTTATACTTACGTATTTAAATGTGACAGATCAAACCAACAACAGCCGCTCGCCGACCACCGGAATTTCACTTGCAGCCGCTCGCCGCCGGCCGCAATGTACAACTGAAATCGCTCGCTAGCCACACGCACGATTTGACGAAGGTGGGCTTAGCTCCTCGGTACCCCCACGAGGCCACGACCAAATAAGACAAACCATTGTTACCGTTCGATGTAACAAAAATGAAATTACGTCGATGGTGGAACACTGCGACCCGGAAGGGCATTGGGTTTGGGTCGCACCACATTCCGGGGAGAAAGGGTGGTCTGGCTCGGTCGATCCACCAGGGTGCAGAATAAGTAATTCTGCACCCAGGGGGTCCAATAGAGTTTATATATATATATATATAGAAACCCTATTCAGCACTCAGAGTGCAGAATAGTTATGTTGTACCCCACATATTTTCATGTTCTCACATATAGAAATTTATGTTTTGTATACTAATAATTATGTTTATGTTCATCAAAAACGTAAAAAAATCGACATAAAAATATGATTTATTAGTCATTATAGTGAAAAACATAGAAAATACACATTTTATGTCGTATTTTTATACGGCATGGAAACGGATTTTTTATGCCATGTCTAAATTTTCTTATGTTGTTCTCGACTTCTGAGGTAAGAAAAAATGTACGTGACGTAAAAAATTTATACGGTTTGTAATATAGAGGGTGTAGAATAGTTACTCTACACCCACAGGGGTCAAATAGCGCCACTCTATTGACCCACAGGGTGTAGAATAGTTATTCTACACCCATCCTCTATCTTTTAAACCGTATATTATTTTTACGTCACGTAAATTTTCTCTTATCTCGGAAGTGAAGAAGAACATAAGAAAATTTAGACATGTCGTAAAAAAATTCGTTTACATGCAGTATAAAAATACGACGTAAAATGCGTATTTTCTATGTTTTTACACTATAATGACTCATAAATCGTATTTTTATGTCAACTTTTTGCGTTTCTGATGAATATGAACCTAATTACTAGTATACAAAACATAAATTTATGTGTGTGAGAACATAAATATAAACCCTATTCATAGAAATGCAATTTATGAGTCATTATAGTGTAAAAAACATATAGAAACCCTATTCAGCACCCAAGGTGCAGAATAGTTATTTTGCACCCCACATATTTTTATGTTCTCTCATTCAGAAATTTATGTTTTGTATACTAATAATTATGTTTATATTCATCAGAAATGCAGAAAAATCGACATAAAAAATGCAATTTATGAGTCATTATAGTGTAAAAAACATAGAAAATATGTATTTTATGTCGAATTTTTATACGGCATGTAAACAATTTTTTTATGACATGTCTAAATTTTTTTATGTTCTTATTGACTTCTGAGGTAAGAGAAAATTTATGTTACATAAAAATCATGTACGGTTTAAAAGATAGAGGGTGGGTGAAGAATAACTATTCTACACCCTAGGTGTCAAATAGCGCCTCTCCCTCTCTCTATATATATATATATAAACAACTGTGGATCGATACAACAAAGCATCTGGTAGTGGCAACTGTCGTAGGCATTCTTTCCCATACTGCGAGCATCACCATACAAGTTTGCATTGCATAGTCGACATGGACAAGCGCATGACCCATGTCCATGTGTCGTCGGATTGATGACAAGTACGCCATGAGGCGGTCCTCGACGCGTGCGGAAGAGAGGGGGGTGAGACGTACGGTATTCCGGGATGGTGAGCACACATGTTTACCCAGGTTCGAATCCGCCGGCTTTGGACGGATCCTACTCCTGCTAGCAATCCAGTAATACGGCAGCGCCGGAATATTGGGTTACAAGGGTTTCGCCTGTGCGAGTTGAGATTGTAGACTATTGTGTTGTAAGGTGTTCGCCCTAAAGGCTCTCCCTAGGACGGGCTTATATAGATATCCGGCCTAGGGTTTACAGGAGAGATCAATCCGGCTACGACTAAGAGTTGGTTACAGAGTACATCTTGAACTACAAGTAACATTATGGGCCTAAGTCGGTAAGTCTTCTGGGCCTTCCCGTAGCCGGATTGGACTCCGTCTTCTCTCCTGACTGGGCCGCCCGTGAAGCAAAGCTCTAACCCAAAGTAGGCCACCCTGGTCAATGAGGAACAGTGAGGATACCCAGAAAGTATATCCCCAACAGCAGCCCCCGGAGGCCTCCAAGATCGAAAGTCGGATTTTATCATCGTCTAGCTTGATCTTGGGCTTGCAGAATCTTGAAGGGTTCCTGAAACTTTACAAAAAATACGATCCGAGTCTTAAAAATAAGTCGGACCTATCAATTAGTTACTCGGATTTTCCAGCTCGATTTTAAACTAATCCAGAACTTGGTTTCTACGCCACCTGACACAAGCATGGTCAAGTCACGTCATCTGACAGGCGTGCCGTCAGCACGACCGTTGGTGGGTCCGCGGTTTGCGGAACCGAGGCGCCGTTTCAATGCAAGCGTGGAGATCGAGGAGACGCAATCATCGCGTGGGTCCTTCCCAGTTCTTTCCATGACGCGTGGCGGTTACACTGTAGCATTTGCACGAATCTTGGCGCAGTTAGGTAGAATATAAGGGGTTTGGATTTCTCCTTCTCCTTTCCACTAGTCTTTGCCATTTCCTTTCCTCCCAATCCTCCTGCACGCTCAGAGCCTCCTCACCCTCCCCCCACAGAGCTCCTAGCGCCGCCCCTTTTAGGTCACTTTCTCACCGGAGAAAAATGGCTTCATCATCTTCTTCCTCTAGCTTGGCGGCGGCTGCGGCGGCGGCGTCGGCAGAAGCAGCTATGGAGAAAGAAAGCTTCTGGGGAATCTGGATCCCCTGCGCCCTTGACGAGGACGGCCTCAAGAACGTGGAGAAGGAGGGGCTTCTCGCCGCCGGTGACTGGCGGAGCGGCTCCAGCGAAACCGTCCCCAACCCGCGCGAGGGCGAGCGTGTCCACTTCGGCACCCATCTAGACCGAGGTCTGTCTTTTCCTCCCTCGGAGTTCTTCTTCGAGGTGATAGATCACTATGGAGTTCAACTCCACAATCTTCCTCCCAATTCTCTTCTAGAAATGAGCGCATATGCTGCGCTTTGCGAGGGCTTTCTCAGCATTAGGCCGAGTTTGCTTCTCTTCCGGTATTAGCACCAAATCCTACACCACTCAAGGCTACATCAGCCAGATCAAGTGGCTGATCAAGGAGCGGATCGAGAGGAGGATTCCGGAGATTTCTCTGGATATGTACACAGCGGAAAACCCCGTGGTGCTGGTAAGCTTCCATCAATACACCTTTTATGTGTTTCAATCTCTAAGTTATATACTGCAATGCTGATATGTTTTCTTGTTTTCAGCTTGCTGACCTCCCCAAGTCGGAGCTTGCTCCACTCGAAGGATATCCTCCTGAGTTTTCTTAGGAGACTGAAGTGGTCCCATTGCCGGACCTTGCGCTCAAGAAGCGCAAAGCTCCGATAGTGGCTGTTGGCACAAAGGAAGTGCCTGTTGTGAAGAGGTAACTTTCATTCACAATTTTCGCCTTTGTACCTTTCTCGAATTTCTTTCTAAGATGTAATGTTTCCGACTTTACTACATTCTCAGAGCAAAGCCTCTCATCAAGGGTAAGGGGAAAGGGATTCCTGCGAAGCCCCTGCGACAGACGAAGCTCACCATAGCTTCTCCTGCCGTGTCTCCTCCAACTCTTGCCCCTCAACCTTCTGCAACTCCGGCGATCATTCCTTCTCTGGTGGTCGCAGAAGATCCGGCTCCTCCAACGGAGCCTGCGATCCTTGGGTCGCAGACTGACGTCACCGTGGGTGCGTCAGCTCAAGATAAGGGTGAACCCTCTTTGGGTAATGATCCCTCGGCTGAAGTCTTCGTCGAAAACCTCCTCAGCAATCCGGGACTTTCCAAGTTTGGCCTATCCCGGAAATCTGCAGAGGAAATCTAGCGGTTGGCCAGGCAAGTCCTAGACAAAAGCCATCTATCCCCCGAGGAGGAAGCGCAAGAAGCAGAGGACATCAAGTTCTCTGACCTTCTCGCTCAAGTCCGCCTTCGCGGCGAGATGATCAGGACTGGCGAGCTTCCAACAGCCCCAGTAATCCCTCTTATCCTCGCCGAGAAGGTGGCAGCTTAAGTGAACACGGGTTTAGACAAACTCACCCGCGAGCAATATGTAAGTCAGAATTCCAACTCTTGTTTTTACGTTATGTTATATCATATCCTCTAGCCCCCAAGCATGAAGTAGGATATAGAATCCGAGTTTATGCTTCATTAGGATGCCAAAGAATGAACTAGTGTAGCCCCCAAGGCTCGTGCTGATATTTAGCAAAAAATATTAGCCCGAGTCTTAAGAAGATTTCTAACTTTGTGTATTCTAACTTACAGAAAGTATGTTCCTATAACCAGGAATTATTATCCAATGTCTGTGATAAGCGGAGAGAGATCAAAGCTCTCCGGCTTAAAAATGCTGAGCTCAAGGTAGCCAAGGATGAAGCCGAAGGTAAACATTTTGAGATTCAAACCTTGTCTTTTGCTTTTTCAATGTCGAATTTTTTGAACTGTTGTTCTTTTTGACTTACAGCGTTGGTGAAACAATCATCGCTATGATTGAAGAGGCCGAGAACCTCAAGACCCTAGTGGTGGAGAACAAGGGACTTCGCCAAGAGCTGGATAAGCTCATGGCGGATCATGAAAGGAGCATAGCTCAAGTCCTTGAATCTTCCTCCATGGCCACTGAAGAGCGTGATCGCAAGATCGCTGCTCAGGATAAAATTATCTCGGACCTCAAGAATGAGCTTGGCCGAGAGAAAGATCTCTCCGAAGCGCTCTGGGCTGAACTCCAGAGTCTCCGAGAGGAGAAGACCAAGATCGACGACGTCATTCTTGGTACGTTCCATCTGTCTGACTTATCATTTCTTCAACTTTCATCAATGTCGGATTTTTATTGACTTGTTTTGTGTATAGGTCCTCTAAACTTGATGGACTCTTCCTCCTCCGAGCCCCGCACCCACCGGCTTACTCAAGTCAGTGATCTTATGCATGACTTCCGCCAGTCTATTGAAGACATTGGCGAGTCTCTTAGGATTCCGGACATGCCAAGCATGTCGGATTTTCAGGTGCGGGACAAGGCCAAGGAGATGCCGCAGCTTGTTCGGGACTGGAACATGTCCTACGCGCGGACTGCTGCGCAGAACGCTCTCACCATGGTCATGAGCCACCATGGAAACATGGAGATATGGCAAGTGACCAGAGGGTACTGCAAGGTAGACGAAGACGGCCAGGAGCAAGACCTTCAAGCCATCATGCATTCCTGCGCCGGATATGGGTGCCACGTAGCTGATCTGACCGCGTAGATACTCCGCCGCCTCCTCCAGAAGAAACCGAAGAAGTTTCCAATGATGAACGTGATGGGTTCGTAGCATGGAAAACAAAAATTTTCTACCGCAAGAACGAACAAAATCCAGATCTAATCTAGATAAAAGCCAAGATCTAATCTATGAGACATGAGCAACGAGATAGATAGGAACTAACCCTCGTAGATCCGAAAGCGTTAACGAGATTAGATCTCGTGGTTGATGTAGTCGATCACTTGCCGATCTCAAGATCGTGTGGACGATCCTTCCGGCGTCGCGATCCAGCAGCGCTTCCGCCCTCGGTCAAGTAGACGATCCTTCCGGCGTCGCGTTCCAGCAGCGCTTCCGCCCTTGGTCAAGTTGACGATCCTTCCGGCGCCACGATTCGGCAGCGCTTCCGCAGTCGGTCACACGTGCGGAGTCGAAGCAGACCTTCCTCTCCCCGTTCCAGCGAGCAGCGGAGGTAGTAGATCTTCTCCACGGAATCCCAGCAGCACGACGGCGTGGTGGTGGTGGTGGAGTAGAGAATTCTGCAGGGCTTCGCCTATGCCTGTGCAGAATATGGTGGAGGAGAGAGGCGGCAGAGATTGGACGTTATGAGAGCAGGTCTTGGAGGGGGCGCCCCTGCCCTTCTATTTAAGGGGAGGAGGCGCGCCTGGGGAAGGGGAGTCCTTGTAGGACTCCCCTCCTCTATGGCCAACGAATTTGGGGAGGGGAAAGGAGTCCTCCTCCCCCACGAATTCGTGTCTTGACCCACCAGGACTCCTTGATCCCTATCTTGATTTTCAAGCAAACTCCAAGATATCTTCTAGAACCTTCCGGAACATTCCGAAACCTTCTAGAATCCTCATACAAACACTCCGGAACATTTCCTATCTCATAAAATGATCTCCTATATATGAATCTTATTCTCCGGACCATTCCGGATCTCCTCGTGATGTCCCGGATCCATTCCGAGACTCCGAACAACATTCGGTCTCCAACGCATATTCCATATCTACTTAAAACAACTTCGAACCTTAAGTGTGTCACCCTACGGTTCGTGAATATGTAGACATGATAGAGACACATCTCCTATCAATAACCATCAGCGGGACCTGGAGATCCATAATGGCTCCCACATACTCAACGATGACTTCGCGATCGATTGAACCATTTACATATGAAACCAATTCCCTTTGTCTCGCGATACTATACTTATCCGAGGTTTGATCGTCGGCATCTCCATACCTAGTTCTACCTCGTTACTGATAAGTACTCTTTACTCGTTCCGTGATATGTCATCCCTTGTGACCCAGTCACATGCTTGCAAGCTAATTAGATGACATTCCACCGAGAGGGCCCAGAGCATATCTATCCGTCATATGGATGGACAAATCCCAATCTTGGTCCATGCGCTTCAACACATACTTTCAGAATACCCAATGACATCTTTATGACCACCCAGTTACGAAGCGGTGTTTGATGTCATCAAAGTACCCATCCGGTGATGGTGATTAACACAACCTCATGGTCGAAGGATTAGGTTACTATGTATTTGAAAGCTTACAGCAATACGAACTTAATGACTTGATCTTATGCTACGCTTATTATGGGTGTGTGTCCATTACATCATTGTCCTAATGATATAACCTTGTTATTAATCACATCCAATGTCCATGATCAGGAAACCATGATCATCAATTAATCAACAAGCTAGTTCAACAAGAGGCTTACTAGGGACTCTTTTATGTTTACAAAACACACATGTATTAGTGTTTCCTAATAATACAATTATAGCATGGGATGTAAACATTTATCATAAACATAAAGATATAATAATAACCACTTTATTATTGCCTCTTGGGCATATCTCCAACAGAACGGACCACCTCGGATCCGGACATCTCGGAACGATATCAAGGCGGAGTAACCAGCGAGCCGACAGCTCCTTCATCTCCTCCTGCATCATAGACCACAAACGTATGTATTATTCTGTGAAAGAACATGATGCGTTTGTAAATATTAAGTACTATTGAATTTTGCTAGTGCTAAGCTTTTAATCTATTCAGCACTTTTTGGCTTTTGAAATTTTTCCGTGCCTGAAATGTTCACATAAGCACTTGAAATTTTCCGTCTCTACTTATCATTTATTTGGCTTTTTGCCTCGTCCCTTTTGTGAGCCGGCTAAACCTTCAGCCGGAAACTTTGCTGAGCAACGGAGCTCAATTGCTAAACCAGTTTAAACTCGGAAACAAAGCCGGCTTCCAGTACCAACAATTCACTACTCGGAAAATACCCGCATCCAGCAATCAGACAAATAACCCAAGTAAAGACTAGAATTTTTAGAGTTATACCTGAAGGTAGCAGTTTTAGAATCGGAAATCTAAACCAGAACGAACATGAGCATAAAGTACTTTCAAGCATTCTGGGATTTTCGACTATGACATGATCATTAGGAAATAAGATGGTAAAAACTTCTCAGAAAAACTTTGAGGTAACCAAAAATTTTATTTCTCACAGAACATGTACATATGTATGATTATAAAGAAGGATAAACTAAAAATAAAAGGGACGTAGCTGAGCAATATTCCACGGTCTGTCTAACTCATCCGGATTTGTACTGCCTCCAGCTCTCTTTCTCTTCTTAGTAGCAGGTCTTTCTTTGACTGGCCTCATGTCAGTTAAGTAGTACGATCCATTGTGCAATACTCGACTAACTAAAAAGGGCCCTTCCCATACTGGGGAAAGTTTGTTCTTTCTTTGTTGCACAAGCCGGAGAACCAAACCACCTTTATGGAAAGATCTAGTTCGGACTCTCTGGCTATGATACTTGCGTAACTTCTGCTGATAGGCTGTAGATCTCATTTCAGCAACGACGCGAACTTCTTCGACTAAGTTGAGATCATTTTGTCGAGAAATCTCGGCATCCTCTTCGATATACGCGGCCACTCTAGGAGAAGTATGAATTAAATCGCTAGGAAGAACTGCTTCTGCGCCATATCCAAGAAGAAAGGTGTGTATCCTGTTGACCTGTTCGGAGTTGTTCGTAAACTCCAAATTACAGAGGGTAATTCCTCTGCCCAAGCCCCCGCAGCACGTCGTAGTGGTGCTTTGAGTCTTGGTTTCAAGCCTTGTAGAATTAAACCATTTGCTCTTTTGACTTGTCCGTTAGCCTGTGGATGTGCGACTGACGCAATGTCAAGCCGGATATTTTGCTCATCGCAGAATTCAGCCAATTCTCCCATGGAAAAGTTACTCCCATTGTCCGTGATAATACTATGCGGATAACCATACCGGATTATAACATCCTCGACAAATCTTTTGGCTGTTGCTCCACCACAACTAGTGACAGGTTTAGCCTCGATCCACTTTGTGAATTTGTCCACCATCACTAAGAGGTGAGTGAATCCACTTGGGGCTCGTTTAAAAGGTCCTACCATATCAAGCCCCCAGACCGCAAAGGGCCATATTATAGGTATTGTTCGCAGCTGATCAGCCGGAACATGAGCTTGCTTGGCGTACTTTTGGCAGCCTTTGCATGTCTTGACTAATCGTTCGGCATCTGCCTGAGCTGTAAGCCAGAAAAATCCATGTCGAAAAGCTTTTGCCACTAAAGATTTGGCTGCAGCGTGGTGACCACACTCGCCTTCGTGGATTTCCCTTAAGATTTCCACTCCTTCTTCCGGAGATACACAGCGCTAAAAACCCCCAGAAACACTCCGTTTATGGAGCTCACCTTTAACAATAGTATAGGCTTTTGCTCGTCGGATAATCTGTCGGCTCAGTACCTCGTCTTCGGGTAATTTTCCATCTACCAAATAATCGAGATAGGGTTGAGTACAAATAGGGATTATAGCCAGAACTGCTATCAAAGGTGAGTCGGATTTGTTCGGATATTCCTCATCTACTCCCTTTATCGAGGGAACTTTGAGGTGCTCTAAAAATGCGCCATCCGGGACCTCTTTCCACGCAGAGCCTATTCGAGATAGTGCATCTGCTTCCTCATTTTCTGCTCGAGGGATGTGTGGAACTTCAAACCCCTCGAACGATTTAGATAGATCATCCACGACAGCTTTATATGATGCCATGTGCTTATTTGCATTACAAATATCTGAGACTTGCTGAGCAACAAGATCCGAATCTCCGTAACACATCAAACGTCGGATGCCAATATCCTTAGCAATCCGGATTCCTTGCAGCAGTGCTTCATACTCGGCAATGTTGTTTGTCGCTGTGAAGTGGATCTGCAACACGTATAAAAGTTTATCTCCTTGGGGTGACTTGAGCACCACGCCAGCCCCTGAGCCCCCTCGAGCCTTAGACCCATCGAAAAAGAGGGTCCAATATTCCGACTGAGGGAGGACCATGTTCTCCTTGGTCTCTGTCCAATCAGCGACAAAGTTAGCAAGGATCTGGGATTTGATTGCTGTCCGGGGTTTGTACTAAATATCGAAAGCTGCAAGCTCTATGCCCCATTTGGCGACGCGTCTGTGGCATCGCTATTGTTGATTATATCTCTCATGGGAGCTTTGCTCACCACGGTAATTGGATGCTCCTGAAAATAGTGTCGTAACTTACGAGATGCTAGAAAAACAACATAAGCCAACTTTTGATAGTACGGATACCGCTGTTTTGATTTTGTCAGGACCTCGCTGACAAAGTACGTCGGACGCTGCACCAGGTGTTCCTGATTTTCTTCTGGTCTCTCCACTACCATAATGATACTGACAACCTTATTTGTCGCAGCAATGTAGAGCAACATCGCTTCCTGAGGCTCCGGCGCTGCAAGGATAGGAGCAGATGAGAGTACTTTCTTCAGGTCTTGTAGTGCAGCTTCAGCTTCGTCAGTCCAGACAAAATCCTTGGTCTTCTTTAGGAGTTTGTATAATGGTATGACTCTTTCACCAAGCCGGCTTACAAATCGACTAACCGTAGCAATGCAACCAGTTAATATTTGTACGTCCTTCTGGCAAGTTGGCCTGGAAATATTGAGAATAGCCTTGATCTTGTCGCGGTTCACCTCTATGCCTCTTTGAGACACGATGAAACCTAACAATTTTCCGGCTGGTATTCCAAAGAAGCATTTCTTCGGGTTAAGCATGATGTTGTATTTTCGTAGATTGGCGAACGTCTCATCCAAGTCGGAAATCAACGTTTCCTTCTTTTTGGACATGACCGCGATATCATCCACGTATGCATGTACATTGTGTTCGAGTTGATCATGGAGGCAACGCTGCATCGTGCGCTGGTACGTAGCTCCTGCGTTCTTCAGCCCAAAGGGCATCGTAACAAAACAGAAGGTTCCGAAGGGGGTTATGAATGAAGTCTCGACTTTGTCAGATTCCTTCATCCGGATTTGGTGATAACCGGAATATGCGTCGAGAAAACAGAGGAGTTCCGAGCCTGCCGTAGAATCGATAACTTGATCAATTCTAGGCAGAGCGAATGGATCTTTTGGACAAGCCTTGTTCAAGGCAGTATAATCAACACACATCCTTAAATCAGTGGTTTCCTTTTTAGGGACCATTACAGGGTTGGCCGACCAATCAGTATGAATGACCTCTTCTATGAATCTGGCCAGCTTGAGCCGCGCTAGTTCCTTAGCTATTGCCTTACGCTTTTAATCGCCAAACCATCGTAAGGACTGTTTGACGGGTTTAGCGTTCGGGTTTACATTTAGAGAGTGCTCGGCAAGTTCCCTAGGTACTCCGGTCATGTCAGATGGCTGCCATGCGAAGATATCTTGATTTGCTTGGAGGAACTTGGCGAGCGCGCTTTCCTATGCGCTACTTAGGCCTACGCCTATCTGGGTCACCTTGGAGGGGTCATCATCCTTCAACGGCATCATCTTCGTCTCTTCTAATGCTTTGAACTCCGGATTTGGCTTTGTGACCTCCTTCTTTGTTGCGGGCATCTCGGACGGATCTATGCTCTTCTTGATCCCCTGGTACTCCTGGGCGTGCAGCACAGCTTCGGCAAAGGAGGCATTTCCATCTTTGCACTCTCGCGCCTTCTTCGGGTCTCCCCTAATGATGATCACGCCGTTGGGACCTGGAATTTTCATCATATTGTAAATGTAACACGGACGAGCCATAAAAGCCCAGTAAGCCGGACGTCCGAATATAGCGTGGTATGCGCTCTTGAACGGGACCACTTCGAAGGAAAGTGCCTCCGTCCGATAATTCTTTGGAGTTCCAAAAGTAACATCCAAAGTGATCTGTCCCAGGGAATTAGCTTGTCTTCCTTGGACAACTCCGTGAAAGATCACAGAGCTATGGTTCAGCTGTGTTTCCGAGATCTTCATCCGGCGTAGCATTCGACATAGAGAATATTGATGCTGCTACCATCGTCCATGAGGGTCTTGGAGAAACCATAACCGTCAATAAGTGGATTGACGATTAAGGTGTATTTTCCTCGCCTATGTAGTTTAGGCGGATGATCAGCGCGGTCAAACGTGATTGCCACTTCCGACCAGTCTAGATACTGAGGGACAGCCGAAACTATTGCATTGAGCTCGTGCAGAACTGCTTTCTTGACCTTTGCTGGTTGAGATCCGAGGAAGGTGACGTAAGTGTCCTTCTTGGTGGGAAAAGTCTTCTTCCCTTTCGACTTGGGATTTGAAGCATCAGCTTCCTCCATGTCGGAATCTTCCTTGGTCTCCTTGTCTTTTTCGGGATTTTTCTTTCCCTTCTTCTGCTTAGCTTTGTAGCCCGCGGTATCATCTCTCTTGATGTCATCATTAAAACGACATTCAGCGTTGGTGTGGGACGAGCCTCCATTGGCGTCTAAGTGATGCACACATGGGTTATTGGCAATGTCGGGCCAAGTGTAGGTTTTGCCTGGTTGTTGCTCTCCTCTGCCTTGGACCCTTGACATCCCACGGCCACACACGCGGCCTCCGCCACATCCTCCTCGTCCTCCAGACCCGGAAACAATAGTGACCACTGCTGTCTCCGTGTTGGGTTTTTCTTCCGAGGTATTTTTGCGCTTTTGAGCTTGTTGCTTTGGTTGTTTTGCCGACTGAGGCACAGCTAGGACATTAAGTAATCCCTCTGCATTGTCGTCAGCATCTGCATACTTGCTCGCTATTTCTATCATCTCTCCCAGATCAGTAACCTTGTCACACTTCAAGCGATGGCGCAGTAAACCAATTGGGAGACCTGCGATGAAAGCTTCAATCGCAGTTGGATCGTTTACTCCTTCGCAGGAGTTCTTTGTGTCGATCCATCGTCCGAGATAATCCCGGCAAGTTTCTCTGGCTTTCTGGGTGCAACGCTGTAGGTCTCCAACCGTACAGGGCCCCTGATATGTGCCTTCGAAATTCTGAAAGAACGCACTTTGCAAGTCATACCAGTTGTGGATGGTGTTTGCCGGAAGTTCATTGAGCCATGATCGTATCGTCTTCCGCAACATAAGTGGGAGATTATCGGGTTGCGACCAGGCTATTTCCGCCTTCCGCCTTTAGCGATGCAGCAAGCTTGGAAGAAATCCTGTAACCAGGTGTCTGGCCGAGCAATGCCGTCATAGGGTTGGATATGTCTTGAGATAGAAAATCCTTCCAGGATTTTTGTAGCTCTGATGCGTGGTCCGAAGCACTTTGGGCCCACGTACACATCATCGTTTTCATAGCGCCGAGCCTCTATGTTGGAGTTAATCATGTGCCTTGCGTCGTTCGGGGATAGAGATCGTCCCGAATGTCGGCTGCGGCTACGGTGCCCTGGAGCCAGACTTCGGCTTCTGCCACCACCTCCTCCGCCATGTCGTCCTCCTTGACCTCCTTGGGGGCCGTTGTGATAACTGTGTGGTGGAGAGGGTGGTGCAGCTGGATAGTTTCCGGCTGATCGTCGGCCTCCGTCCGGAGCGCCATTATTCCGGCATCGGGGAGGTTCTTAACTATGACGAGCCCCCTGCCGGCTTGTTCCAGCGTGGTTTCCGTCATTCCTTCGTCCGTCATTCCCACCATGGTGAGGCTCAGCCGGACGACTCTCATGTTTAGGAGGTGGCATTCTCTGACGATCCGCCTCCCGACGTTTCTCCTTATCTTCTCCCTTTCGATCGTTGAATTCTCATCGGGGAGGATTCCTCGGATTCAGTGCAGCGATCGCGTCTTTCTCGGCTGCTGGAGCGACATTGCTCCAGTTATGTGTAGCTCTGCGATGCTGTCCGGACGATCCGGTTCTTGAATAATTGTCTTCCCTGTGTTCGGGGTGATGGTACCGCGCCCGAACGTAATGGGATCTTACGTCAGCCCATGCCGGATCTGTGCGACATTGGTCAGAATCCGAGACCATATTTTGACTTCCGGACAGGGCGACCTTCTGTTACTCCAGTCCCTTGTTGAGTAGCTTGATACCCAAGCGTATCTCCTCTGGCCCTGGATTAGCTGATAGAATTTCACAAGCTTCCACGGTATTTTGCACTGGTGTTGGGTATACCCAATCTCCGTTGCTATCCTTCCGTGGCTTCCCCATCTCATCTTCGAAAAGGACGGCACGGACACGTGGGAATTGGTTGTCCTCTATGTGACGCTTCCGTGTCTTCTGATGTAGACAGGACATGTACTCCTTGTTTGGGCTTCATCAAGGAGTTGTTGACGACGCGCTTCTAGGGCCTGGGCCCTTTTGTCCAGCTCATCTGCAGTAAGTTCTGCAGCTGTAGGGATAAGTGTGGTTAAAGCGGCATCGATGAGTTTACACGCACCTTTAGCGATCACGTGTCCATCCACCGATGCTTCTTTTTCCGGCTCATCTGGGATAAGTGCTCGCTCCGAGTCTTCTTCGTATTCCTCGGCGATTACCTCCTCTGTGAGGGGGTCTTTTGCCGGGGTCTGGTTCTTCTTGTTCTTCTTTGCCTTCTTGGCAGCGCCGGTAGCAAAGACGGCTTTGGGTCCGTTTCCTAGAGTCAAGCTCTGATCGGTACTTTCGGACATCTGGACTTCGGGATTATCTCCAACGTCCATGTCATCCTGCGCTTTGGGAGAATGTTCCCCGGATCCTTCATCCATGGATTCTCCTTCTTCTGCAGCTTTGGAGTTGTACTCCTCTTCATATTCTGCGGAGAACTATCGGAAATCTGCCGACATCATAGATTCATCCGAGGATGCGGGAACGTCGGCGTTTGTTCCAATTGCCTCCAGCACAGAGTCAGTGTTTTCTCCAGCATCGGCAGAGCCGGATCCGGATCCTGCGTATCCGACGAGGTGCGATGCATGCTTCCTGAGGTACCTGCGGCTTTCGCGATCAGCCATATTGAAACTTTTAATGGTCTCGAGGATTGCATCTGCGCTAGCGCCTTGCAGTATCATACGTCTTAGTGTGTACCTGAGGAAAGGCCTGTCTGTCCCGGCATCGTCAGAGCCGGGATCAGTGTCGTTGATATGCTCCTCCTGGATTTTGACTTCCACGGGTGGGTCAATCTAGGATCCGGCTTCTCCAGGGAGATCCACTCCAGATTCGACTTGGACCGTGAGGTCTTCTTCAGGCTCAGATTTCTCCACTATCTCCGCAACTGGTGCGGGCTGGGTGGGATTAGGGTTTTCTGAGATCTGGAACTCTACCGCCTCCGCGGACAAAGGGGACCCAGAAGATTCTTCTGCCTCTATCATCACCGCTGGGGTGGGTTGGGCAGGTTCAGCGAAACCGATGTAAACATCGATCTCGCCAAAAGACATAATTGTATAGGCAGTCACGGCCTCCCTAGCCGGAATCCAAGTCTCATCGAGAACGATGAGAGGGACATCGCTGGCGTAGAGGATGCGACCAACGGCGATGGTCTCACCGATTCCGATTCTTGCAGATTCCGCTCGGAACACAGATCCGAAGCTCAGTTGCCCCACGGTGGGCGCCAACTGTCGTCGGATTGATGACAAGTACGCCATGAGGGGGTCCTCGAGGCGTGCGGAAGAGAGGGGGTGAGACGTATGGTATTCCGGGACGGTGAGCACACAAGTTTACCCAGGTTCGAATCCGCCGGCTTTGGACGGATCCTACTCCTGCTAGCAATCTAGTAATACGGCAGAGCCGGAATATGGGTTACAAGGGTTTCGCCTGTGCGGTTTGAGATTGTAGACTATTGTGTTGTAAGGTGTTCGCCCTAAAGGCTCTCCCTAGGACGGGCTTATATAGATATCCGGCCTAGGGTTTAAAGGAGAGATCAATCCGGCTACGACTAAGAGTTGGTTACAAAGTACATCTTGAACTACAAGTAACATTATGGGCCTAAGTCGGTAAGTCTTCTGGGCCTTCCCGTAGCCGGATTGGACTCCGTCTTCTCTCCTGACTGGGCCGCCCGTGAAGCAAAGATCTAACCCGAAGTGGGCCACCCTAGTCAATGAGGAACTGTGAGGATACCCGGAAAGTATATCCCCAACACCATGCGCACTCAGTACTACTGGCACTCATGTATTTTGCTACCCATGCACGCTGTAGGTGACAGATTCGCACCAACGTTGCTATTGCTATACTTGTGTTGATTTGATTTATAATCTTTCCAATGTTTTACCTTCCATTCTCAATAGTTGGTGCATGGATGCATTCATGGGTTGTCCATAAATTTCTTATTCTGTGGACTTGTTTTGCTAGACGGTTGGATTTTTGCTTCATTTGTTATCAACCGATTGCTTATCAGATAACACACCAGCAGAAAAATTTCAATGCAAAAAGGATAATAGCATGAGTACTTTACGAATATTAATGGATTGTCCTTTAGTCCATAGGCGTAATCATGGAAGATATGGACGGCGAGAAGATCAATTTTTCCAACGGAATGTGCACCCAGAAACACGGTTCAAACTGTGGCGCGCATGGGTTTTGCTACTGCTGTTTACGGACGAACCAATGCTATTGGACAATGAACAATTGCAAGACATAATCTAACAACAAATTGTCCTCTTCAAGGGCAGTAGCGCCGGCGAACAAGCCGTCCTCCCATTATATGTAACCATATGTTGTTCCCTTGTAAACAAAATATTGTTGGAAAGTGACAACCGCTGCATGTTGGGTTGAACAATAAATCTGGAATAAGATACAAAAATTGTATGGTTGCCTTCGGCTCGATGTTAATCCTTGACTGCATCCAACAATAATTGCAAAGTATTTTTTTGAAAATGAGCTTTGCGAAGAAATCACAATCAAGGGGGGTTTCTAACATTTTTCTTTCATCTGCCACATTGAGCTCCACAATACCTAAGCGAGATTGTGGAAAACTTTGCACCTATTACTTCCAGACTTAATGTATAATGAAATACGAAACATTCTTGAAGTATTGGTATATTCTTTAAACATTCTTGAAATACTGGCATGTTATTCTATAGCAGCACATGTATAATTAGGTAGTTTTTTTCTCCAACAGAAGTATGTTCTAAGTTCTAAGCATAGTCGAGTAATTGGAGCCACAAACTACAACCCATCGGCACCTTGGATTCACCATGACCAGCATCAACAGGAACTAGATCTGTTTGGCGTTCCAATCCAGTTCCAACAATGCACTACTCGGACCGAGAAATGGGAACTGTTTGGTGATGATGTGATGCATATTAGCACTCACTAACAACCGCAGCGCTATGACAACATCCTACTCTTACAACTACTAGGAGGTCCTCTACAACTAACATAGCAAACTACACTAAAATGGACAATAAACTACACTATGACAAGTAATTTCATATGGAGTATGGACTATAACAAGCATCTGCCGAAGGTAAAATATACATAACAGGATCCTCACTTTATGTTAGTAAAGTTTGGACAGCGGAAACAACAAAAGAAATTGTGCCTATACACATCGATTTACTACAAAGGAGTCTACCCACCACATCCGATCAATAATCTCAGCTAGGTGCCAGGAAAATAATGAAGAATAAGAGTTGAGAGCAATGTGGAGAGTTAATTTTTGGTTCAATCTCTATTCAGAGTTTGCCTCAATTTGGTAGCACTCCTGTGTCCCATACTAAACTAGTGAGTCACCCCTAGATATCCAGTTAATGAGTTTATGTTGTTGCGAACATCTCATGAGAGTGTCCTGAAACTCTCTACAGGATCCGATTCCTCAAGCATCATTGATGCCTGGAAGCAGTCGGCAGCATCAGCAATCCTCCCGTTGAGCTTATGCACCTTACCAAGGTGGAGCCACGCCATCCGGTTTGTCGGCTCAACCCTTAGGGCATCAGATAGGAAGGACCTCGCCACTGGGAGGTACTTGGGCCCCTGCTTAGAGCACAACACACCGATGGCCACCTTAGATGGCACATGTTCTAGCTCCGTTGACGAGGCGTTTACATAGGAGGCAAGTGCATCATTGCTCTGACCGCGCACCTCGTGCATGTAACCTGCGTTGCATTAAATCATACAACGAGGGGAAATCTGTAAGAGTTTGGTGACATGAAACTTTTCTCTTTTTTTGGCATGGACGTGGTGAAGCTTTTTGGCTCACCTTCCGCTTTGAGTGTTGCAGCAGAGTATGATTTCAGGGATTTTGCTTTCTGCAAACATATTTCGGCGTCTTTGTGTGAGAGGCTAGAGTATAGACTTGCAAGACCTTGCCAGATTTCAAACTCAGTAACCCCACTATCCTCTCCCTGAAGCACGGTAGGATAACTAATGAATAAAGTAACAATAAAAAATAGTACTGTATATGAATGGTTTTCCGTAGTTGACCAATACAACAAACCTCCACTTTTTTAGAGAATTTTTTTTGGGCCTGAACAAGAGCAAGAAGGACCCGGTATGCTTCCACTGCCTCCATGGGTGATGATTGAGCGACCTTCAACTTAGCCTTTATCCTCAGCAATGCCCCTTGATCCCACTTTCCGGTCTCGTCTAATGCAGCATTGGTCGCCACTTCTGCTTCAGAGTATCTCTGCTGCGCGGAGAGGACCAATGCTAGCAATCTCCAACCTTTCGAGACTGATCCACCAGTTGTGTCGATAAAATCCTTTGCACATCTCAGTGCCGCATTCATGTTCCGCTGGTCAGCATATTCAACTCCCATATCAAATATTAGGTTTGAATTCTGGCGGTCCAGAGTCATGGACTCCGTAAGTGACTTCATAGTTTCTGTCTGCAACAGAGATCTTTGGTGATCGGATGAAACAGTCTTAGCCTTCTTACCCAGGCATCTCCCCAAGAAATGAAGTCCAGTGCTCTTGAAATGAACATCTAACGATTCAGTATTTGCAATTGCTCTTCTTGCATATTCGACACCCTCAGACGCCAGATGGCATGCCTCACTGCATATCTTAGTAGCTAACAGCAATGCCATTGTATCTTTTGGACTCTCATGCTTATTCAAGGACTTCCTCAGAAAATTCAGAGCGACTTCTTTCTGACCAACACCATAGTAGCAAAATGCTAGTGTGTTCCATCTTTCCGTACGAGGATAAATCCCTGGTAGAACCTCCTCAAGATGATCTGCAATAAGAGATGGTTTGCTGCAAATCGACAATGCATAGGTCAAATGTTCCATCACTGAGGGATCCCAGTGGGTCTTCCCCTGATACCATTTTTTCACTAGTATCATGAGGAGTAGAATAGCCTCCTCAACATTGTTCTTTGGAACAAAAGTGCCTTCAGCTTGTGAAGCACAGCTAGGCGGGCTTCCCTCCACACAACCATATAGCAGGAAAACTGCAAATCTCTTCTGGATCCTTGTAATGCATTCCTCGTCGAGGTTCCACGGGCTGAGAAGAGCGTGTCGGTATGAAGCTAATGCTTCCTGAAGTGAGCCAGCCTTTTTCCATGCTTCTGGGAGAAGTTCCACAGATTTATTGATAGTTTCCTGTAGCTTTTGTTCTATATCCGGTATGCCATTCTGGAACATGCTTTCAACAGAATCAATGACGCTTTTGCACTGTTTAGCGGCCTCTACATGTTTGGAAAGTATTCCATGAGCAATTACAAAGTGAAACATAAGCTGAAAACATAACAGTTTACAAATGATTTTTTTTGGTTGAACACAATCATGGTATATAGCATTTTTTTACCTGTGTATTTTCCTAGCTTCTGAAGAGATAGTGATTTCAAGTAAATGGCCTCAAGAACAAGAGTAGCAGGATTTGGCCGGTCGAAACCCGACTCTGATTTTGTTGGGCCTTTCTTCAAGGGTGCCGATGGTTGGAAGCGTTCAATGGCAGATTGAAGGTCTATTCCATCAAATACACAAAGTGCAGCTGCTACATTGCCTTTCTGAAATTCCAGCCTTCCCAAGAGAGCTCTCGCTTCCTGTTACCAGTAGAGATATGAATGAACTTGGTGTTACGGTGTAACCAAGCAGAAAAAAGCGTGGACGCTGGAATTCTCCATGAGAATTCTCCATGAGATAAGGTAAATTTACATTTCATTTTGAAAAAGTAACAACTGTGAATATACATCACATATATGAAAATTATTCAACTTATAATCATCGCAACAGTTGTGTTCCCTTCCATGTATTAAAGGGGGCATTTCTCTAGACGTGGTACACGGAAAGCGATAACACATTCTTTTTTTGTCTTGCTAATGGAAATAGAGCAGCTCTTCTACATAATTTTCCCAAGAAAACTAACATTTCTCCATAATTACGGGATATTCATTAGATGTTGATACTTATATTGGCATTGAGATTATTAGCAATTTACTCACCCAACTAAAAGCATTTTTATACCATTGGATTATTATCATATTTCAAGAACAACAAAAAAATCACATCTTATAAGAATCATTCGGAATTGGATAATCGGAACAATGAAATTGTACCAAAGTTGGAATGGAATCACAATTCGGCACTTGACATGAGATTCCCAAGAAAGGAACACATTTCTCACACAAAGCCTCTCAAATAATCAAATGTTTCGAAATAATGCACCACGATGTCAGCAGTTTCGTCCGAGAACAATTAGGACCATGGCTTAATTGGCATCAATGGTGTCACTGAACACTTGGAACATGATAATTTCTTTTCAACCAAATTCGCACCTGGGTGTCAAACAGATATATTCAGAAAAGAAATTCAGAGATGACCTCGTAGTTGAGGGAGAGCCCCTCGGGGTTCACCGACGACGACGCCGGACTGCCCTCGCCCGCGTTCGCCCCGGCCACCGCTGCCGACCCTTCCTCCTTAGCTGGGGGTGATGGGTCCGCACCCGCGTCAGTTGCCGCAGGAGGGGCGACCTCGCCGCCGTCCTCCGGCTCCGCAGCCATGCCAATGCAGCAGAGGGTTCGCACCGACGGGCACCCGATCTCGTCGACCTGGGAGGTGCTCGGTTTCGTCGTCAATGGATGGAAGCGGAGGCGGCAACTTCTTCCTCCGTTCCACGGCCTGCTGTGTATTTGTTTTCCACTGATTTTTTCCTTCTTCTATTCTAATTTTAGTCTTCCTCGTCTTCTCACCAGAAATAACGGTAGAGATTTTTATGGTAGTCCGTATGATTTTTTTCATGGAAAATTACAATGCGAGGTTATTATAATAATATAATAATAAGCTAATAATAGATGGAGACACATGCGTGGTAATATATTCTATCTTCGCGGTATCTAGACGGGTAAGAGCGCTTCGCCGCCGCCTAGGTTGTGTTTGGGCATCGTGAGATGCATGGTGGTTTTGCACGTGTATTTGACCTTAGATCCTCACGCGATCAGTTTTTTCTTTTCTTTTAGTGTTGGACATAAATAAATGGAGCACACCCACGGTATCTTGTTTATTTTCGGTGCTAATTGTCTCTTTACTGTTTGTTTGACTTGAACAAAGAACATGTAAATATGTATAAGTAACTGAAAACCAGAAAATCTTGTTCGTTGCAAAACGAGATGTCCTTAAAGTACTCTCTCCCATCCAAATTAGTTGATTTAGCTTTGAGTAGATCCAGATATATCTAGCGCAAAAACAAGCCTATATATATTCGACAAATCTAAGTGAACTAATTTGCATTAGCGAGGATATTATTATTAGGTACTCCCTCTGTTTTCAAATATAAGATTTTTAGCTTTTGTAAAAGAAATGCATCTAGACATTTTTTTATTATGTAGGTTCGAAAACATGTCTAGATACACTTATTTCGAAAAAGATAAACCATTTTATATAGGACGGAGGGAGTAGTTGTTTAAAATCTTCATCAGATTTCTCCGATTCATTGAATACGTTTGCAGTATGCATTTCTCCGAAAACTATGGTATTTTCAACATGGCTGGCAGTGTGATCTTCGCATTGGGCCAGGCATAGTCGTAGGCATCTGGATATTTATTAGCTCCTTGGGATTCGCCTATTGTTATTTTCTGCTTTATAGACTTGTCTCGGTTGTGTGCATCCTAGTTATACAGAGGCTGAGTATAATACTTAAACTTTTTAAGTAATATATCACCCATAAAAAATAGAATCTTATCTGCAAATAGGGAAGAACAAATACTTAACACGACAATCAATTATTTCAGATAAAACTGAACATTAACTCGACAAGTTATGCAAAATGTAATGCCCCTTAGAAAATATATTTCATATTAGTTTGCCTTTGTTTGTTATTTTTGTTACGCATCACAATGCATCATTATGAATATATATTCCTCTAAAAATATTTTCAATAAAAACATATCGTTGTTTTCTACGTTGCGACCCATCTTTTACTTAAATTTAAACTACATTTTTCTCCTATATTTGAATTATCTAGAACTATTTGTCAAATTCTTTTAAATAAAATAAATGTTTTTTGGCAGCCAACCAGGCCCATAGGCCAGCCGATCACCACCACGCCATATCCTAAACCTAACTACAACCTAACCCTAACTGCACACAACCTGCCATACGTATGAAGGGAATATGCCCTAGATGCAATAATAAAGTTGTTATTGTCTTATTCCAAGTATATGATAGATGGTTATTTTGAATGCTATAATTATGTTAATTGAATACATTAATACATGTCTGTTTAATAAACAAATATATAGAGTTCCTAGTTATGCCTCTCATATAAACTAGCTCATTGATTAACAAGATGATCAAGGTTTTTTTTATCATGGACATTAGATGTTGCTAATAATGAGGTCACAACATTAGTAGAATGATGTGATGAACTTTTATCCGAAGTATAGTATATGATCAAAGTCATTATCTTTAAATTATTATAACATCATGCAAACTAACTTTAGTCCTTAGACTATGATATCATGTCAATCACTAACACCGGAAGAGTAACTTGATAACATCGAACGTCACACAGTAACAGGATGAAAATAAAGCTGGGTTCTGATACTCCGAACGTATTATGTAGAAGATCATGGATCAAGAGTGGGATTCGTCCATCCCAATAACAGAGAGATATACTCTATGCCCTCTCGGAGATATCACATTGACATAGCTTGCAAGCAAGTTATGAGATCACTAGAATATTATATCACGGGAACGAGAAAACAGCACTTGTCGTTACGAGATCAAACTAGGTATAGGGATACCGATGATCGAATCTTGGACATGTAATATCGCGAGATAAAGGGATTTAGTTACAACGTTAAAAGGTTCACATGATGACAAGAGTCATCATTGAATGTGTGGGAGTCAATACGGATCTCCAGGTCCCGCCGCTGATTATTAATCGGAGAGGGGTCTCGATCATGTCTGCATTATTCGCGAATCGTATGGTGACATAATTAAGGGATACCAGCACCATTTGGAGCAAATAAGATACCAGAGGAAGAAAATGAAAGCGCTGAAATTATTTCGATGGACACCGCAATTGTTTCAGGTCAAATTGCTAAAATTGGTTTTGCATGTGATATCGAAATGTTGCAAGAGGTTTTATGTGAATGTTTGTTAATTAAAGAAATTAACATAATTCTGAATAAAAGAAATAAAAGAGTTTTATTAAATGAGGATTAAATTTGGTGGATATTTAATGCAAGTGACTGGACATGTGAGTGGAGAAGGAATTATGTGAGTGGAGCATCCACCCACTTGTTGATTGTATCTAGATAGATAGATCTTGGTTCTTAGTTGTTTATATCATAGGAAGTTTTTTGTTTTCTATGCTGTGAATCCAATAGTGGTATCAGAGCCTGATCTATGCGTAGATGCTTTGCACGGGTAGAACACATATGATTATGTGGGAGTTGATGATCATGTTATTGCTTCTTCTATGTATTTTGGATACTGGTGGCATAGTGGGATGAAGCAGCCCACACTAAGTTTACATGTCCTCGCACATGAGACATATTCCACGCTTGACATGCAACTAGTTTTGCATAAGTAGCTAGCGGGTGTCTATCTCTTCCACTATAGTCAATATCTGATTTGCAATGAGTTTCTAATAATTTGATTATCATTGTTGTGGTTCCATGTTCGTAGGTAAGAACAGTTCTATCTCCGAAAGCCCTAAGCCATGTAAAAACATGCAAATGATAAATTAGAAGCGTCTTGTTTAGTTGTTGCTAGGCAAGTATCATGATATGCTAATGTTATAATTTGTAATATGGTTTGATACTCTTGGAAATTATAACATACCAAAGTGTAAGTTCCATAGACCTTGGCCTTACACATATAGGAATGATGAAGATCATACCACGATGCACAAGATAGTGATCAAGTGCAAAAACCATATCATATCCCTTTTTGCATATGATGTTTGTTTGCATCTTATATTGCTTGTTTGGCGCTTTAGTAGCATTATAAGATGATCCCTCATTTAAATATGAAGATAAAAATGTGTTCTTCCGTTAGTATGCACAGTTAAAAAAGTTCACCGTTTCAAGACACAACGTGATGATCGGGTGTGATAGACTCTAGGCTCGCATACAACGGGTGTAAGACAGTTTTACACATGCGGGTACTAAGCTTCTTACTTGGCGAGTCTAGCATGTATAGACATGGCCTCGAAACATGAACCAAAAGGTAAAGCATGAGTCATATGGTTGATATGATGACCATCTAGATGCCCTCCTTTAAAGCTACACCAACTCACGTGATGATCGGTCTTGGTGTAGTGGATCTGGTTCATGTAATCACCAAAAAGACACGAGGGATGTTGTTTTGAGTGGGGTTCATTTCTAATTTGAATTAGTTGAACTCAATCTATCATAAACTTAGTCTAAATAAACTTTACAAATTCTGTTGTAGATGGCACCACCTGCTTTTAATTTCAATGTGTTCATGGAAAAAGAGAAACTTGCAATGAATGGTAGCAACTTTCCCAACTGGACCCTAAACTTGAGGATTGTCCTCACTGCTGCATAAAAGCAATATGTGCTAGAAGCACCGCTAGGCCCCCCTGATGACCCACAAGTATAGGGACTGTATCACAGTATTTTTGAGGGAAGTGAAACCCAATTTATTGATTCGACACAAGGGGATCCAAAGAATACTTATAAGCCTTAACAACTGACTTGTCAATTCAGCTGCACCTGGAAACAATCTTGCTCACAGCAGTTTATCAGTAGCAACAGTTTTGTAGTAGGAAAAGTAAGGTAACAGCAGTAGTAAAGCAAAGACAGTAGTAACAAAAGCAGTAACAGTGGGATTCGAGTGCGGTAGGCATAGGGATGGATGGACGGGCGTTGCATGGACAAGACAATTCACATAGCAATCAGAACATAGGGCAATTGCAGATAAATAAGAGAAACCACCCAAGTACTAGACAATCCTAGGCATGTGTTCCATATATAGTCATACGTGCTCGCAATGAGAACTTGCACAACATCTTTTGTCCTGCCAGCCCGTTTGCAGCGGGGCCTCTAGGGAACTACTGGCAATTAAGGTGCTCCTTTTAATAGAGCACCGGAGCAAAGCATTAACACTCCGTGAACACATGTGATCCTCACATCAAAGCCTTTCCCTTCCGGTTATCCCGATTTCTTTCACTTCGGGGCCATAGATTGCGGACAACAACGTATGTATACAACTTGTAGATAAGAACAAAAACAATACTATCATAATGAATCAATAACAAGTTCAGATCTGAAATTGTGGCACTCAGGCCCTAGTGACAAGCATTAAGCACAACAAGTCGCAACAAAGTCATAAAGCACTAATAAAAGATACTAGACACCATGCCCTAACAATCTGATGCCATTACATGAACGATCTCATCCAATCCCTACCATCCCCATAGCCTATAGTGGGGGATTACTCACTCGTAGATGGGGGAAACATGGATGGTCGATGGAGATGATGGTGGATTTCGATGGAGATGGCTCCGGGGGCACTTCCCCGTCCCGGCAGGGTGCCAGAACAGAGACTTTCTATCCCCCGAATCTCCCCTTCGGTGGTGGCGGCACAGCAGAACTTTTCGTGGAAAAACGTCGAACCCCCCGAAGCTTTTAGGTCAGAAGGCTTCTTATAGACGAAGAGGGAGACCGAGGGGATGCCTGGGGCCACCACACCATGCCCTGGCGCGGCCAGGCCCAGCCCGCGCCTGGGGGTGGTGTGGCGAGCCCTTGGCCCTCCTCCGTCTCGTATTCTGGCTTCGTGAGTCTTCTAGAAAAATAGGCACTTTGGCTTTTGTCCCGTCCAATTCCAAGAACATTCATTTTCTGACTTTCCTGGAACCAAAAATAGCAGAAAACAGGCAGCTGGCACTGTGGCTCTTGTTAATAGGTTAGTCCAAGAAATCATATGAAAAGTACTCCAAAGTGTGGACAAAACACAAGAAAGTGGATAAAACCAAGCATGGAGCATCAAAAATTATAGATACATTTGCAATGTATCAACATCCCCAAGCTTAACTCCTGCTCGTCCTCGAGTAGGTAAGTGATAAAAACAAAGAATAATTTTTGAGGTGACATCCACCATCAAAGACTTGACCAAAGTATTTGTAAACATTCAAAGCTAGGATTATAGTACTTCAATCATAACATGAAAGACAAAGTTCTAGCAAGAAGACAAAGAAACTATGATGCAACATGAAAAGGCACAAACAAAAGATTCATGAATAACAATGATTTGCAAGACATTTGTTTGTTTCACATAAAGAAAACATAGCATAGTGGCAATCAGCTTGTCCCTCATAGAAGAGCAAACATAAATGCATAGGACACCTTCAAAGTTTACAAGAGTGACCAGATACAGATAGTTTAAAACAAGCAATATCAAGGTATGCATCAATCAACAAGTCTTGGGACAATGCACATAGAACTAAGAATGGCCACTATGATCTCAATAAAGTGCGCATAGAATGTGTGGAGACTCAACAAGGAAATGAAAAGGTTTTGAATAGTTTGAAAGGCTTCCAAATGCTGAAAGTATGGTACTCATTAGCTTTGAGCTCTCATTGCCCCTATCATAAGCATCTTTAATGTGGTTAAGGTGAAAGTGAGGTCCAATCTGAGTTATATGCTTGACAGACTATAAACTGGGGCGGTTTTTCCTCCCTAGGCCGGATAATCCGGGTTTCGCAAGGGCCAGATAATCCAGCCCCCAGTTTTCGAGCAAAAGGAGCCAAGGCGCGTCGCTCGTTATCCGGTCGGATTTTCTCCTAGAAAATCCGAACTGGGGTGGTTTTTCTTCCCCAGGCCGGATAATCCGGCCTTCGCATAGGACCGGATAATCTGGCCCCCAGAAGTTGATCAAGGACAAGCTCGGCGCATCTCACTGTGAGGGGGCGGATTTTCTGCCGGATATTCCGAGTCTGGGGCGGTGTTTCCCCAGACCGGATAATCCGGCCCTCACTTGGGCCGGATAATCCGGCCCCCAAAGTGTGCAACGGCTAGTTTTTGGAAGGGGTATAAGTACCCCTTCTTCCCCAACGTCCAGATTCCTTGATTCACTCGAATTTGACCAGACCTTGTGCAAGAGCTCTAAATCTCGATCTCCCACTTCAACCACCCGAAGGTCTTGATCTTTGGTGGAATTGAAGGAGGAGAAGTTCATCATCAACATCAAGAATCAAGCGCTTCAACTCCTCTCCATTCACTTGGAGAAATCCCTAATCTAGTATTCTTGTTAATACCTAGATCTTGTTATTGTATTTGACAACTTTGTTCTTGTGGCAGCTTGTTGTCATTTCGGGAGCCTCCAAGTTGTTGTGGAGTTTTTGCCCCGCTAGCTGTGTAAAGGCGCTTGTGCCCGCCTCGAAGGGTACCTATAGTGGAAGGTGGATCAGGCCTGTTGTGGCGAGATCCATCGGAGAACAGGGTGAGGCCTTTTGTGGCGTGGTGGTCTTAGTACTGCCCACCCCTCCAACGTAGACGTACTTCCCTAACAAGGAAGGAACTGCGGTCAAACAAATCCTGTGTCTCCGCGTGCTTCACTTTGGTTCACTCATTCCTCTTCCACTCGCTCTTTACTCGCTAGTAGATAGGTTTGCATATAGGGAAATTCCACACATTAGTTTATCTAGAGAATTTACCTTTGTGCTAAGCCTAAAATTGAAAAAGAATTAAAAATTGGTGTAGCACCTATTCACCCCCCCTCTAGGTGCCCATACGATCCATTTCAATTGGTATCAGAGCCCCGGCTCTTAATTCGGGCTTAACCGCCTAAGAGTAGTATGGGTACCAGGGATGATGGAAATGAGGCTGTGGATAAGGTCACAATGGATGATCTCAAGTCGTTGGAAACAACCTTGTTGAAATACTTTGAGGCCAAGATGGAGGAGATGAATCAAATGATTGCTCGCCTTACATCATCCATAGCCCCATCTCCATCCTCCTCTGAGGCCCCACACCATCATCTAAGGAAAAGGGTAACACCGGATCCAAGGATGATGATGTGGAAGGTGAAAAACTAAATGGCTCCACCTCCAAAAAGGGAAATGGTAAGGAGGAATATAATGAGGTTTGCCACGTATATTCCCCCGACCCACCTATCCCTCATCCTCATATAAACAATAGGGGCGATCCACCCAAGCTCACTACATCTTCTTTTAACCAATGGCAATTTCTAATGAAATCTCATGTTTGCAGCTCCTCTATTGAATTGTGGAGGATTATTGAAGAAGGTCTTCATATTGGAGATCAAACCAATCTAACAAGAAGGGAAGTTGTGGATAGCCAGTTGAATGCCACTGCTCTCCACATGATACAGCTGGGTGTGGGTCCCAAGGACATGCCACACATTGAACATCTCAACACAGCTAAAGAGGCGTGGGATGCTCTTACGGACCTTTTTGTTGGAAATGAAAGCATGAGAAGAAACCGGTATGATGCCCTTAGTAACGAAGCTGAGGGATTCTACATGTTGGATGGTGAAAACCATGAGGACATGTATAGAAGACTCAAGGGCATCGCAACAACATTTCGGAAGCATGGGGCCACTCACATTGATGATGCATGGATAAAAAGAAAGTATGTGAGTGCCTTAATGCCTTTCAAACCGACGGATTTGAAGAGCTTGCAAGGTAGACACAACTATCATCAAATGATATCCAATGAAGTCATGCAAGAAATGGCGTCATTCAAAGTGGCGGCAAAGAATGCTGAAGATGCCCGTGCTCGGGCCATTGGAATGCAAAAGGGTGTCAATGTGGCTCTCAAAGCCAATGTTGTTGAGCAAGAGGACGATGAAGGAGTTTTTGAGAGGGTACCCATGGACTGCCCCGATGAGGTCAAACGTGCTCATGGTGAGTACATGGCATTCTATGCAAGGACCTTTTGGAAGGACCCTGCCAAAGCCAAGTCTGAACTTGAGCGCAAGAATGGGTCAAATGGAAGAAGAGAAAGTGGCCCAAGATTGAGAACTTGCTTCAACTGTGGAGATAGACTGCACTTTGTAGCCGAGTGTCCTTATCAAAATAGAGAAGGCAATGGTGGCAGGCTCATTCTCAAAGAGAAATCCAAAGCTCCGAAGAAGAAGCCGTTTGCTAAGAAGAATGGCCCTTTAAAGAAGCAACCCAAGGTGGTCCTTGTAGCTCAAGAGGAATACTCCTCCGCAAGTGAAGATGAAGAGGATGATGATAGTTCCCGCGAAGTGGCTGCTATAGCCACCACATCGACTCCCTCCTCTCTCTTCGACTCGCCGAACGAGAACGCCATCAACAACAACGCCACTTGTCTAATGGCAAGAGGATCCGAGGTATCAACTTCTAACTCCTCATTTCCTAAGACTAACATAATTTTGGATATGGATGATCATGACAGTCTTGAAATGAAAGAAGAAGTTATTGCCTTGGATACTTTTTCACTAACCTACAAGGTGAGCACAAACTCCATTTTGATGCTCTTATGAGTCAACTTGCTCAAGCCAAAGATCTCCTTGAAGAAAAGGGTAGAATTGAAAGAGAAGATGCCTTGGAGATAGCCTCTTTGAAGAATGCTTTGGAAGAGGAAGAGTAAACTCGAGTTTCTTTGGAAGAAAGACTCGAATCCCTAGAGGAGTCACAAGAAGAAGTTGTAGCTCAGCTCATTAAAGGACGTGACCATGCTCTTGCCAAGGTAAAGAAACTAAAGAAAGAAAATATTGATTTTGGGGTTGTTCATGCTAGAATTTTGGAGAAGTTTGATGATCTTGAAAGTGCTCACAAGGCATTGAAGAGTGATCATTCTACTCTAAATGAGTCTCATGACCAGCTCCAAACTCAATTGAAACGGTATGATGTGCCAAGTACCTCCTCTTCATCCTTTGGAAAAGAAGATCTTGCAAGGAGTTCTCAACACAAAGGTAAAGGGGTTATTGATGAGATACTGAGCAGGCAAAGGACAAACAACAGTAAAGAAGGTCTTGGTTACATGCCCAAGATAAAGAGCAAGGAAAACAACAAGAAGAACAAGAACAAGACTGCTCAATTGAAGACTAGCAACATTACCAATGACAAGACTAATTATGATGGTTTTGCAGGGATCAACAATCCTAACTTCGAACTATATTGTGATTCTTATGGTGATGTTTATGCTAGTTATGTAGGGCCTTATGATTGTTACATTCCTTGGTCTATTTGGGTTCCCAAGACCCTTGTTACTAACATGAGAGGACCCATTGAAAAATGGGTACCTAAAACCAAGAAGTAATTTTCTTGCAGGGCTATGCTTCCGGTGGTTCTAAATGGGTACTCGATAGCGGGTGTACGAGTTATATGATCGGAAGCAAGGAGATCATCACGGAGATGCGGCCAAACCTTGATCACATTACCGTCTCCTATGGTGACAAGTCAAAATCTGAGGTATTGGGTCTCGGTAAAGTTGTGGTGGCTCACGATATCTCTCTCGTGGACGTCATGCTTGTTGAGACCCTCGGGTATAACTTACTTTCAGTTCGTGCCCTTGGTAAGATGGGCTTTGCAGTTTACATTGATGCTGATTTAGTGGTACTCTTGTGGAGCAAGTCTCTAAAAGTCGCTTTCGTGGGATATGTCGAAAACGACCTGTACGTGGTGGACTTTTCGGGGAAAACCACTACAGGTCCGATGTGTCTTTTTGGAAAGGCTGACGCGGGTTGGCTATGGCATCGCCGACTAGCCCACGTCAATATGAGAACTTTGCAAAGTCTCCACAAGGGTGGCCATATTCTTGGACTAAAAGAAAATGTCTCTTTTGCCAAAGATCGTGTTTGCAGGGCGTGTGTTGAAGGGAAAATGCATGATTCTCCTCATCGAAGGAAAACTATTATCTCTTCAAAAAGGATTTTGGAGCTCCTTCATATGGACCTTTTCGGACCTCCATCTCATGCAAGCCTCGGTGGGAAGAAGTATTGTCTAGTGATTGTTGATGATTACTCAAGATACACTTGGGTTTATTTCTTCAAGTTGAAGAGTGAAACTCAACAAACTGTCATCGACTTTGCCAACGAGGTTCACCGTTAACACAACGTCCCCATTCTGGCTATAAGGAGTGATAACGGCTTGGAGTTCAAGAACTACACCTTAAATGAGTTCCTAAGTGAAGAGGGGATAAGACATCAATATTCCGCTGCGTACACCCCTCAACAAAATGGTGTAGCTGAGAGGAAGAATCGAACTCTAATGGACATGGCAAGATCAATGTTGGCCGAATTCAAATCTCCATATAATTTCTGGGCTGAAGCAATCTCTACTGCTTGTCATTCATCCAATCGTTTATACCTCCGCAAGATTTTGGACAAGACTCCGTATGAAATACTTACCGGTAACAAGCCAAACATCTCATACTTTCTGGTATTCGGGTGTAAGTGTTTCTTTCTTATTAAAGGAGTTCGTTTATCTAAGTTTGAATCTAAGGCTCTAGAAGGTATTTTTGTTGGTTATGGTGCCGAATCCCACACTTATAGAGTCTACAATAAGCTCTCCGGAACTATTGTAGAATCTTGTAGTGTGGTGTTCGAGGAAAATGACGGTTCCCGTGGGGAGCAAGTTGGTGTTTGTGATGCAGATGTTGAAATACCCCAAGATGCCATAAGAAGAATGGGTGTGGGATTCTTCCGCCCCATTGAGGAACCCCTTGTGGCGGACCGGGAAGAACAATTCTCTACTCATATAGAGGCCTCATCTACACATACGCAACATGCTCCAACCACGGGGGCAACTTCTACACCATCTCCATCAACTGCCGAAGGTCAAGTTGCTTCAGAAAGCTCCAGGCCGGATTTTCCGGTGGATACCGGATTATCCGGCCACCCCACTCCAGCTGACCATGCAGCTCCTGGTGGTGAAGATATCAATACAAGCTCTAGGCCGGATTTTCCGGCTGACCCCGGATTATCCGGCTCCTCGCCAGTTCAAGCAAGTCCCAGGCTTCCTGATGAAGCTGCTGCAAGTACACCCAGGCCGGATTATCCGGCCTCTCCATCAGCCAGATTATCCGGCCCTGACTCTCCAGTTCTGCAGCCTCCTGTTATGGCTACGGATTTACTTCAAGGGCATGCGTCTCCACCACCTGCTACTGATGTTCCAGCTACTGATCAAGGCGGAGAAAATGCTTCCAATGAAGACTCAAGTGATGAATCTCCTCCACCAAGAGACAACAAACTTATTGAACTTCGTCGCAAGGCTCGGGCTGTTCGTAACCTTGAGTTGAGGGGTCACACTCTCGACAAGGTTGTTGGTGATCTTCGACGAAGGGTGTCTACAAGAAGAGAATTGGCCAGTTTTGTTGAGCATCAATCTCATATCTCCATGGTGGAACCTAAGAAGGTCTTTGAAGCTCTTGAAGACCCAGACTGGGTTGTTGCTATGCATGAAGAATTGAATAATTTCGAGCGCAACAAAGTTTGGAAACTAGTGGAGAAACCCAAAGAGTGCCGCAATGTTATCGGCACCAAGTGGATTTTCAAGAACAAGCAAGATGAGAATGGCATTGTTGTGAGGAACAAGGCAAGACTTGTGGCACAAGGTTACTCCCAAGTTGAGGGCATCGACTTCGGCGAGACCTATGCTCCTGTGGCTCGCCTTGAGTCCATCCGTATCCTACTTGCTTATGCTGCTCATAACAATTTTAAGTTACAACAAATGGACGTCAAGAGTGCCTTCCTTAACAGTCATCTACATGAGTTGGTATACGTAAAGCAACCCCCGGGGTTTGAAGATCCTAAGTTCCCGAACCATGTCTACCAACTCGATAAGGCACTCTATGGCCTTAAACAAGCCCCACGTGCGTGGTATGAGCACCTTAAAGAGCTTTTGTTAGATCGTGGCTTCGAAGTTGGGCAAATCGACCCCACTCTTTTTACTAAGAAGGTTAAGGGGGAGCTCTTCGTATGCCAACTATATGTAGACGATATCATCTTTGGTTCTACTAATAAAGCTTTTAACGATGAATTTTCAAAGCTTATGATTGACAGGTTTGAGATGTCTATGATGGGGGAATTACGGTTCTCTCTTGGATTCGAGATCAAGCAACTTAGAGAAGGAAACTTTATTAATCAATCAAAGTACATCCAAAACATGCTCAAGAGATTCAAGATGACGGATCTAAATGGTGTCGCTACTCCGATGCAAACAAAGTGTCATCTCGAACACAACCCTCATGGTAAAGATGTGGACCAAAAGGTATAACGGTCCATGATCGGCTCTCTTCTTTACCTCTGCGCATCTAGACCCGATATTGTGTTGAGTGTGGGAGTGTGTGCAAGGTATCAAGCAGCTCCTAAAGAAAGCCACTTAGTGGCGATCAAGAGGATCTTTCAATATTTGGTTCATTCCCCCAACTTTGGTCTCTGGTATCCCAAGGGCTCCAATTTCTCTTTATGTGGTTATACTGACTCAGATTGGGCTAGTGATAAGGATGATCGGAAATCCACTTCTGGAGCTTGTCAATTCTTGGGAAGATCTCTTGTATGTTGGTCCTCCAAGAAGCAGAATTGTATATCTCTCTCCACCGCCGAAGCTGAATATGTTGCTGCTGCCAGCGATTGTACTCAATTATTGTGGATGAGGCAAACTGTAAAGGAATACGGTGTCAATTGTGACAAAGTGCCTCTTTTATGTGATAATGAAAGTGCTATCAAAATTGTGTACAATCTAGTTCAGCACACAAGGACGAAGCATATTGAGATTCGGAATCATTTTATTCGTGACCATGTTGCTCGAGGCGATATTGATCTATCTTTTGTGAGCACGAAGAACCAACTGGTGGATATTTTTACGAAGCCACTTGATGAAGCAAGATTCTGCTATTTGAGGAATGAGCTAAATATCATTGATTCTGGGAGTTTGTCTTGATTACCCATGCACTCACTCGTACATCTCAATCCTTGTTTGGTCTAGGTGTGGGCATGGATATAGGGGGAGTGTGGTCCTAACTTATTGGGCTAACCCTCCCCCCATAATGCCAATAGCAAGTTATATCATTTCTCTTAATATCATGTTGTGATATGTGAGTTTATTGATGAGTATTGGTCGTGATCCCAAGATATATCTTCGCGGTGTCACACCATACACTCCAACAAGGTGGCTTCGGCCACCGCCCTCTCCCTTGTGGAGAATTGGATCTTTTTGGATGTTCTTTGCTCTCTCATGTTCTTATGGGAATCACACTCAATCTTGGCTTTTATTTGATTTGGATTTTGCAATTTTGAGTGTCTAGTACCATCTCAGTTTGGCCTTCTTAATCCTATGCCTTCCCTACCCGTAAGCCATCTATTCTTGCACACAAGTCCCTTGTAAACCTTGTGGGGGTGTTGTTTGGGGACGTGCGGGCCTGGTTCTGTGTATAACAGAATCCCAGAATTTAGGAGCATCGCTCTTCTCCCTTTTTGGTGTCTCGATGCCAAAGGGGGAGAAGTAGTTCTATTAGGTTGTCCGTGGATTTGCATGGGTCGGGCATAAGCACTTGCACTTTTTATTCGTTATTTCTTGCTTATGCCCATTTAGCGTGAACTTTTAAATTCTTGGTTTGTGTTTTGTGGTTGAGACTTTATGTGGTTGTCTGGATGATACCTATGGACTTCATATCATGGATTATGCTCATGGCTATATCTATTCATATCCTATTTCTAGAGGTTTATCACGGAAGGCGCGCGCTCATAATGGTTATCCAATAATAATTGTGATTTTTGTCAAGGATGCCTATTCTCTACTTTGGTGGTATGTGCTTTTGCCCTTATGTCTATGGAATAGATTCACCTATTTGTGTGCATTTGTATCCCAATGCAAAACTCTATTATGCACACATTGAGGGGGAGTCCCTTTCATAGCTATCTCTGTTTGTCTTGTGTATTTCTCCTGCAAATCCTGGTATTGTCATCTAACACCAAAAAGGGGGAGATTGAAAGAACATTTCATGTTTTCCTTTGTTTTGCGTGTTAGATAACAATACTATGGAGACTTTTCATGTGTGCTAAGTGTGCAGGAAGTTTTGAGGGTGGGCGGATAATCCGCCCCTCTAAGGGCCGGATAATCCGGCCTACCTCACCTCTCAAGGAAGCCAAGGCGCGTCACTCTGTGTCCAGTCGGATTTTCTCCCGAAAAATCCAAACTGGGGCGGTTTTTCCTCCCCAGGCCGGATAATCCGGGTTTCGCAAGGGCCGGATAATCCGGCCCCTAGTTTTCGAGCAAAAGGAGACAAGGCGCGTCGCTCGGTATCCGGTCGGATTTTCTCCCGGAAAATCCGAACTGGGGCGGTTTTTCTTCCCCAGGCCGGATAATCCGGCCTTCGCATAGGACCGGATAATCTGGCCCCCAGAAGTTGATCAAGGACAAGCTCGGCGCGTCTCACTGTGAGGGGCGGATTTTCTGCCGGATATTCCGAGTCTGGGGCGGTGTTTCCCTAGACCGGATAATCCGGCCCTCACTTGGGCTGGATAATCCGGCCCCCAAAGTGTGCAACGGCTGGTTTTTGGAAAGGGGTATAAGTACCCCTTCTTCCCCAACGTCCAGATTCCTTGATTCACTCGAATTTGACCAGACCTTGTGCAAGAGCTCTAAATCTCGATCTCCCACTTCAACCACCCGAAGGTCTTGATCTTTGGTGGAATTGAAGGAGGAGAAGTTCATCATCAACATCAAGAATCAAGCGCTTCAACTCCTCTATTCACTTGGAGAAATCCCTGATCTAGTATTCTTGTTAATACCTAGATCTTGTTATTGTATTTGACAACTTTGTTCTTGTGGCAGCTTGTTGTCATTTCGGGAGCCTCCAAGTTGTTGTGGAGTTGTTGCCCCGCTAGTTGTATAAAGGCGTCGGTGCCCACCTCGAAGGGTACCTATAGTGGAAGGTGGATCAGGCCTGTTGTGGCGAGATCCATCGGAGAACAGGGTGAGGCCTTTTGTGGCGTGGTGGTCTTAGTACCGCCCACCCCTCCAACGCAGACGTACTTCCCCTAACAAGGAAGGAACTACGGTCAAACAAATTCTGTGTCTCCGCGTGCTTCACTTTGGTTCACTCGTTCCTCTTCCACTCGCTCTTTACTCGCTAGTAGATAGGTTTGCATATAGGGAAATTCCACACATTAGTTTATCTAGAGAATTTACCTTTGTGCTAAGCCTAAAATTGAAAAAGAATTAAAAATTGGTGTAGCACCTATTCACCCCCCCCCCTCTAGGTGCCCATACGATCCATTTCAGGGGGGTTCAACCAATTTATTCAGCAAACTAAGAAAACAAAGCAAACAAAAAATCAAAACGAAAACGAAAAAGAAGACGCTCCAAGAACAACACAACTGTGCATGAAACAATAAAAATGAAGTGTTTGGAAGAAACCTAGGATTTTTATTGATGAAGAAGGGGATGCCTTGGGCATCCCCAAGCTTTGACGCTTGTACTTCTTGTATATTTCTTGGGGTGACACGCGTGGCATCCCCAAGCTTGAGCTTTAGTCCATCATTCATCTCATTACTTTTTCCTTCCATACACCTGAAATTTTTCCTTCATACAAAACTTCACACAATCTTTATTAGCAACATTAGTGCACTCAAGATAAATAAGTCTTAAGGTTCAGTTCTAATACCAAATAAACTCCCATTAGAACACTAGCTACTATAGCACTTCCCTCAAAAAGCTCAATTCCTCAAAAGAACTCAAAAAGGAACCAACAAGAAGCAAATGCAGAAAATGGCAGAAATCTGTCAAAACAGACCAGCAGGTCAAGACGAATTTTTTCGAAGACCTCATGTTGCTCAAATCAAAAAGTGTTGAATTAACGAAAGTTAGATAACAACCTGGGGCAGAAGCACAAAAAAGTACAGCTCAATCCGACATACAGATCTCTCTCACGAATATTTACGGTGAAGCACAGAAATCTGTTTCGGGACAGCAATTTTCCCAATCATTACTTCTCTCTCATTAGAGGTTACTCTTGGCACAAAAAGCAAATAAAAAGGACAAAGAGCGGTTATTACAGAGGTAATAACTTCCAAGAATCATCTAAAACTTTTGGGTTATCTCCCAATAAGTACTTTTCTTTAATGCCTTTAAGTTAGGCATAAGCAAAAACTAGAATGGATAGAATAGAAGTAAACAGAAATAATCATAGTGAAAACATTGTTTTGTTCAATGGAATCCTTTTGTTAACAAGGTTGATCAGGTCTTGTTACCAAAACAATTTCATATGAGACAAAACTTTGTACTTCACTAATGATTATGTTACCTCAACCTTGATAGCAATGGTCCCAGTCATAATAGTTTCAAATTTTTCTCTTGGTATGGGACAATATATTTCTTCAACTTGAATGCCCTCAACATATTCAATTGAATTCAAACCATAAGTCCTTTCAATCTGTTTGGGGAAATAGACAGTATGTTCCTTGTCATTAACATTGAAGGTCACCTTCCCTTGATTACAATTAATAATAGCTCCTGCAGTATTAAGAAAAGGTCTCCCAAGAATAATAGACATATTATCATCTTCAGGCATAAAAGTTTGAGAGGATGCTCTCATAAGAAATATGAGTTGAAATAAAAGAGAGCATCAAGGAGCAAATTCAAAACACATTTAAGTCTAACCCACTTCCTATGCATAGGAATCGTGTAAGCAAATAACAAAGTGACAGGCATAGAAAGATAAAACAAGAGTAATTTCAAAACTATCAGCACATAGAGAGGTGTTTCAATACCATGAAAACGTCCACATCCATATTTTCCTCTCTCATAATAATTTTCAGTAGCCTCATGAAGAAACTCAACAATATAACTATCACATAAAGCATGCTCTTCATGATCTACAAGCACTAGAGCTTTATTATAAACATTTTCAAGAGAAACCTCAGGAACATAACATTCATTCTCCTTTAGTAAGCAAGGGGGACAATCAAATAATGTAAGGGATAAAGAGTTACTCCCATTAGAAGGTAGGCATGGGTAGCTAATCCATTCTTCCTCCTTTTGTTCATCACTCTCCTCCTTTTTTTCATCTAATGAGATTTCAGGTTCATCAATTTCTTCTTCCATAGGGTCCTGCAAGGTATTAGTCTCTTCCATTTGTGGAAAGCATCTATTAAAATATTCAAGAATATAGCCATTTTCATCCTTGTAATTATCAAAGAAAAATTTAAGTATACCATACACCTCATATTTGTAAGGTAAATCATCAATATTTTCAAGCAAACTAGCAAGTTCAAAAGCACCCTTCCAAGCAATAAATTCTTCAATTTGTTCCGCATCATAAAAGTCATAAATTCCTTTAGCATAGGAAGATATGGTATCATTATCACTATACTCACATTGAAAAGCGAGGTATTTATACCTCTTTCTGCAACAAGACTCATCACAGCAATAAGTAACATTATAAGTAGAGCACACGTTCCTAGCAATGGCATACAATCTATCAATTTGTTCCCATAAGTGTTTACCTTTTTGTGACAAGCGGTGTTCCTTATAATAATATTTTTAATCTTCCGTGAACCCATCTTGCCAATAAGCTTCAGTTTCAAAGAAACCAACCATTGCCAACAAGCAGGATAAAGCAAGACAATAACAGACCAACGAAAATAACAACTAGAGTAGGAACCAATTTTTTTGTATTTTTGATAAAGAAACAACCAAACAAGGAGAAAATAAACTTAGCTTGAACAATAGTGAATCCAAGTGAACTTGATAAATAAAGCTATGCTCCTCGGGAACGGCGCCAGAAAATAGTCTTGATGACCCACAAGTATAGGGGGTGTATCGCAGTATTTTCGAGGGAAGTGAAACCCAATTTATTGATTCGACACAAGGGGAGCCAAAGAATATTAATAAGCCATAACAACTGAGTTGTCAATTCAGCTGCACCTGGAAACAATCTTGCTCACAGCAGTTTATCAGTAGCAACAGTTTTGTAGTAGGAAAAGTAAGGTAACAGCAGTAGCAAAGCAAAGACAGTAGTAACAAAAGCAGTAACAGTGGGATTCGAGTGCGGTAGGCATAGGGATGGATGGACGGGTGTTGCATGGACAAGACAATTCACATAGCAATCAGAACATAGGACAATTGCAGATAAATAAGATAAAGCACCCAAGTACTAGACAATCCTAGGCATGTGTTCCATATATAGTCATACGTGCTCGCAATGAGAACTTGCACAACATATTTTGTCCTGCCAGCCCGTTTGCAGCGGGGCCTCTAGGGAACTACTGGCAATTAAGGTGCTCCATTTGATAGAGCACCGGAGCAAAGCATTAACACTCCGTGAACACATGTGATCCTCACATCAAAGCCTTTCCCTTCCGGTTATCCCGATTTCTGTCACTTCGGGGCCATAGGTTCCGGACAACAACGTGTGTATACAACTTGTAGATAAGACCAAAAACAATACTATCATAATGAATCAATAACAAGTTCAGATCTGAAATCATGGCACTCGGACCCTACTGACAAGCATTAAGCACAACAAGTCGCAACAAAGTCATAAAACACTAATAAAAGATACTAGGCACCATGCCCTAACAATCTGATGCCATTACATGAACGATCTCATCCAATCCCTACCATCCCCATAGCCTACAGCAGGGGATTACTCACTCGTAGATGGGGGAAACATGGATGGTCGATGGAGATGATGGTGGATATCGATGGAGATGGCTCCTGGGGCACTTCCCCGTCCCGGCAGGGTGCCGGAACAGAGACTTTCTGTCCCCCGAATCTCCCCTTCGATGGTGGCGGTGCATCGGAACTTTTCATAGAGAAACGTCGAACCCTTGAAGCTTTTAGGTCAGAAGGCTTCTTATAGACGAAGAGGGAGACCGAGGGGATGCCTGGGGCCACCACACCATGCCCTGGCGCGGCCAAGCCCAGCCCGCACCTGGGGGTGGTGTGGCCAGCCCTTGGCCTTCCTCAGTCTCGTATTCTGGCTCCGTGAGTCTTCTGGAAAAATAGGCACTTTGGCTTTTGTCCCGTCCAATTCCGAGAATATTCATTTTCTGACTTTCCTGGAACCGAAAATAGCAGAAAACAGGCAGCTGGCACTGTGGCTCTTGTCAATAGGTTAGTCCAAGAAATCATATGAAAAGTACTCCAAAGTGTGGACAAAACACAACAAAGTGGATAAAACCAAGCATGGAGCATCAATAATTATAGAAACATTTGCAATGTATCACCCCCCACCTGATGATGCTTCTAATGATGTAAATAATGCTTACTTAAGTCATTAGGAGAACCACAACATGGTTCATCGCTGTATACTGTATGGTCTAGAGGCGGAACTTCGAAAGCGTTTCGAGAATAGCAATTCCTTTGATACCATGGGTGAATTGAAAATGATTTTTGATACCCATGCTTCCATAGAGAGTTATGATGCTTCAATAAAGTTCTTTAGCTACATGATGGAGGAGAACAACTCCATTAGTGAGCATGTACTCAAAATGTCTGGGTACACCGATAAGCTTGTAGCCTTGGGAATAACGATTCTCATTGACTTAGACATACATCATCTTCTTCAATCTCTGCCACCAAACTACAAGAGATTCGTGATGAACTATAACATGCAGAGCATGAAGAAGTCTCTTCTCGAGCTTTTGTCAATGCTTAGGATCCCGTCCTCAGACATCTTCGAGGAGCTCGCCATAGAGGCACTCCCTAATATGTGAATTGTTTTAGTTACCTAGTGTATTAATCTATAGCTAGAGAAATTATTAACTCCAAGATGGTGCGAGAGGGACACCACTACGGTAGAGCTTCTCTCGAAGATGTCTTAGGATCCTATCCTCAGACATCTTCGAGGAGCTCGCCATAGAGGAGCTTCTCGAAGATGTACTGTGATGTCTTCTTATCAAGCTTTTATAAATTAACCCTATCTTTGTTACCATTTTTTCAGTTTGTTGAACGCAGGTAGACGAAGAAGGATATTTTGCCCAGCTAGTTAGAATGATGAACTCACGCATGTGTGTGCTTCTAAAATCATATTTCGAGACTATGTGCAAAACAAGATATATATAGATAGAATCCACATATTGTGATATTTACCTTAGAGTTCCTTACATTAATACAAGATAGATAGAATCTAAACATCGATCTCATGTTATCATTGCAAAAATTACTACCAAACTAAATCCACAAATCCATCTACAAGATAGAGCATGAAATGAGCTAATATAGCAATGAGAGTTCAAAGGATGAAGTTGCTCACCTTTTAGAACCTTTGGATAGATGGGGCACCACAAAATATAGACAAATCTTGAGAAAAAATTGGGCATGAACTCGAGCTTGAAGAAAGAAAGAGAGAGAGGAGCACCAGCTTGAAATGGTGGCTCGGGCAGGTGGGGGAAGAAGATAAAGCCAGTCCTTTAGTCCCGGTTCGTGTCTAGAACCGGGACTAAAGGTCCACCTTTAACCCTGGGTCGTGTAATAAACCGGGACTAAGACCCTTTAGTCCCGGTTTGTTACACGATCCGGGACTAAAGGTCCCGTTCGAACCGGGGTTAGTGCCTGCCACCCCCTGGGGCCAGATCTAGCTGTTGGACCGGGGCATTAGTCCCGGTTTGTAACAAAACCAGGGCTAATACCCCTGGACCAAATGTCTGTTTTCTACTAGTGGATTGTATATCCACTGTCCACTATAACTACTTAAGATTTGGTGTAGCGTGATTATGTAGCAAAACTAGAACTTTTTCCCGTGATTGCAGTAACCTTAATGAGGCTAGCATGAGCACATGGATCTGTTGACAAATGCAAATTAGCATCTCTTGTTTTCTAATACACGAATAATTAGCTTGATGAACGATTCCGATCCTCTGTGAGAAAAATCAATGATTCCGTCTATACCACTACTTGATTGTGTAATCCTATGTCATACCCAACAAGGAGCAGTACTAACTTTTAGCTAAAGCGATCGAATCTTTAAACAAAACTAGCGTGGAAGCAAAATCCCAACGCAACTCTTCTTGCAGATCCACGTATACGTAGCAAACTACAGTTGCGCAAGCAGAGATGGACACAAAAGTCTATTTTGTTCCATTGGATGGATGTATGATGGGTCAAATTGATTAGGGAATAGTAGCTGCAGAGCAGCAGGTTGCACATGCTCTTATCACGCGTCATCCTCTAATAGCTGATCGAGAAATGATTCTGCTCTTATCAGATTGTCGCTTGTGTCAGCAGGTGTACATATCAGTGATATTCAGAATTATTGATCAAGGCAATTAATTATACTTTGCTATATAATAAAACATACATGTGACTACAAACATTTGGACAGGGCTACCCAAGCTCGTCCTAGTCCTAGCTCCGTCTCTAGATACAAACATGTGACTACCATGTTCAAACATTTCAAATTTAAATTTTGATATAAGTTTAACCCAGGATTAGGGTCAAACAAATCCCAGACCTTAGTTTCACGTAAGCTTAACCTAGACCTCGAGGATATCCAGAGAGAGAATTGATAACACAATAATGACCCTACGACACAAAAATTATTACAGCAAGCTCATAAGTGAGCAGAGAACCAAAATATTACAAACAGAGGTCACTGACCACAAACATCAAATAACGGAAGGAAAATTATGCTATTAAGTATAGCAAACTTATCAAATGCCCTAAGAGGCCTGGAGCATAACGATGACGTCCCGGCTCATAAATTCCAGGCTGCCGGCCGGGAATCCCAATCTACTCATCGGTGTCGATGTCGTACATAACTCATCTTCATGGAACACTTACTCTGCTAAAGTATCAACAAAGCAATGGTGAGTACACAACAAGACTTATGGCTGGTGGAGTTGTTTTGCATAAAGCTATCTTTGTTCATAAAACAAGAGGGAGAAAAACCTCATCTAATCAGAATAATTTAAAAGGGGATAAGAGAGCGACATCTCCAAAGTATTCATCATATCTTTGATATCCATCCAATCATCATCATCTGAACTTAAACTAGGATCACCCCTCATACCCATGAGGAAGCATCCTTAAACGCACATTGATCTGCCAAGTTTTACGATTAGGTTATAGTTCTCTATGATCTTAGAATCTGGTCACCAAGCGTTCATAACCATGAACATGGATTTTCGAAAAGATTTAAACCTGTAGGGGTGTATAACTTTACCCACACGTACTAACCGACTCTTAATGCCAGTATATAGGCTGACAGAGGGTGGTTAGACACGAAGTTTTACCTTACTTTCACCTAATCCATGAGTCACCAACAAAGGGTTTTCTCGGCCCAATCTCTATGTCCAAGAATATGGAGTACTCCCAGAGCCTCCTTCCTCCTTAGACACGCCCTATATGATGCACCATCGTCAACCCATCCAAATATGCAGATGCCAAATCTCTAACTACAGACTCATCGATCAGACTAGGACAGTTAGTTAGTCGAGGGGCCCATATAAACCCCGTGTGGCTGTACGCTTGTCTCTGTTCCAAAGGCAAGAACTCGGTTCCTAGTGGTGACAAGAACGGGACTACAAAAACCACATCCTACCGTGGCCTCCCATACAAGCCTTCTGAAAGGATCGTATGGTCACCTAGAGGGGGGGTGAATAGGTGCTACTTCAAATTTTACTCCTTTTTCAAATTAGGGTTTGACACAAAGGTAAATTCTCTAGATATGCAACTAGGATGAATTTACCTATATGTCACACGAGCACAACTAACTAGGCAAGAACTAGATAAAGTAAGGTGTGGTAAAGGATAGAACTAACCAAAGTGAAGCACATGGGGACACAAGGATAAAGTAAGGTGTGGTAAAGGATAGAACTAACCACAGACTCCGGCCTACACCGGAAACTCTGGTACATCTTCGAACCGGATCCCTGACTGACTTGGGCAGTGCCTTGATGCTCACTCCGGAGACTCTGGTAGAAACACTGGTAGAAACTCTGGTCTAGGGACACCGGTGACTCTAGTCTGAGAAATTACACTGGAGATTCTGGTCCATCTCCGGTCCGTCTCCAGACCCCCACACAGAATGGTTTTGGGCAGTTTCTTGAGTCCACTCCGGGGACTTTTGGGGAAACTCTGGACCACACCGGAGACTCCGGTGTTTGCACACCGTAGACTCTGGTCTAGAATCTTTAGGAAAGCTTTTGTTTTGGCCAGGGAATATCCCACAATATTATGGCCTTTTCTCTTTTCAAAGGATTTACCTGTAGACAATAACACACAGTAAAATGAACCTTTTGTTGTTAGCGAACACCAAAACAGATTAGGACAATAGATGTCCTTTCAATCTCCCCCTTTTTTGGTGTTCGATGACAACACGAGGTTTTGCACGGAATTTTTAATAAGACATAGCTATGCTCCCCCTGACTCTGTGCAGGAAGATAATCAAGTAATACATGTAAGTCAGGTAATGGATAACTATTACAATAAGGGAACATGCATAGACATGTCCACACACATAGATAGTTCACACAAACCAAATAAGTCTCAGAAGAACCAAACGAAAGCAAATATTCAAATAAAGAGATGACCATACATCCCAACCCATGCACATCCCAATGCTTCTAATGGACACCTTCTTCCCCTTTTGGCATCAAAACACCGAAAAGGGAAAAGTCCAAGCTATCGCCCCAAAGGAGTCAGTCGGAGTCCTCGTCGTCATCATCATCCTCAACCTCATCATAATCATCATCAGCAGCAGAAGTCTGTGGCCCTTTGCCGTGAGGGCGCGAAGAGGAAGTGCCCTGAGGTACAAAACTAGAAGTGACCTCAGAGAAAGTCTGCCAATCAACCAAGCTTGCATTCATAGCATTCCAAGCACCAAAGGATAGTGTGTAATCAGACTCTATAGATGGTTCAGCTCCATGCTCATCATTGTATCCTGACTCCCCTTCCTCTTCTTCCTCTCCTTGAGCAAGACATAAATTAAAATAGGACTAAGAAAGAGGTACAAATTGGGTCTAAATAACTATAGAATAGGGAATACTAGTGATGTCCGTCTAATTTTAATTCATTTGGTTCTCTGAGTAACTCAATGCTTTTTCTTAACATAGTTCTGCATGCATGGTGGTTGTTGGTTACCTTCTTGAAATCTGTGTCAATTAAATAAGGAGTATTTTCGAAATATTAATGTGGCTATGATGAATTTGACCGTGTGCTAGTGTTTCATAGTGGCCAACTTGTAAACCTCGATGTTCATTGAGATTCAGGAATGAGCTGTTTCTCACAGATGGTATATCCACTGTCCAGTATAAATACTTAAAATTTGGTGTAGTGCAGGACTTTTTTCCCCATGATTGTAGTAACCTTGATGAGGCTAGCATGAGCACATCGATCTGTTGACAAATGCAAATTAGCATCTCTTGTTTTCTAATACACAAAAATTAGCTTGATAAACGATTCCGATCCTCTGTGAGAAAAATCAATGATTCCGTCTATACCACTACTTGATTGTGTAATCATGTGTCATACCCAACAAGGAGCAGTGCTAACTTCTAAATAAAGCGATTGAATCTTTAACCTAAACTAGTATGGAAGCAAAATCCCAAGGCAACTCTTCTTGCAGATCCACGTATAAAGAATACTCCCATACCTAGCAAACTGCAGCTGCGCAAGCAGAATGGACACAAAAGTCTACTATTTCATTCCATTGGATGGATGTATGACGCGTTAAGTTGTTAGCAATTGCAGCTAGCAGGTATAGGTAATTGATTAGGGAGAAGTAGTAATTAGGGAGAAGTAGTACTAGCCGTAGAGCAGCAAGTTTTTTTTTGAACGGGAAAGGGTGCCGAAAAGCACCCTAAATATATATCAGCTCAGAAACATTGTACATCGTGAATTATAAAGCCTAGGTGCCAAATCGAGAGTCGATTGCGGCGATCACTGAGCAGGGTATGTTGTTGTGAGCTGTGTTCCTGCAAGAACTGGTAGGCACGAATCTGATCGATCCTTTGGCCTGTTGCGCACAACAGTGAGCTACTCCGTTGATTTCCCTGGATATGTGATATGTAGAAGCATTCATGTCTTGTGCCAGGTTCGGGAATTGAATGGCCCGCCTTCTTATTTCCCATAGCATATTGTGATCAGAGACTCCAGGAGCCCACATCTGCCTTAGAAAAGTTCAGGCAGTCCGTGAAGAAGGTCGGATTGGAAAGCTTCGTGGCTGATGCAAAATGAGCCGCCAACACCATCGCATGGGCTTCGGCCTGTAACGGTGAACCAACTCCTTCCTTGGACGCCAAGATGAACACATCAATTCTTCCATCTGCAAAAGTTTCTGCATATTATATGCCAATTCCTGCTGAGTCGAAAGAGTCCTTCCTTTTCTTCTTCCAAGCAGCATTCGCGTAAACCTTTGGTCCTGAAAATTAGAAATCAGAGGGAATAGATATACCAGGACAAGTGGTCAGTTTGGAGCTTTCTTTAGCTGGAAAGATCTGGTCCATCTGAAGGTCGTTGAGCAACGCATAAGTGTTGATGGACACCTGCTGCGGGTTTGTTTTCCTCCTGCAAAAAAGCTAGTCGTTCCTCACCTTCCAAATGCACCAGAGAAAAGTGAACAGAAAATTGAGATTCATAACTGGGTGCTTTTGTTGCAGGAGGTTTAGGATAATGTGAGATGTGTCATTAGATTGAGCAACAAGAATTTCAGATTTAATAAACCCAGGAGGAAGGAACCAAACAGCTTTTGCAAAAGGACAAAGAAAAAAGAGGTGCAAATCAGTTTCAGGAACTTCACATCTACAACATACCTTGGCAATGTGTGAAGAAAATTGTGCTGCTCTGTTTCCAGTGGCGAGAGCGTGTCTAATTAGTCTCCAAGCAAATGGCCTTACTCTCGAGATCATCTGTTTACATTTCCAAACCTGCCGCATGATTATCTTTGTCGATTCCTGAACCTGATCAGGCCGAGGAGTACCTGTGTCAAAAAGCCACTGCAAACATGTTTTATATGTGGATTTAGCGTTGCATTTCCCATTAGGAGTGGGCTTCCAACAAAGAATGTCCTTATCATTAGAGGGAACAGTGAGAGTGTTTTTAATAGCCTCAGCAGTATTGCGCTGGAACAAGGAGTCAAGTAAAGTGTTGTTCCAACATTTAGTTCCAGGGATCCAAAGTTGGTTGACAGTGGAAGTATAGCAAAACCCAGGTTGTTGAGCTATAACATTGTCATAAATGTTATCCCACCCAAGGAACCAAGGAGATCCAAATGGACGAGTCGTCGCTGCAAATCTGGTAATATGCGTTGCTGTAAAGAAGATGAACAACCTTCAGGATAGAGGACCAGGAAGCAGATTTGGGGACATTTTTGTTTGCTCTCCATATAGATGAATGAGGGAAATATTTGGCTCTAAGGATACTCTGAAGAAAAGAGTCAGGATTCTTAGCTATTCTCCAAGCAGCAGAGAGAATGAGGCCCAAGCTAGTGGCTTGCAGATTCCGAATACCTAGGCCACCCTCAGCTTTGGGGGCACAGATGTTCTTCCAGGCTGTGAGACAAAGAGCTTTGGTAGTAGGTTCAGAAGAGACCCCTTTCCACCAAAACACTCTGATAACGGCTTGCCGTTTTTTCAAAAGCTTTTTGGAAAAGATAATATTGGACATGTAGTAAACAGGGATGGAAGAGAGGACAAAGTTGATAAGCTCAAGTTTGGTAGCATGAGATAAGGAATTTGCTTTGTAAGTAGAGAGCTTAGACTTTAACTTTTGAACAATAAAGCTGTAAACCTCATTTCTGTTTCTGGCTGGCAAGATGAGCGGATGTCCCAGGTGTGTGAAGTTTTCATCTATGATTGGAATAGGGAATATTTGTTTTATGCCCTCAATTGTATTGGGGTCCACCTTCTTACTGAAAAGGATATCGGATTTGTTCTAGTTGGGGATCTGTCTAGAGGAAGCACATAAATCAGCTAGAATATCCTTTATAGTTTGAGCCTCCTGAACATTTGCAGCTCCACAAAACAACAAGTCATCTGCAAAAAGAAGGGAGTGGATAGGAGGGCACATGGGGCCAAGAGAGATGCTTGCAAGATTAGAAGCTGACAAAGCATCCGACAAAGCAAGAGACAACTCATTAATGCCCAGAATAAACAAGTATGGGGATAAAGGGCATCCTTGTCTGATTCCCCTGGAGCTTCCAAAGTTTGCATAAGTCTGCCCATTGAAGGATGGGCCAGAAATGCAAGCATGAACCAACTTGATGAAATGACCATGCAACCCTTTACGTGCAAGGGCTTTGCAAATGAAGGTCCATTCCAATCTATCAGAAGCTTTTGCAAGGTCAATTTTTAGCATGAAGGATTTGTTTTTCCAAGAAGATAGGGTGAAGGAATGAGTGATTTCTTGAGCTATGATTATATTATCACTAATTATTCGACCTCCAATAAAAGCCTGCTGAGAAGGATGAATGTAATCAGGAAAATGAGGTTTTGAACGATTTGCCAGGCATTTAGCTATGATCTTGTAAATGGCGTAACAGAGACTGATTGGCCTGTAGTCTGTGGGAACCAAAGGAACAAGCTTTTTGGAAATGAGAGCAATATTAGTGTCACTGATATGTTCCGGAAGGATAGCCGTGGTGAAAAATTGTTTGATCAAATTAGTAACATCACTAGCAATGCACAACTAGTAGAGCAGCAAGTTGCACACGCTCTTATCACGCATCATTCTCTCAAAGCTGATCGAGAAATGACTCTACTCTTATCAAGTTGTTAGCGGGTGTACATATCAGTCACTATCAGGGCAATTAATTATACTCTGCTCATTTGGATGGGGCTACCCAAGCTCGGCCTAGTCCTAGCTCCGTCTCTGGATACAAACATGTGACTACCATGCTCAATAATTTCGAATTTAAAATTACATTTTTTTTAGATGGTGGATAACCACGACCTCTGCATCGGGGGTTGGTGCATGCATAAATAAAAATAGGCTGTGTACCTCGATTCATTATCAGCACTAAGCTTAGTTCTCTTATATCTTTCCTCGATTCGTAGATATTTGTTTTGAGTTTTTGTTGTATTATAGGGCTCCACGACAATGATGAAAAAAAGTTTATGTACATTAACCCAGACTTGAAAATAGCATGACTGCCCTACTTGTAATTCAAACAATAACTAGGAAAATAGAGCCGCAAAGCGCACTGAGTCTATCTATTACGAGCACTAATGAAAAGCCCAACTTGATCCTAGCCCATGTAGTCGTGGCCCATGTTTCCATGCGCCTTCGTTAGTGCATGGCTCCCATAGTGGTGGTCGATGTTCCGAAAGCCCATTTTCCCATCGTCTAGCCAGCTTAACTACCCACCCTGGGACGTTGGACAAACATATCAGCAGAAAAACTTATACACCGATCAGGTCAGTGTCTACCACGCACAAAATGGGCCAGCCTAGTTTGGTCCCATTTTCTCCTTTTTCTGTTTTTAAATTTTAAACTTTTACAAAAGAAACTGAAGCAGTCAGGCAAACAAACAACTCTAGAGGTCACCGTTGAGTAGGGGTGGGCATAAAAAACCGAAACCGAATTAAGCGAAACCGAAACCGAATTAACCGATAATAAATTCGGTGTATAAATGTGATAAAATGAATTTAGATTAATGGATGCGGCTCACTCATCTTTGTACATGCTAATATCGTCAAGTTTAGCCCTAGTATTTCTCCATGTGTAAAACTGGCTCACGCCCATTGTATGCAATCTCAAAGTCTATATCACGAGGTTCTTCAAAACAACGAACTTTCACAATGGTGCATAGTAATGGAGACCACGATTTATCTTGATATTAAAGTGAGGGATTATCTTATAATGCTACCATCGCGAACACGCAAAATAAGATTCATAAAAAGGATAAACATCACGTGCATAAAAATATGTGACATGGTATAGCATTTTTCTTACCCATTTGATCTTCATCTCCAACGCACTGGCGTGATTTCCATCATGCCACCAGTGTGGTGCCTTATATCCAAGGCACGACAGACATGGTTGTCTCCAACATATATTGCAACTACATATATTGCAACTACAACTATTGCTAACCCATAGCAATAAAGTAAAGCGATTACATGGATTTTGAGATTGACACACATGTCATACAATAATAAGGACCACCATATGGATCCAGCCGGTTGCCAAACTCATCGACATGCAGGCCGTGAAATATTACAAAACATGATCATCTCATACATTACATATATCTTGTCACATTTTTGGCCATACCACATCACATGTCCCGTAAAGACAAGTTAGATGCCTCTACCTTATTGTTTGCAATTTTTACGTGGCTTCTATGGGATGCATAAGAACCATTCTTACCTATGCACAAAAACCACAAACACTGATAATACATGTTCCTTATTAAATTTTACAAGCCCCTGTTGCAAAGACGGTTTCAACTATGGTTGGAGAGACAAAAACCTGCCAGATGCTTCGATCTTACAACTAGTCTCTCGTTTGTGGATAGTAAAGTTGGTCCGAGACGCTTCATCCCACTATCCCGCAAAACTAATCAGTACATGTGGGTGGGGGTAGCAACAAGAAAATCAGCGCCCACAAAACAAATTGTGTGTACTCATGTAAAAACATCTACGCATAGATATGGCTCTGATACCAATGATGGGATTCACGACATAGAAAACAAAAAATGCTACATGATGTGAATAAAACCAAGAAATATTCTAGATATGAGAGAGATATAATTTCTTCATACCCTCGAAGAACATGAGTGGAAACAGTTTATAACCCTGGTAGATAAGTCGTACTATTTCCGTTCCAATCCGATCAATGCCACAATGAGCGGCACCTTCGAGATGTGCACACGTTAAGCACAATACGTCTCCTTCAACTTGATCTAGCAAGGTGAGGGGACATGTAGGTGATATTGAACCAGCTGCACAATGACATGATGGTTGATATGGTGGAAAATTCTAGCAGAGCTTCTCTAGCTTCTGCGGGAAAGGAGCAGAGAAAGGGGAGGCACGGGAAGGGCTTGAGCAACTGCCCATGTCCAGCCGCCCCCTATATTATATAAGGGGACTAGGGGAAGCCATCCACTTCATCTACCAAGTGGTAATCCCCTCTCATTTTAGAAGTGGTAACCCCCTCTTTCGATAGTGGTAAACCCCATTTTAAAGGGCTGCCATTATTGACCGCATGGACCAAGTGGGGCTGGCCACATTGACTAGTGGGCCACCTCTTGGTCGCATGTAGGCCCTCCGGGATAGGTGGGCCCCATAGTGAGACCCTCCGGAACCTTCTAAAATCTTTCGATACGATACCGGAAAAATCCCAAACTTTTTTGGAACCCTAAAAATACTTTCCCTTGCATGATCATTTATCTCCGGACAGGGGCGGAGACAAGGGGGCAAGCAGGGGCTAGACCCCCCTAATGGATGCCCCCTCAACATTTTGTTGTAGGTTCTGGTACTAATATACTAGTATAAAAGCGCTAATGACAAGAGAAAAATACATACTTAAGCAGTCCATGCGTGATTGACTCTAATCATGTCCAATGAACTAAAATCCCAATAGCCTATCTCCCCATCTGGACTTCTTTTCCTGGATCAAAAGTCGCTCTGTGCCTTGCCAGTAGCCACACAATTCAGTCGATTGGAACTACTAGCAGATAGATCGATCAATCGTTCGATTGATTGAATCGTATAACCCTTATGTCGCCGCTTGGTGCAACATGCTAGGGCGGTGCCTGCTACTGCCATGTCTCACCGCCTACATACGACCAGTGCGAGTGTTGGTATACTACCTTATACCGTTATACACGAGTCGAGGTCTTGTAAAAAATTTCTATGACAATCAGTGGCTATTGTAATTCTCACCACCCCAATGGTCAAATCCTGGCTTCGCCCCTGTCTCCAGACCATTTGTGAAGCTTCTCATGATGTCCTTGATCTCACCCAAGGCTCTGAACAAAACTTCATTCTCACCATCATGAATATATCATTTCTACTCAAGCGTCATTGAGCGTTAAGTGTGTGACACTACGGGTTTGAGAATATGAGGACATGATAGAGATACCTCTCTATTCACTAATCAATAGCGGGACCTAGAAGTCCATAATGACTCCCACACATTCAATGAAGACCACCATAACCGTAACATGTTACATTTTGAATGTTAATATATTTGAAAAGCATAATATTTACCATGGAAGGGGAAATGTATTATTTCATTTCCCGTGGTGTGAATATTCATATAAATTTATTCTTCTATGACTATAAATATATTAAAAGTGATGCTCATGCAAAATGTCTTATCTTTCTTACTGATAAACACTAGCACTTATCCTAGAAAATTGTGAAAAGGGTGTTTTGTAGTTTCTCTCAAATCTAACTCATCAATTATCCAATGTGAAAGTTTTAAGATAGCTCCATTGTACTTTCCTCGAATCATCAATATTGACAAAGCAAGGGAACTAGCATAATATGTTAAAGCAGGTGCTAACTTGAAAAAAATATAAAAAGTTTAAATATATGGCTATTATTATATCGTATCCTATTTTATTGTATTTAAAAAAACCACTAGATCAACAAAATTGCAATATACTAGATAACCGAAGATAATATATTTAAAAATCTAACATGTATGGTGGTTGTATTATTTCCTATTGCATATTACAAACCCATACAAAAATAAAATATATTATTCTATCAGTTGGAATATATTAAAAATGATCCCCTAGCATTTGCGTGGGCCGCCTCGTTAGTTCCTAAAAAATGTTTAGTGTAAGTATCCCTAAAAAAACAGTGCAAATCCTAGTGCATTGGTTATCTCGTCAACCAGATGTAATAGTGGAGACTTGCAGGTATGATATTGTTTGATAGTTTTACAAGAACCGGGGAGTTTGTTTCCTTCTATAGTTTTATGATATGGTTTGATAGTATTACGAGAACCAGCCACTTATAAGCCCTTTGTTAAACATCACATGCATAAAAAGGATAAACATCACATGCATAAAAATATGTGACATCATATAGCATTTTTCTTGTGCGTTTGATCTCCATATCCAACGCATTAGCGTGATTTCCATCATGTCACCAGCATGACGCCTTTTCTCCAAGGCACACAGACATGGTTGTCTCCACCACATATTTCAACTACAACTATTGCTCACTCATAGTAATAAACTAAAGCAATTATATGGCTTTTATGATTGACACACATGTCATACAATAATAAGGAAAACCATATGGATCCATCTGGTTGTCAAACTCATCGACATGCAAGCCATGAAATATTACAAAATATGATCATCTCATACATCACATATATCATATCACATTTTTGGCCATACCACACCACATGTCCCGCAAAGACAAGTTAAATGCCTCTACCTTATTGTTTGCAATTTTTATGTGGCTTCTATGGGCTGCATAAGGACCATTCTTACATACACACAAAAACCACAAACACTGATAATACATGTTGCTTATTAACTTTTACAAGCCACCGTTGCAAAGACGGATTAAACTATAGTAGGAGAGACAAACACCTGCCATATGCTTATGAAAAAACAAGTTACATGTCGAGCTTAGAACTAGTCTCTCCTTTGTGGATAGTAATGTTGGTCCGGGTCACTTCATCCCACTATCCCGCAAAACCAATCAGTACACGTGGGTGGGCGTATCAACAAGAAAATCAATGCCCACAAAAAAATGTATGTACTCGTGCAAAAACATCTATGCATAGATATGGCTCTAATACCACTCATGGGTTTCACGACATAGAAAACAAAAAATCTACTTGATGCGAACAAAACCAAGAACCAAACTAGAAGGTGCTAGCAATGAGAGAGATATAATTTCTTCATACCCTCAAAGAACGCGAGTGGAAATGGTTTATAACCGTGGTTGATAAGTCGTACTATTCCCGTTCCAATCCAAGCAGTGCCAAAACAAGCGGCACCTTCGATATGTGTACACGTTAAGCACAATGACGTCTCCTTCAACTTGATCCAACAAGGTGAGGGGACAGGTAGGTGAGATTGAACCAGCTGCACAATGACATGATGGTTGATATGGTGGAAAATTTCAGCAGAGCTTTTCTAAGCTTCTGCGGGACCTGAAAGTCCATAATGACTCCCACAAATTCAACAAAGACCACCATAACCATAACATGCTAGATTTTGAATGTTAATATATTTTAAATACATAATATTTACCATGGCGGGGGAAATGTATTATTTCTTTCCCATGGTGTGAATATTCATATAAAATTATTCCTCTATCACTATGAATATATTAAAAATGATGCTCATGCAAAATGTCTTATCTTTCTTACTAAGAAACACTAGAACTTATCCTAGAAAACTGTGAAAATGGTGTTTTGTAGTTTCTCTCAAATCTAACTCATCAATTATCCTATGTGAAAATTTTAAGATAGCTCCATTGTACTTTCCTAGAGTCATGAATATGGACAAAGCAAGTGAACTACTCAAGTATAATATGGTAAAGGAGGTGCTAACTTGAAAAAATATAAAAGGTAAAATATATGGCTATTACTATATAGTATCCTATTTTATTGTATTTTAAAAAATCACTAGATCAACAAAATTGCGATAAACTAGATAACCGAAGATAATATAATTTAAAATCTAACATGTATGGTGGTTATTTCCTATTGCATATTACACACCCATACAAAAATACATATATTATTCTATCACCTGGAATATATTAAAAATGATGCCCTCGCATTTGCGAGAGCCACCTCGCTAGTTCCTAAAATTCGTTTAGTGTAAGTATTACTCAAAAAAATTCAGTGCAAGTCCTAGTACATTGGTTATCTCTGCTATACCAGATGTAATAGTGGAGACTTGCAGGTATGATATGGTTTGATAGTTTTACGAGAACTGGGGAGTTAGTTTCCTTCGATAGTTTTATGATATGGTTTGATAGTTTTACGAGAACCGGCCACTTATACGCCCTTTGTTAATACCTTCTATAAATATATGGTAAACTTTTAGCATACTTAAAAGACTCATTGAAAACAAAAATAAATACTCTCTACGGTCCAAATTAATGGAATCAGAGTCTAGATTCGAATATATCTATCACTAAAGCATGACTAGATGCATCTGAATCTTAACAAACCTGAGTCCATTAATTTGATCGGAGGGAGTATATCATAATGGTAGCCAATATTATATGACAATTGAGGAGAGAACAAATCCTTTCCAAAAGCCCTTTCTTTATTTACTAATCGTATTGGATGTACATAAATAAAATGCTTTAAATGGTCAGATTTATCTTGTTCTCGATTTGCTATGCGTTTTTAATGCGCACAAACTATTACAGTATTAGACTCGATTTACTACGTATTAAATGCGCCATTAAGAATGTAAATTTTTATTCATCTTGTATTACACTATAAATAATCTATACAACCTGGCCCAAGCATCCCAAACCGTAGTTCAAATCACATTGTCCAGCAATAGCTTGCAGTACCGTCGATCATTCACTGGCCCCTAATTTACTACATGGGCAAGCAACTGTTCTTCTTGGCCATCCTCCTCATCGCATCCCGTAAGCGTTCTTATTTTGTTCAAAGTTTGTATGCAAAATTAATATCACAAATGGACGGATTTTACTCAAAAATATTATGGGTGCGTACATGCAGTTGAGACGGCGACAACGATGGCACAGGGCTATCAGGTGTGCGACACATCGACGCTCCAGTGCATGTTCAAGTGCTACAAAGGGTCAGGCAAGTGCATGCGGTGCTGCCAGGGCAATGGCTATGTCCACGGCGCATGCAGCATCTTCCGTGGTGACCTCTGCTACTGTTGTAACAACACTGATAACCCGCCTGCCATGACAGCTGCGCGCCATGGCTGGCAGCCGCAGGCCGGCGTCCCAACGCCAATTCCTCACTTTCTTCACGCATGACCATGACATGGGCTGGCCACAGAGGTGGGTACCGTCGGGTTCAGGGAGAAGAATTGGCTACGTTTAGAGGATGGAACTAGAAAATCCACGGCTTAGGAATGTCGAAACTTAATTTTTTTCATCTTGTTTAGGAATGTCGAAACTTAAATTTTTTCCACAGATCTTCTGTAAGTTGTTGGAGTCCAGGTCTCAATATTGTTGTTCTTTAATTTCTTGTTTTTACTTAGGCAGAACAAATCAGTGGCTGTTTTTATCAGTTTCATTTGCAGTGAAATCGGGAGCCTCAGTTTCCTTAATTCGATATTTTTTTACTGTGGCTGTTTTACGTGAGCCGACTCAGGTCAAGTTGGAAAAGCATTTCCTTTCCACAAGTTCTTGTCTGAGGCCATGCGTCCATATGCAGACAGGCAGAGGGCATCTGCAAATGGTGCGACATCAATATTATTTCCCGTCTTCTCCAAATATGTCAATATTGTTATTTTGTTCTGAATATTACCTAAGGAGGAATGATAAAATATTTTATTTCACGTACTCGCCTGTCTTTTCAGTCGAGTCATGTTGTGTCCGTTAAACAGGCTACCCATAGTGGTGATCAATCCACCACGTTAATCCCCATCATCACAAATATTTTAACTATTGGATCGGGAACTTACGGCACTACAGGAAAGACGAAAAGCGCCGATGGCACTGGTAGAAAACAGACTTTTGATCCAGGAGTATTATCCCCGGTTTTGCTACAAACCGGGACTAATGCCCGGTCCAACGGCTAGATCTGGCCCCAGGGGCACTAGCCCCGGTTCGAACTGGGACCTTTAGCCCCGGATCGTGTAACAAACTGGGACTAAAGGGTTTCAGGCAGGCCGAGTCGAGCGCCAGATCCTTTAGTCCCGTTTTGTTATACGACCCGGGGCTAAAGGTTGACCTTTAGCCCCGGTTCTAAACACGAACCGGGACTAAAGGTCTGGCTATATCTTCTTCCCCTGGCCGAGCCACCATTCAAGCTGGTGGCTCTCCTCTCTCTCTTTCTTGCTTCAAGCACGAGTTCATGCCCTTTTTTCTCAAGATTTGTCTATATTTTGTGGTGCCCCATCTATCCAAAGGTTCTAAAAGATGAGCAACTTCATCCTTTGAACTCTCATTGCTATATTAGCTCATTTCATGCTCTATCTTGTAGATGGATTTGTGAATTTAGTTTGGTAGTAATTTTTGCAATGATAGTATGAGATCGATGTTTAGATACTATGTATCTTGTATTAATGTAAGGAACTCTAAGATAAATATCACAATATGTGGATTCTATCTATATATATCTTGTTTTAGCACATAGTGTCGAAATTTGATTTTAGAAGCACACACATGCGTGAGTTCATCATTGTAACTAGCTGCGAAAAAGATCCTTCTTCGTCTACCTGCGTTCAACAAACTGAAAAAATTGTAACAAAGATAGGGTTAATTCATAAAAGCTTGATAAGAAGACATCACAGTACATCTTCGAGAAGCTCCTCTATGGCGAGCTCCTCGAAGATGTCTGAGGATAGGATCCTAAGACATCTTCGAGAGAAGCTCCGCCGTAGTGGTGTCCCTCTGGCACCATCTTGGAGTTAATAACTTCTCTAGCTATAGATTAATACGCCGGGTAACTAAAACAATTCACATATTAGGGAGTGCCTCTATGGCGAGCTCCTCGAAGATGTCTGAGGACGGGATCCTAAGACATCTTCGAGAAGCTCTGCCGTAGTGGTGTCCCTGCTCTCGCACACCATCTTTCAGTTTATATCTTCTCTAGCTAGATCAGTATGCTGGTGGAGCTAACTAATTTCATATATTAGAGAGTGCCTCTACAGCGAGCTCCTCGAAGATGTCTGAGGACGAGGTCCTAAGACATCTTCGAGAAGCTCCGCCGTAGTGGTGTCCCTGGTCTCGCACACCATCTTGCAGTTCTTCACAAGAATGCATACCTATTTATAGATTAAGCAGCACAACATAGTGTCGGGCACTGATGACATAATGTCGACACACTCACCCCTAGCATAGTGCTGCCACCCACCAAAAATAGTGTCGTCATTTAATTTACTGGCTTAGTGCTGCCCACTGAGGACATAGTGTCGACATGTTGTCTCCACATCCACATTTAGTCCCGGTTGGTGCCTTCAATCGGGACTAAAGGTTCATCATATCTTTAGTCCCGGTTGCTGGCTTTAATTTTGTTTTTAGATTAGTACTAATTAATTATGATTATGCTGCCACCCACCCAAAATAGTGTCGTCATTTAATTTACTGACTTAGTGCTGCCCACTGAGGACATAGTGTCGACATGTTGTCTCCACATCCACATTTAGTCCCGGTTGGTGCCTCCAACCGGGACTAAAGGTTCATCATATCTTTAGTCCCGGTTGTTCGCTTTAATTTTTTTTACATTTGTACTAATTAATTATAATTATGTTTGATGTACTTAATTAATTATATAATGCAGATGAGCCGACAATGGATGTATGCTGACCGACTCTCTAACGAGTTCATTAAAGGCGTGCATTCTTTTCTTCTTGTGGCCGAGGCAAACAAGCGGAATGGTTTTATGTCTTGTCCATGTGGTGTCTGTCGGAATCATAAGGAATACTCTTCCTCAAGAGTCCTTCACAGCCACCTGTTTCGGTCCGGTTTCATGACCGGCTATAATTGTTGAACCAAGCACGGAGAAAGAGGGGTTATGATGGAAGACAACGAAGAAGAAGAGAATGATAACAACTACCCTACTATGTCCCCTGAATACGATGGTACTACGATGGAAGACATTGATGAAGAACGGGGATCAGATCTACCCGATGATGATCTTAGTCGGGCCATTGCTGATGCCCAGTAAGAATGCGTAACTGAAAGGGAGAGGTTGAAGTTCAAGAAGATGTTAGAGGATCACAACAAATTGTTGTACCCAAATTGTGAAGATGGGCACAAAAAATTGGATAGCACACTAGAATTGCTGCAATGGAAGGCAGAGAACGGTGTGACTGACAAAGGATTTGAAAAGTTGCTGAAAATAATGAAAAAGTTGCTTTCAAAGGATAACGAACTACCCGCCAGTACCTACGAAGCAAATAAGGTTGTCTGCCCTCTAGGATTAGAGGTGCAGAAGATACATGCATGCATTAATGACTGCATCCTCTACCGCGGCGAGGAGTACGAGAATTTGGATGCATGCCTAGTATGCACTGCATTGCGGTATAAGATAAGACGAGATGACCCTGGTGATGTTGAGGGCGAGCGCCGCATGAAGAGGGTTCCTGCCAAGGTAATGTGGTATGCTCCTATAATACCACAGTTGAAACATTTGTTCAGGAACAAAGAGCATGCCAAGTTGTTGCGATGGCACATGGAAGACCGTAAGAAAGACGAGATGTTGAGACACCCCGCTGATGGGTCGCAGTGGAGAAAAATCGAGAGAGAGTTTCCGGACTTTGCAGGTGATGCGAAGAACTTATGGTTTGGTCTAAGTATAGATGGAATCAATCCTTTTGGGGAGCAGAGCTGCAGTCATAGCACCTGGCCTGTGAATCTGTGTATCTATAACCTTCCTCCTTGGTTGTGCATGAAGCGGAAGTTCATTATGATGCCAGTGCTCATCAAAGGCCCGAAGCAACCCGGCAACGACATTGATGTGTACCTAAGGCCATTAGTTGAAGAACTCTTACAGTTGTGGCACGAACAAGGTGTACGTGTGTGGGATGAGAACAAGCAGGAGGAATTTGACCTACGAGCGTTGTTGTTCATAACAATCAATGATTAACCTGCTCTTAGTAACATTTCAGGACAGACAAACAAGGGATAGAATGCATGCACACACTATTTAAACGAGACTGAAAGTATATTTGGATAAATGTAAGAACAATGTGTACTGTAACTACCTCGGTGAATTACGCTCTTAGTTGCATGCCTGGATGAGCGAAAGTGGTTAAAATAGTACGGTGGGGCCCAGGGGCCACTCACAGGTAGACCTTTCGGCCGTCCTAACCACTTCCAGAACATCGGGACAAGAACGAGCGGCGTAATCGGCAGGCGAAGGGATCAACTACATACACAAATGAGTATGTATGCAAGCCACCATACAACTGTTCACAGAGCCATTCCATCTAAAAGAAATAGAAATATTGCAACGCCATACGGCAAGATCCAAATATCCTAGATAGAGATAATAGTTTTAGGATAGCTCCTCATACATCAAACATCAGAGTATCAGGCGGAAGCGGAAAACAAGATCCGAGTACGGATACGAAGCAAATCGGCATAAGATGCCACATAAATACACACATCTCGCCCACAGATCTCACAGATCCCCGTTCCCGGAATCTCTACACCGAGTGATTGTTGCCAACATCATCCATCTCCTCCACCCAATATCCATCTTGCGAGTACACCTGTTCATCTGAATCAAACAATTTATCGTGTGAGACCCTAGGGGTACTCAGCAAGTCTTTATGCCTCTAAAGGGGACATATACCTGGGATGACGCAATTGCAGCAAAAGATATTAACTAACAAGCCTAGAGATACTCGCCAACCATCCGCCTAACCAATGATAGACGGATGTCCGCTAATTAGAAACAACAGTTATAACAGTATAATTAACAGATACATCCTCCTTCTCGCTTACCAACGAGAAAGCGGACGAACAACCCATCCGTTGGCAGTTTTATTAACCATTCCATGAATGTTGCACTGTTTACTAGTCAGGTATTTAGTCAGATTAAAAGCGGTACTTTAGTTATACTTGTCTATGATCGAGAAACTGTGCTCCAAGTCGTCCATAACCGCGGACACGGCTTTCAGAAAGATTTACCCTACAGGGGTGCACAAATAGCAACACACACTCGATCAACCTCGAAAAAACCAACTCAAAACCCAACGAGGCATTCACGACAAAGCAATCACAGGATTCAGAAATATTTCAGGGGGCCACCCCACTAAGCTACCCGCAACGAAGTTGGCCGGCTCCGGAACAGACCCAGGGTTTGCGACGACGGCTGTAAACGACTGGGAACCTGAAAATATGACTGGGCTTGTCGATACCGCGAAAACGTGGCGCGATCCAAAACAGTACAGGTGCTCCACACACAATCTTAAATAAAACAGTAAAGCATGGCATAAGTACAGGATAGTAATAAAGCCCCAAACTACTTTGTGGCCCCAAGAAATAAGAATGAACCAAGCTCTGGCTCAGGGGGGTCCATAAGGCCTCCCGGATGTGGATAGTGCGAATAGTCAAGGAACAGGAATCAAGTACTCGGGGTCCTACGGGACACAAGTGAGCATGAAAAACCAAATAGCAGATATTGCTCACCGGTGCCTCTTTCATTAGTTATCCCATTACTACACAGGTTAAGTTGTTTAGGTACCTCATTATCCATCAGACACTCACATACCCTACACATGCTTTTCTACGACTCGCATGGCTCAAACAACTCCTGTAGTAATGGCTCATGGGATGGAGGAACAAGCTTCAGTGGGGTTTAAAAGTAAAGGCTATGCAGTACTTGGGATTCAATTTAATGCAATCGCGACTCAATGATGCAAGAATAAGATAGAGACAATAGGTACTATATGTATGCAAGCATGTGGTAGTGCTTTCCTGGCAGCTCAGTTGAAGCAAGAGATGGATCTGGGTAGAACTCCTGTGATTCCTGATAATTCTCCTGCTGGGCGTCTATTCGAAAAAGAACCAAACAAACAAGGGCCAACATAAATAAAATGCACACCCATATGAATAAAATGCGACAAGCAAACAAGCATGCCATGATGAATGATGCACAATTTACATGGCAATAAAGTAGCATGGCATGGGTGAGGTGTGGGGACAAGAATAATTCATTTTATTATTTATTTGAGCAAGTTTTATTGCGATAAACATTTATGATTTTTAATATTGACATGATGCATGCTTCAATTCAGAACAAGGAATGCATAGATAGAACAGGCTCATCACGCTGATCGATTTAGACATATTATTTATTAAATTTGGAGTTGTAGGATGAAAGTTATTAATTTATTAAGAAAAGGGCATTTTATTGTAATTTTAATCATCTCGAAAATTTAAAGTGGTCAAACATTATTTTGAATAGCATATTTGAATTCCTCACATTTTTCTGATTCAAAAACATATATCATTTGTATTATTTGGATTTATAATTTAAAATCTATTTAAAACAGATTTAAAAATCATATTTAAACATTTCTGATAATGTTTTGTTTAATCAGAAATACACCCAGACTTTTTATACCCAGAGAAATCTAACCCAAGTCACTGACGGGTGGGGCATGCTGTTCCACAGGCCCACGTGACAGAGGCGGCCGGGCGCGGTAGAACTTTTCTTACCGCGGCGTTACCTAGCCCGAGCCGTTGACAGGTGGGGTCGGTGGCATGCGGGGCCACGCGCAGACTCGCGAACCAGGCGCAGCCACGTGGCGCGGACAGGGACGGCGGGTTGAGGTTTTTGGAACCTGGGGTGTTTTTCTGCAAAGAGTTAGAGGGGCTGACTGGTGGGGCCGGTGGAGCGCGGGTTGAGAGAGAAAATAAAAAGGGGGGCTATTGTAAAGTGACCACAGACCCACTGTTCTTCTCCTTCTCAGAATCGACCGACAGATCCATGATCGACAGGCGAACGCGCGACGCGCGCGGCGCGGGGGTTCGACCCCGCGACCTGCGGTATGCGCGACGACGGCTGGAACCAGTGCGGCTGGTGATGGGAGGTTGACAGAAGGGAGAGCGGGGCCTAGCTAAGGTGTGATGCGGTGCGGAGACGAGTCGAAGCCAACGCCGCCGGCGCACAGAGCGTGTTCGACACGACGACCGGCGAGACCAGAGGGTGTTAGCGAGGGAGGGGATGTCAGGGAGGTGGGTTAGCTCACCGCGAGTTCGACGGAGAGGTCGGATCGGGCCGAGGAGTAGCAGAACAGCGACGACACAGAGACCGGTCGGAGCTAGGGTTTACGGTGGCCGTCGGCGATCAGCAACGCAGGGATCGGCTCCTCCTCGCTGGCGTGTACAGGGGCGACGCAGGGGACCTCGCTGTCTTCCTCGACAACCTCCACGCCACGCCCGCCTGCTGTACAAGGGAACGGTGGTGGACACCGACGGTGGCCGGCAGTGAAAGAAAGTGGAGCTAGGGGAGTACGGAGGAACGGCGCAGCGGCCTGGGGTAGATCTGGCACGGCAGAGGAGGCGTGGGGAAGTGGATATGGACGGGAGAGGAGAGGGGTGGCGTGGGGTAGCTCGGTGGAGGAAAAGGTGGCTTCGGCCACCTTTTTCCCTCTCCACCTTCACGTGGTGGGCACGGCTAGGCATGGGAGGGGCGGACAGGGGCTGCCAGGTGGGCCAGGGCAAGGTCAAGGAGAGGCAGGCTCGGGTGGCCCTTTGTGGCAGAGGGAGAGAGAGAGAGAAAGGAGAGGCTCGGGTGTGGCTAGGGTTAGCCTCGGCTAGGGTTTAGGAGGGGCTCGGGTTAGGGTTGGTGTTAGGTTAGAGAGGGGTAGCTAGGCCAGGTTAGAGTGGTGCCTCGGCAAGGAGGTAGTTCATGGGGTGGTGGTGTGGTGATGGTTAGGGTAAGGGTGGAGTTAGGGTTTTTAACTAGATCATGCAAGGGTGGTGTAGAGTTTTGTGGTGATCCACCAAGATCAAGTAGAAGTGGAAGATGATGGTGAGGTGAGGGTTTTGTGGTTGAGCAGAAGGTGATGGTGAGGGAAAAACACAAGAGAGAGAGAGGTGGGGTTTATGAGAAAAATGACCCCACCTGATCATGCATGGAAACATAAACAAGTGAGGGGTGATGAATTGAGTGCACAAGGGAAGAAAAGGAGATCAAGATGGTGAGGGTTTAGGGTAAGAGCAACAAGAAAAGAGCCAACAAGAGTGGATTCACAAAGACCCATGCTCCACTTCCAAAAATACAAGTAAAACCAAAAGAATAGAATGGTGGTGATTTGCATGGCCCATGCATGGGCATTAAATGCCATGTTTAATCTTGTGAGATCAAAACAATGATCATGGCATTTATACACATGCATCCAAAAATATGGAGTAAGGCCAAGCTAAAGTAAAATAGAATTGGATCCAGCCCAACCCACATGAGCTAGATTAAATGCCAAAAGAAGTAAAGCTCATGGGTAATTAGGATGGTGGAATTATAAGGTGGTGACAAGGAAAAAGATGGTGGAGTTGAATAAAAGATATGCCCCCAACTCAACTTGGGCATCAAGCATTTATCAAGAACCAAATACAATATATCAAGAGCCAAATACAATTTCTAATGCATATGAGAGAAGAACCAAAAGAAAAGGGGTTTTATATGATGCTCAAATGCAAGGTGGCATGATGACATGAGCATGATATAATTATGATGCAACAATTATATATAGGAAGTATCCATTATATTACTAGACCATGTAGCATTACATATGTTAGACAGATGGGATGCTACATGTACCCGGGGAATCGTCGTTTTCTTCTGCCCACGCACACCCTAAGAAAGAAAGGTAAGCATTTCAATGGTGAGGCAGACAACCGGTGTAATCCTATCCGCCGTACTGGTGATGACATATTTGATATGGTGAAGGATTTAAAAATAACCTTTGGAAAGGGTCCTGGTAGACAATCTGTTCCGAAGGACGAATCGGACACGCACCCATGTGGAAAAAGAAATCTATATTTTGGGAGCTACCCTATTGGAAAGTCCTAGAGGTCCACTCTGCAATTGACGTGATGCACTTGACGAAGAATCTTTGCGTGACGCTGCTAGGCTTCTTGGACGTGTATGGGAAGAGCAAAGATACACCTGAAGCACGGCAGGACCAACAACGTATAAAAGACCGAGACGACATGCATACAGAGCTGTTTGAAGGTACTGCTAGCTACCCTCTTACCAAAGAAGAGAAGGAAATCTTTTTTGAAGTCCTTTACAGTATCAAGGTCCCGTCTGGTTTCTCGTCGAACATAAAGGGAATAATAAATATGGTAGAGAAAAAATTTCAAAACCTAAAGTCTCATGACTGCCACGTGCTTATGACTCAGCTGCTTCCTATTGCATTGAGGGGACTCCTGCCGGAAAATGTTCGAGTACCCATTGTGAAGTTATGTGCGTTTCTCAATGCAATTTCTCAGAAGGTAATGAGTCTAGATAGTCTACCAAGGTTACAGAAAGATGTGGTCCAATGTCTTGTCAGCTTCGAGTTGGTGTTCCTACCATCCTTCTTCAATATTATGACGCACCTCCTAGTTCACCTAGTCGAAGAAATTAACATTCTTGGTCCTGTATTTCTACACAATATGTTCCCCTTTGAGAGGTTCATGGGAGTGTTAAAGAAATATGTTGATAACCGTGCTAGGACAGAAGGAAGCATCTCAAAGGGATATGGAACAAAGAAGGTCATTGAGTTTTGTGTTGACTTTATTTCTGATGTTAAGCCCATCAGTGTTCCTGAATCACGGCATGAGGGTAGACTTAGTGGAAAAGGCACGCTAGGAAAGAAAGCAAGGATATGTATGGACGGACATTCTCTCACTAAAGCACACTACACAGTTCTGCAAAGTTCCACCTTGGTGGCTCCGTATATCGAGGAACACAAGAATATTGTACACTCCAACAACCCGGGGAAGCCTGGATCCTGGATTAGAGAAGAACACATGAGGACTTTCGGCAGTTGGTTGTAGACACATCTCATGAATGACATAAATGTTGGAGAGCAGTTGTACTTGTTGGCCAGGTCACCATCTTCGACTATATTGACTTTCCAAGGGTACGAGATAAATGAGATTACATTTTACACGATCTGCCAAGATAAAAAGAGCACCAATCAAAACAGTGGTGTCCGATTTGATGCAGCGAACGAGAATGGGCAAAAGGATACATATTATGGTTACATAGAGGAGATATGGGAACTTGACTATGGACCTTTTTTTAAGGTTCCTTTGTTTCGATGCAAATGGGTCAAGCTGACAGGAGGCGGGGTTGAGGTAGACAAGAAATACGGAATGACAACAGTGGATCTCAACAACCTTGCGTATAGAGATGAACCATTTGTTCTAGCCAATGATGTGGCTCAGGTTTTTTATGTGAAGGACATGTCTACCAAACCGAGAAAAAGGAAGGATAAGCAAAAAAATACAGCATCCGATGAGCCAAAGCGCCACATAGTTCTTTCAGGAAAAAGAAACATCGTAGGGGTGGAGGATAAGACAAACATGTTAGAAGATTATGCTAAGTTTCATGAAATTCCGCCCTTCGCTCTGAAGGATGACCCAAGCATCCCGTTAAGTAAGGAAGATGCTCCATGGTTACGGATTAGAAGAAAACCCTAACATGTGTGGATGTTGGTGATGTACAATATTATTAAACCTTTATTTTTAATGATCTTCTTATATGTATATGTATATGAACTATCTCGATCTCAATAGGTAGTATTGCAACTTGCTGTGGGTAGACATATATTAATATTAAAACGTAAAAATTAGTCATAATCATATCTAGCCCTGTGGTACACAGCTTCAGGGTTGTCTTCGGAATCGTCATCGTCATCGTCGTCGCTCGTAGCACGCGGATGGATCCTCATCCCTTCCTCGTAGCACGTGGATGGATCCTCCGGCCTCGGATTCACGACGCGTGGGGGAGGGGGCTCCCGGATGATGACCCCATTACGCCCTAGGCCTTCACCACCACCACCATTCTTGTGGCTATGCGGCTGGTGAAAGTGCGGGTACCTCAGGCGAGGATGGTCTCCCATGGCGATGTAGCGCATCACACCGGCGATAGTCTGGTTTGCCTACCACAGGCGGCGACCAGCCTCGTTGTGGTTCACTAGGGGCGGGCCGTCACCCTCGTACCTGGCGAACTCCCTTTCCTGCCGGTTTGTGAAGAAGGCATTCCAGGTGTCGAGGTTGTCGGGATCCCAATGGGGATCCATCCGCTGCTCCGGCGTGAGCTCGAGGTAGAAGTGGTTCGTGATGGCCGCCTGGCGGGCCAAACCTTGAGGCACAGGAGGAACAGGAACCCCTCCAGCGCTCAGCATCTAGCCAGTGGGCAGCCGGTACCCCGGCGGTCATGGGTAGCTAGAGGCGCACAGCGCCTCGGTCTCCTCGAGCGTCAGAAAGGCCTAGTAAGCGGTGTCCATTGTTGTTAGAGAGAAGGTGTGGATGTGTGGATGGACATGGCGGTCGGCCTAGATATAGAGGGAAATGGCGGGAGAACATGGCGGGAAGCAGGGGAAATGGCGGGAAAACATGGCGGGAAGCGGGGGAAATGGCGGGAAAATATGTTTTAGTCCTAGTTACTAGTTTTAGTAATAAATATTATATTTCTAATGAGTATATTATTTTTTGTGAATATTTTGGTATATTATATGTATTTTTCTGTTTTTAAATAATAAACTATATTTTTCCAACATTTTTACTAAATATAATACTTGTTAAACAATAGATAGTTTCATTTAAGTTGTATAATAAAGTATGATAATAGATTTAAATTATAGATCTTATTTTTCTAAAATTTTTGATATATAATACATAATTTTCTGAAAACTATAAACTATTTTTGGTTTTGGCGCCAAAAATAACCTTTAGCCCCGGTTTTACAAACCGGGGCTAAAGGGGTGTGGTGCGCGGGAATAGCGGTGGCCGAAAACATCTTTAGCCCTGGGTTGTAATACAAACCGGAGCTAAAGGGGGGCCTTTAGCCACAGTTTGTATTACAACCCGAGGCAAAAGAGGGGTGGTATAAATACCCCCACCCCAACCCTGGGTCGTGCCACGACCCGGATCAGTTTTCTTCCCCGACACCGCCGTAACCTCGCTGTGCCGTCCCGCTGCGCCGCCCGTGCCGAGGCTGTCCCGCCGCGCCCGTCCCAGCCCCGCCCGTCCGCCCACCGCCCGTCCCAGCCCTGCCCGTCCGCACTCCGCACGCGCCGTCGCCGCCCGCGCCATCGAGGAGCGATCGCCGCCGCCACCCGCGCCGTCGCCTGTCCTGCCTCGTTGCTCGCCGTCGTCCTTCCCACCGCGTCGCGCCGCCCCCTACAGGTGAGGTACGTGTAGGTAGTTAGTGATTTTGTTAGTTAGGTATTTAGTTATGGATTTTAGTTAGTGATTTAGTTAGGGATTTAGTTAGTGATTTAGTTAGGGATTCTAATAGTGATTTAGTTAGGGATTTTAGTTAGTGAATTAGTTAGTGATTTAGTTAGTGATTTTAGTTAGGGATTTTAGTTTATTATTAGGGATTAGTTAGGTCAAATAGTTAATTAGAGATTTTAGTTAGGGATTTTAGTTAGTTTATTATTAGGGCTTTAGTTAGGGATTTTAGTTTGTGATTTTAGTTAGGTCAATTAGTTAGTTTATTAGGGATTAGGGTTTATTAGGGATTAGGTTTAGTTAGAATACTTAGTTAATTAGGTTTAGTTTAGTTAGTGTTAGGTTTAGAGTTAGTGTTATTAGGGCAATACTTAGTGATTTACTTACTGTTTATGTTTTATGATTGTTTATTGCTATTATTTAGTTATGTCGCGTCCACCTCGTCCGAGCCTACTGGACTCCGTCGTTCCGGGGATGTCCGAGTCTGGGTTCCGCCGGGTTGGCACTGAGAGGTGCTACTTGTCGGGACTCGTATCTTAGTGAGGAATTCGGGTATCATCGTCGACATGGAGCTTTTTTGGTGGCGACCACGAGGTCCAGGAGCGGTGCAGAGGGAGCCGGCCCCCGAGGAGGTGGTACGTCGTCGTATCAGGGAGGAGGACGAGCACGTACGACAATATATTTATCTTTTGAAGACTAGGTTCTCCAATATCTAACAGGTTTACGGATCTCACTCGAGCTATTCTCCGGTGATGGTTCATCTTCTCTGGCTGCAGAGCTCCCGTAGCACAGAACGCGGCAGTCGCGTTTGCTAGTTTGATATGAGCAAGATGTATTAATAATATACTTTATATTATGAGCGAGATATGAGCGAGATGTATTAATAATGTACTTTATCTTATATTATTGTACTTTATCTTAATCACCAAGTACTGTATCCGAGTTGTCGCAATTGTAATATTCTTTTACTTAATGCAATATCCTTTTTCTGTATTAGTTAATCTATGGACGGTAGACAGAATGAAGAGGAGCTTCTCAACATGATAGATGAGGGTACAGGGGGTTCTTATTACGATGGCTCTGAATATCTTAATTTGTCTAGAGGAGACAGATGGTGGAGACGATGGTGCTGACCATGGTGGAGACCATGGTGAAGACACCATAATAATAACAAACTCCGTCGAGGTATATAAAGCCTCTATCAATCGTTCACTAGTATAGATGCACTAATTGATTCGTATATATATACAGACGAATGTTTCTTGTCTTAGACCTCCGCTTCCGGCCAATCTTCTACAAGGACAAGAGGCCCGACACACAAGTTGCCCACTGATGTCCGTTTCAGCATTGACTTAGTCTCTCCGTTAGGTCAACCGTTGGAGCCCAAAGAATCTGTGAATGCATTTACAAGTCAATGCGGAGTGATTGTTAGAGACGCCGTCCCGATCACCACGCGAAATTGGAATAAGCCAGGAAAGAAAAAGGATCCAGCTGAGGCTAGTTTTGTAGATGACAGAGCGGGAGACGCAATGTGGAATTATCTCATGACACATTTCACCCTACCGGTCTTGGAGACTGATGAGCTCACACAGCAAATGACGAGGAAAGTCAAGCACTTTGCTCTTAAGAAGATGGCCTAACTATTCAAGGAATGGAAAAAAAGATTGTACCAGAAGTATGTCTTGAAGAAAAAACTCCTCTATTCACTGGCCCACTAGAGTTGGAGCAGGATAACTGGGCCGCATTTGTGGAATACAAGACCTCGGCACGAGCTAAGGCAATGTCAGAAAAGAATAAGTTAAATGCAGCCAAAAAGAAATATCACCATCATATGGGCACAGGTGGCTACAGGAGTGCCATGCCTAAGTGGGATAAAGCTAAGGCTGACCTGGAGGCTAAACGGGTCACTCCAGCTACGTCTCGTTGGCCCAGGAGGTCAAAAAATTGGGTACTCGGGCATGGGGCATCGTTAGACCCAGAAACAGGCGAGATTGTTGGAGCCGAAGAAGTTTCTTCACTCAAGAATGAACTTATTAAAGTGATAAAAGAGGTTGAAGAGGGAACGTTTGTTCCCGACAGAGAGAACGATGAGCTGACAAAGGCTCTCGGGAATCCTGAAAAGGCTGGACGAACAAGAGGGTTTGGACCTTCTTATCCATGGCTTATCGGGTTTCCCGAGCACCTTGACACGTACGGAAGCCGATCGAGAAAAACAAAGCGGCAAAAAGAGGAGGATACAGAGCGGTTCGCGAGGTTTGAAGCCATGCTGCAGGAGCATCGCCAGGAGCTTAATGAACTTAAAGGACTCCGACAGCAAGATCCTGCACCAGACAGTACGGTCGGCCCATCGCAACGGAAAAGCAGCGTGGCTTCCACCGAGGGCCACGGTAATGATGCAACGATGGATGTGTACCCCGTGGATGCAATTAAGGAGAAGACTAGTTGTGAGTTGCATGTTGAACTGAAGAATATATCCATGAAGATGGCGGTCGGCTTTACTTTACCTTCTGCACCAGGAGCGACCTACCATTGCAATCCGATTCCAGCTGGCTATGCTCGTGTCGGTGTGGATGAAATTCAACCTATGTATCATTCACTACAGCTTCACATCCCTGGAGGTGAAGGGGAGACGACACTTGGAGAAGTCATGAGTGGCTCCATTCTTTGGAAAAAATAATACATCAAGTTTCCAGGCTCGACACCAAGGCCACCTTCTCCACCGAGAAACAATCCATCACCTCCAAGGAAACCGTCTCCTCCTAGTAAAAGTCCACCTCCAAGTGCACCGTCTCCTCCTAATAAAGGTCCACCACCTCCAAGTCCAATCCATGACGCCAACACGAGTCCATCTCAATCTATGTAGCTGCCTCCACCCACTAAGGGCCAAAACCGGAAGAATATCACCACTCCGTCGAGCGATAACCGACGCCCAAAGCGACAATTGTCGCCCCTCCCATGAGTACTGCCTGTTCCTCCCAAGAGGGCTTACGACCTGACCGATGAGGAGACCGATGCGGTCGTACGGGCCGAAGTGGATGCTCATTTAAAAAAGAAATAACATGAGCCAGAGGTCCAAATAAAACTGGAAACCAAGGAGCACTTTAGGAAATTACTGACGCAGCCATCCCAAGCTCAGTTAAATGCGCCAGATGACTATACACGATGTCTTCAGAAGACACTAAAACAGAAGAGATCAAGCGGTAGAGGAAGCATCACAAAAGAGGTTCCCCGGCAGGGGGAACAAGCAAAACAATCGAGTGGTAGCGGAAGCATCCGAACGGACGTCCCCCAGCTGGGGAAACAAGAAAATCAATCGCTCCCCCCGCTCCAGGTGCAGATACCCGAACCTCAACTATATGAGGTAGAACCTATAGATTCGGAAACAGCTAAGATATTGGCCGAGCAATGTAATATGTCTATTCATGAAATTCTTCACGGTGATATGCCCAAGGCTGAGGTAGCACCCAAATTTGTTCATGCGGAGCCTCTGGTCAGTTCGGAGAGGCTTCGGGATATGGCAACAAAAATGCGTCGATTCCATGAATGGTACATGAAAGCATCAAAAGAACAGCAATATTGGCTCATACCGAAAGTTCGAAAATCGCATTACTTCGCTGAAGACGAGGTCCCTGTTGAATTTACAGAGTTATTTCAGTTATTCAATCTAAAGGAACTCGACAAAAATATCCTCAGTTCCTATTGTCTGTAAGTGATTAATTTATTTATGTAATTAAGTCTCTATCTCAGCTTGTTCAATTCATTGTCGGTAAGTATACTCACTATATTCTTTTGTACGCTATATATAATGATGCAGAATGAAGATTCCCGATTGTAAAAGAAAGGCTATCAATGGACTTGGGTTCATTGACCCACATCGAGTTCATGGAGCTATACTAAAGGATAAGCCAGTGGAGACCGAGCACAACTTGTTCTGGTTTCTCACGAACCAACATTTCTGTAATGAAATACTATTTCCTTACCACGACGGCAAGTGAGTTCTTGTACACATTAAATTTTGCTTACTGGATGTTCAGTGTAAATGATGAGTTACTGGCGCATGTAAACCTTGCGTAGGTACCACTGGATTCTTCTAAGCATTTCAGTTGACTTGGGAAGAGTTCACATCATGGACTCACTAAACAAACACATTGAAGACTACCGCAACATTATCGATGCGCTCCAGAGGTAATTTCAACCATTATCGCACTATATTAGTTTCTTTCGTTCATTTTCTGGGATATCAAGTGGTTATTAACTCATACATTCATTTTATTTGTCGGGTAGGGTTTGGACACGGTTCAACAACCATGTCCGCGGTCAATGGCGTGAGGAGCTATTTTTTAAATCGCTCTCGGTAAGTACTATGAGCTAAGTCCACGCATCTATTTAATTCTTGTTTATGTGCATTTATCATGCTAGAGTTATTATTTGATTGAATTCTATTCTTGTAAAGTGCGCGAGGTAGCTACAAGGGACTAATCTATGTGGATTCAACGTGTGCGAGTTCATTCGCATCACTATTGAGAAGCCCTCGGAAAATGTTCGAGTATGTAAACAATATATTCATCCTTTATTTTTATTACAAAAACTTGTGTTGAGTCTAATTCACACGATCTCCTTCTTTATATAGTTGGAAGCGATGCGGGACAAGCTCCTACCAGAGGAGCGCCTAATAGCAATCCAAGAGGAATGTGCTGGATTTTTTTTCGACGAGGTTATAGACCCAAGCGGAGAATTCTCTCTACGTAGACCCTAAAGCATCCATGTAATGATCTCCATGTAATCAAATAGACATGCTCTGGACCCGGTTGGGACTCCATGTATGCTTGTAAGAGAAATTATATTATATATTGCATCAATGTGTACAAGTACTGTCTAGTAGCGTTCCGTATGTATACGAAAACTTGTTTCTAATGAAAGCACATAATGAAAAATTATTGAACACAAAACACAAAATGAAAAGAAAAACACAAAACCCTAAAACACCATCTCCTGCCGTGGCAACCAAATGGCCCAAAATGCTGCCGCGGCAGGGAACCTTTAGTCCCGGTTCGTGTTACGAATCGGGACTAAATGTCCTACCATCCAGCGCGGCTCGCGGGCCACGTGGTTGGACCTCTAGTCCCGGTTCGTAACAGAACCGGGGCTAAAGCTTGGACCATTAGTCCCGCTTTTGCAGTCCCGGGTCAAATTCCGGGACAAAAGGTCCTTACGAACCATGACTAAAGGGTTGGTTTCTACTAGTGTGGCCGGACCCCGTCGGCGTAGCCCCGGAACCCTGTCGGCATAGGCTGCGCCGACGGTGGCCGTCGGCGTACTAGCCCGTAGGCATACCCAAGCATCCCGTCGACGTACATACTAGGCCGATGGTTAAACAGAGTCGTCGGTGCACGTGCCGTTGGCGCATGCCCGTGGGGCCTACTAGGCGCCCGTAACGGCCGTTTGCTCCACCAGCTATACGCCGACGGCGATGCTGTTGGCCCAGGTGGGCTCGTTGGGCCGCTTAGAGCCATACGCCGACGGCAATGCTGTCGGCCCAGGTAGGCTCGCTGGGCCGCGTAGAGCCATACACCGACGGCATTGCCGTCGGCCCAGGTAGGCTTGCTAGGCCGCGTGGAGCCATATGCCGATGGCATTGCCGTCGGCCCAGGTCCGTCCTGTGTCATATGGTCATCCCTATGCCGACGGCGTAGAGGCTGCCCAGTTTTGTTAATTTAGTTCTGTTTTGGTTCATTTCCTGCCCATTTGAAATTCCCGCAACCCAGATTCCAGGAAGAGCTTTCAACACATACACATAAAGCATTCAACACATACACATAAAGGCAAACATAAGATCATCATCATCAAAATATCATAGATTTACATCATAGGTAGATCATCCATATAGGTAGTATCGAGACAAAAGTTTCCTACACATCCGGAGAGCTAGAGAGACCCATGTCTCCCCGCGTGAAGTCAGGCATAGGACGACATGGAGCAGCCGCCGTCGAACCAGCACCATAAGGAGTAGTAGCACCGCCACGACCAGTAGAAGGAGAAGCATCACCTTCAGGAGTAGAAGCACCACCACCTGAAGCACCACCAGAAGCACCAGGAGAACCACGAACGGTATGAACCGGTGTCATCGTGCGCGAGAAAGTCGGTGAGGCGGCTGCTCGACCAAAGGGTACCAATGGTGGAACATTCCGCTCCCTACACGTTTGAGCCAGAGTTAGCAACCACCAAGACACAGTTGCGTGGTAACGACGTAGTTAGCAAATAATTACCGGAGTCCCTGAGTAGAAGCCCAAAGCAAATTCGTCCTTCGACGGGAAGATTGGCTGCAACCCCGGCCTAGCTGGCCGTGGCGGTAGCATATCCCGCTCTCCAGTGGCATAGAACTTCTCGTTAGCATGCAAGAAAGTTTAGGTGTCAATCGTTGCAGAATTAAATGTTTAAACTAGGGAAAGCGAGACTTGTCATCTTTTGCAAAAAAGGTTAAAGCTTACAGCATGTCGACACTCTGCCCACTCCTCGTAGGCAGCTGAGGCCTGTTTCCATGCCTCAAACGCCACCACATGTTCCATATGTGCGGCCTTGTAGGCCGCATCCAAAGCCGGCTAAAATTTCAAAAATAATGAACCTCGTCAACTTAGCCACTTGGGAATAAATGTCAGAAAGAGGATGGAAATAAGAAAAACATACATCAGCGTTCGCTTGGGAAGGCCATCGACGAGGCGGAATAGCAGGGTCGTCAGCGGTGAGGGCACGACCAACGCACTCACATCGGTCTCCTCATAGGTTTTTATTGAGGATGCTTCATAGAGTGCTCATTATGGTGATGCTGCAAGTTTCCACCATGATTAGGCATGGCTTAGGCTAGCGGCCCAGGCATTTCTCTAACACACATACAAACTCCATGATCTTACAAGTTCCACTTTTATTTCACACCGCCGGGATCCGTAAGCAAAATAACATGATATCAACGAGGTACAAAGTACAAGTGCAATGTTGAAAGCGTTCCTCATGAAACATGGTTCTGCTAATTTCAACTTATAAAGCGCAAGCATATACGCAACAAAGAAGGACCCAATGGTTCAAGTTTATTAGAGGCAATAAAGTAAAGTGTGCCATCAAGTTCGTGAGAGCTTCAATCACTAGTTTTCTCATAACAAGTGGAAGGTAAACAAAAGCATGAATATACTTGGAATAGCATAAGCTAGTAGGTAGGTATGGTGTACTCTTTGGAATAACTTGGTTTAGGGAGTTGGATGCATGAGTGGAACTCATACTTGGTTGTGGAGGCTAGCAAAAGACTGGGAGCGACAAACTAAGAGAGCAATAATGGCCATAATCATGCAGAGCGACAAAACATCATTGATCAAAGCATAAAGTGATACTACAAGTTGAAAACTAAAGGATCATAAAGGCTATGGTGACTTGAGATAGTCATAACATGGTGTGAGCGTGCGCCAAGTCAACCCAAATAAAGCATCAAAGGAGAATACCACTATACTATGCTTTAATATGCTAAAACAACGCATGATTCATCCAAGGCACATTAAGCAATCTCAATTGTTTATAAAAAGTCATGCTACAGCAAAGAATACTAAGCATAAGGACAAAACAATATCAAGCATGGCATGACAAAGCATAGGCCATAGTCAAAAACAAGCTCTTTTTACCACATAAGCATGAACTTTCCTACTCTTTTCCAAAACCAAACCAAACTATTTGCAAACCAATGTGTGAAAGAGGGAGTCCAACCAACTTATTCAGAAAAATAAGCAAACCAAGCAAACTAAAAACAAAAACGAAAACAAAAAATAAGACGCTCCAAGAAAAACACAACTGTGCATGAAACAATAAAAATGAAGCGTTTGGAAGAAACCTGAAATTTTTATTGATGAAGAAGGGGATGCCTTGGGCATCCCCGAGCTTTGACGTTTGTACTTCTTGGATATTTCTTGGGGTGACACGCGTGGCATCCCCAAGCTTGAGCTTTAGTCCATCCTTCATCTCATTACTCATTCCTTCCATACACCTGAAAATTTTCCTTCATACAAAACTTCACACAATCTCATTAGCAACATTAGTGCATTTTAAGATAAACAAGTCTCAAGGTTCAGTTCTAACACCAAATAAACTTCCATTATAACACTAGCTACTGTAGAACTTCCATCAAAAATCTCAATTCCCCAAAAGAACTCAAGAAGGAACCAACAAAAAGCAAATGCAGAAAATGGCCGAAATCTGTCAAAACAGACCAGCAGGTAAAGACGAATTTTTTAGAAGACCTTCTGTTGCTCAAATCAAAAAGTGTTGAACTAACTAAAGTTATATAACAACGTGGGGCAGAATCACAAACAATTACAGCTCAATCCGACTTACAGAGCTCTCTCGGGAATTTTTACGGTGAAACACAGAAATCTGTTTCGGGACAGCAACTTTCCCAATCATTACTTCACTCTCATTAGAGGTTACTCTTGGCACAAAAAGCAAATAAAAAGGATAAGGAGAGGTTATTACAGAGGTAATAACTTCCAAGACTCAACGAAAACTCTTGGGTTATCTCCCAACATGTGCTTTTATTTAACGCCTTTAAGTTAGGCATAAAAATTTGAGAAGATGCTCTCATAAGAAATATGAATTGAAGTAAAAGAGAGCATCAAGAAGCAAATTCAAAACACATTTAAGTCTAACCCACTTCCTATGCATAGGAATCTTGTATGCAAATAAATTCACAAAAAACAAAGTGACAGCCATAGGAACATAAAACAAAAGTAACTTCAAAACTTTCAGCACATAGAGAGGTGTTTTAGTATCATAAAAACTTCTACAACCATATTTTCCTCTCATAATAATTTTCAGTAGCCTCATGAATAAACTCAACAATATAACTATCACATAAGGCATGCTTTTCATGATCTACAAGCACTAGAGCTTTATTATAAATATTTTCAAAAGAATCCTCGGGAACATAACATTCACCCTCCTTTGATAAGCATGGGGGACAATCAAATAATGTAAGGGATAAAGAGTTACTCTCATTAGAAGGTAGGCATGGGTAGATACATTCTTCCTCCTTTTCTCCATCACTCTCCTCCTCTTTTTCATCTAATGAGCTTTCACGTTCAGCAATTTCTTCTTCCATGGAGGTTCTAGCAGGCGACGGTTCATCTATTACCTTAGCAGTCATAAAACTGTTCCCAAATAGGAAACTGAGTGAGCTATCCATAATGAAATAGTGATTGGAGCAGAGCTAGTCATTTTTTTGGGGTTTTCAAATAAGAAAGCAAACAAGTAAAACTAATTTTTTTGTGTTTTTGAAGAACAAAACAAGCAAACAAAGCAAAAAGAAACTAAGCAAAACAAAAACAACAAAGTAAAGAGATTGGTTATGAGGGACTCCCCTTGTGAAGATGTCCTTGACTCCCCGACAACGGCGCCAGAAAAATGCTTGATGGCTCAATGCACGGCGCCCAGAAAAATACTTGATGGCGGTGTTGATGTAGAGCTCGTAGGGAACCCCAAGAGGAAGGTATGATGAGCACAGCAGCAAGTTTCCCTCAGTTATGAAACCAAGGTTTAATCGAACCAGTAGGAGCAAGGAAACACCCCAAAGGTGTTACTAGCTGAGCTTTGGTAGGGCGCACTACCGGTGCTAGTAGCAACGTGGAGACCTGCACAACACAACCACAGAACTTTGTCCCCAACTTGCGATGAGGTTGTCAATCTCACCGTGTTTTGCGGAAAACAAAGGATTAAACGTATCGAATGGAAAGAAGTAAAAGTTTGCAGAAAGTAAACACAAAGCAGTAAATAGTTGTAGATTGTATGTAAAGTAAAAGGACCGGGATCCATAGTTCACTAGAGGTGGCTCTCCTTAGATAGATAACATGCTGGGTGAACAAATTACAGCGGGGCAATTGACAAACACCGAGAAAGCAATACATGCATATACTAATCATCTTGACTCCTTTGAGACTTGATTGGGCATTACAACATAATACATAGACCGCCATCCAACTGCATCTATGACTAATAATCCACCTTCGGGTTATCATCCGAACCCCCTCCAGTATTAAGTTGCAAGCAACAGATTATTGCTTTACGAACTGCGTGTAAAGTAAACAATATGATTGTTCTATGAACAAAGGATTGTTGTTTTCTCCCTAGTAGCAACAGCACATCTAGTACCCTAGAGAATTCTTTCACTTCCCCAGATTACCAGAGGCATGAACCCACTATCGAGCATAAATACTAACTCTTGGAGTTGCTAGCATCTACTTGGCCAAGATAGCTACTAACAATGGAAAGCATGCAAGATCTCAAATAACAAAGACATGATAGAATCAATAATCAATCTGAAATAGCATCTCAATATCAGTCGGATCCTCGCAAACACAACATGTATTAATTGCAAGATGATCTTGATCATGAACGGAGATCACAAGATCTAAACATGAAAGCACAAAGGAGGAGAGACCAGCCATCTAGCTACTACATGGATCCGTAGTCCAAGGATGAACTACTCACGCATCACACCGGAGGCTTGCATGGTGATGAAGAAGGCCTCCAGGGTGAATTCCCCTCTCCGGCAGGGTGCCGGGAAGAGCTTCAGATCCCCCCAGATCTAGGGACAGAGACGACGGCGGCTAGAGATTCTTTCGTGGATTTTTGATCGGGTACTTAGGGTTTTCGTCCCGAGGGCAACTTATAGGCGGAAGGAGAGGCCGAGGGGGTGTTGGGGTCGGCCAGACCACCCCCTGGCACGGGCCAAGCCTGGCCGCGCAGCCAGGTGGTTTGGCCGGCCCCTGGCCCCTCTCCGTCTCGTATTCTGGCACTTGATCCCTTCCGGAAAAATAGGCACTTTGGCTTTTGTCCCGTCTAATTCAGAGAATATTCATTTTCTGACTTTCCTGGAACCAAAAACAGCAGAAAACAGGCAGCTGGCACTATGGCTCTTGTTAATAGGTTAGTCCAAGAAATCATAATAAAAGTACTCCAAAGTTGGAACAAAACACAAGAAAGTGGATAAAACTAAGCATGGAACATCAAAAATTATAGATACATTTGCAATGTATTAACATCCCCAAGCTTAACTCCTGCTCGTCCTCGAGTAGGTAAGTGATAAAAAGAAAGAATTTTTTAGGTGACATGCACCATCAAAGACTTGATCAAAATATTTACAAAACATTCAAAGCTGGGATCATAGTACTTCAATCATAACATGAAAGACAAAGTTCTAGCAATAAGCAAACAAACTAAGATGCAACATGAAAAGGCACAAACAAAAGATTCATGAATAACAATGCTTTGCAAGACGTTTGTTTGTTTCACATAAAGAAAACATAGCATAAAGTATTCAGCTTGTCCCTCAATAGAGTAGCAAATATAAATGCATAGGACACCTTCAAAGTTCATAAGAGTGACTAGATACAATAGTTTCAAACAAGCAATAACAAGTTATGCATCAATCAACTAGTCTTGGGACAATGCACATAGAACTAAGAATGGCCACTATGCTCTCAAAGTAGGTGCATAAAGTTAGAAGGTGGAGACTCAATATAATGGTGGAAGAAAAGCCTTTTGTAAAAGGAAGTAGGGATTCAAGTCTCATAAAGAGCTTCCAAAAATTATGGTACTTATAGCTTTCAGCTCTCATTGCCCCTATCATAAGCATCTTGAAGGTGATTAAGGTTAAAGTGACACAACTAAGAGGATATGCTTGACAAGTTATAAACCGAAATCTCATGCCCCTTACTTACAAAGACCGATCCTCATGCTACTCAACTTCAGCCACGAGTAAGCTCTTGTCATTGTAAGAATATGTGTATCATAAAGAACCGCCAACGGGGTACCCCTTGCACATGATACGGGAGCTTTCCCATAATCAAAATGATAAGGCAAGCAGACAATGAGCATCTCAGCGATCTTTTTTTTTGCTATTTGCATAGGTTTTTATTGAGGATGCTTCATAGAGTGCTCATTATGGTGATGCTGCAAGTTTCCACCATGATTAGGCATGGCTTAGGCTAGCGGCCCAGGCGTTTCTCTAACACACATACAAACTCCATGATCTTACAAGTTCCACTTTTATTTCACACCGCCGGGATCCGTAAGCAAAATAACATGATATCAACGAGGTACAAAGTACAAGTGCAATGTTGAAAGCGTTCCCCATGAAACATGGTTCTGCTAATTTCAACTTATAAAGCGCAAGCATATACGCAACAAAGAAGGACCCAATGGTTCAAGTTTATTAGAGGCAATAAAGTAAAGTGTGCCATCAAGTTCGTGAGAGCTTCAATCACTAGTTTTCTCATAACAAGTGGAAGGTAAACAAAAGCATGAATATACTTGGAATAGCATAAGCTAGTAGGTAGGTATGGTGTACTCTTTGGAATAACTTGGTTTAGGGAGTTGGATGCATGAGTGGAACTCATACTTGGTTGTGGAGGCTAGCAAAAGACTGGGAGCGACAAACTAAGAGAGCAATAATGGCCATAATCATGCAGAGCGACAAAACATCATTGATCAAAGCATAAAGTGATACTACAAGTTGAAAACTAAAGGATCATAAAGGCTATGGTGACTTGAGATAGTCATAACATGGTGTGAGCATGCGCCAAGTCAACCCAAATAAAGCATCAAAGGAGAATACCACTATACTATGCTTTAATATGCTAAAACAACGCATGATTCATCCAAGGCACATTAAGCAATCTCAATTGTTTATAAAAAGTCATGCTACAGCAAAGAATACTAAGCATAAGGACAAAACAATATCAAGCATGGCATGACAAAGCATAGGCCATAGTCAAAAACAAGCTCTTTTTACCACATAAGCATGAACTTTCCTACTCTTTTCCAAAACCAAACCAAACTATTTGCAAACCAATGTGTGAAAGAGGGAGTCCAACCAACTTATTCAGAAAAATAAGCAAACCAAGCAAACTAAAAACAAAAACGAAAACAAAAAATAAGACGCTCCAAGAAAAACACAACTGTGCATGAAACAATAAAAATGAAGCGTTTGGAAGAAACCTGAAATTTTTATTGATGAAGAAGGGGATGCCTTGGGCATCCCCGAGCTTTGACGTTTGTACTTCTTGGATATTTCTTGGGGTGACACGCGTGGCATCCCCAAGCTTGAGCTTTAGTCCATCCTTCATCTCATTACTCATTCCTTCCATACACCTGAAAATTTTCCTTCATACAAAACTTCACACAATCTCATTAGCAACATTAGTGCATTTTAAGATAAACAAGTCTCAAGGTTCAGTTCTAACACCAAATAAACTTCCATTATAACACTAGCTACTGTAGAACTTCCATCAAAAATCTCAATTCCCCAAAAGAACTCAAGAAGGAACCAACAAAAAGCAAATGCAGAAAATGGCCGAAATCTGTCAAAACAGACCAGCAGGTAAAGACGAATTTTTTAGAAGACCTTCTGTTGCTCAAATCAAAAAGTGTTGAACTAACTAAAGTTATATAACAACGTGGGGCAGAATCACAAACAATTACAGCTCAATCCGACTTACAGAGCTCTCTCGGGAATTTTTACGGTGAAACACAGAAATCTGTTTCGGGACAGCAACTTTCCCAATCATTACTTCACTCTCATTAGAGGTTACTCTTGGCACAAAAAGCAAATAAAAAGGATAAGGAGAGGTTATTACAGAGGTAATAACTTCCAAGACTCAACGAAAACTCTTGGGTTATCTCCCAACATGTGCTTTTATTTAACGCCTTTAAGTTAGGCATAAAAATTTGAGAAGATGCTCTCATAAGAAATATGAATTGAAGTAAAAGAGAGCATCAAGAAGCAAATTCAAAACACATTTAAGTCTAACCCACTTCCTATGCATAGGAATCTTGTATGCAAATAAATTCACAAAAAACAAAGTGACAGCCATAGGAACATAAAACAAAAGTAACTTCAAAACTTTCAGCACATAGAGAGGTGTTTTAGTATCATAAAAACTTCTACAACCATATTTTCCTCTCATAATAATTTTCAGTAGCCTCATGAATAAACTCAACAATATAACTATCACATAAGGCATGCTTTTCATGATCTACAAGCACTAGAGCTTTATTATAAATATTTTCAAAAGAATCCTCGGGAACATAACATTCACTCTCCTTTGATAAGCATGGGGGACAATCAAATAATGTAAGGGATAAAGAGTTACTCTCATTAGAAGGTAGGCATGGGTAGATACATTCTTCCTCCTTTTCTCCATCACTCTCCTCCTCTTTTTCATCTAATGAGCTTTCACGTTCAGCAATTTCTTCTTCCATGGAGGTTCTAGCAGGCGACGGTTCATCTATTACCTTAGCAGTCATAAAACTGTTCCCAAATAGGAAACTGAGTGAGCTATCCATAATGAAATAGTGATTGGAGCAGAGCTAGTCATTTTTTTGGGGTTTTCAAATAAGAAAGCAAACAAGTAAAACTAATTTTTTTGTGTTTTTGAAGAACAAAACAAGCAAACAAAGCAAAAAGAAACTAAGCAAAACAAAAACAACAAAGTAAATAGATTGGTTATGAGGGACTCCCCTTGTGAAGATGTCCTTGACTCCCCGACAACGGCGCCAGAAAAATGCTTGATGGCTCAATGCACGGCGCCCAGAAAAATACTTGATGGCGGTGTTGATGTAGAGCTCGTAGGGAACCCCAAGAGGAAGGTATGATGAGCACAGCAGCAAGTTTCCCTCAGTTATGAAACCAAGGTTTAATCGAACCAGTAGGAGCAAGGAAACACCCCAAAGGTGTTACTAGCTGAGCTTTGGCAGGACGCACTATCGGTGCTAGTAGCAACGAGGAGACCTGCACAACACAACCACAGAACTTTGTCCCCAACTTGCGATGAGGTTGTCAATCTCACCGTGTTTTGCGGAAAACAAAGGATTAAACGTATCGAATGGAAAGAAGTAAAAGTTTGCAGAAAGTAAACACAAAGCAGTAAACAGTTGTAGATTGTATGTAAAGTAAAAGGATCGGGATCCATAGTTCACTAGAGGTGGCTCTCCTTAGATAGATAACATGCTGGGTGAACAAATTACATCCGGGCAATTGACAAACACCGAGAAAGCAATACATGCATATACTAATCATCTTGACTCCTTTGAGACTTGATTGGGCATTACAACATAATACATAGACCGCCATCCAACTGCATCTATGACTAATAATCCACCTTCAGGTTATCATCCGAACCCCCTCCAGTATTAAGTTGCAAGCAACAGATTATTGCTTTACGAACTGTGTGTAAAATAAACAATATGATTGTTCTATAAACAAAGGATTGTTGTTTTCTCCCTAGTAGCAACAGCACATCTAGTACGTTAGAGATTTCTGTCACTTTCCCAGATTACCAGAGGCATGAACCCACTATCGAGCATAAATACTAACTCTTAGAGTTGCTAGCATCTACTTGGCTAAGATAGCTACTAACAACGGAAAGCATGCAAGATCTCAAATAACAAAGACATGATAGAATCAATAATCAATCTGAAATAGCATCTCAATATCCATCGGATCCCGGCAAACACAACATGTATGAATTACAAATAGATGATCTTGATCATGCACGGAGCTCACAAGATCTAAACATGAAAGCACAAAGGAGGAGAGACCAGCCATCTAGCTACTACATGGATCCGTAGTCCAAGGATGAACTACTCATGCATCACACCGGAGGCTTGCATGGTGATGAAGAAGGCCTCCAGGGTGAATTCCCCTCTCCGGCAGGGTGCCGGGAAGAGCTTCAGATCCCCCCGATCTAGGGACAGAGACGACGGCGGCTATAGACTCTTTCGTGGATTTTTGATCCGTACTTAGGGTTTTCGTCCCGAGGGCAACTTATAGGCAGAAGGAGAGGCCGAGGGGGTGCTGGGGTCGGCCAGACCACCCCCTGGCGCGGGCCAAGCCTAGTCGCACGGCTAGGTGGTGTGGCCAGCCCCTCTCCGTCTCGTATTCTGGCACTTGATCCCTTCCGGAAAAATAGGCACTTTGGCTTTTGTCCCGTCCAATCCGAGAATATTCATTTTCTGACTTTCCTGGAACCAAAAACAACAGAAAACAGGCAGCTGGCACTGTGGCTCTTGTTAATAGGTTAGTCCAAGAATTCATAATAAAAGTACTCCAAAGTTGGAACAAAACACAAGAAAGTGGATAAAACTAAGCATGGAACATCAAAAATTATAGATACATTTGCAATGTATCAGGGGTCATCAACTATGAAGAAAACTCGAAAAGTTTGCCTTACCCAAAACTTGGTGATCACGGCATCAGAAGCTTTCCCATAGGCCGGGTACTCGGAACTGACTTAGTCCCTGCTTCCGCCGGTTCAGCTAGCATCTTATCATGTAGGAAAGGAGTGCAAACGATAGATATCCTTCATGTATGCCAGGGCCACTGAGAAGGCTGTGAAAGGATGCGCTAGTGGCACGAAACGAGCATACCTCGAAAACTTGTCAACCACCACAATGTTGCAATCATGGCCTGATGAGTTCGGAAGCCCTGTGATGATGTCCATTGTTACAACTTGCAAAGATCTCTTGGGCACTTCTAGCGGTTCCAACAATCCGGGGTAAGGTACCTGTTTTGATTTACCTTGTTGGCAGATAGCGCACTCGACCACATATTGACGAATGTGTGCCTTCATCCTAGGCCATGAGAATAAATGATTGATGCGATGATATGTAGCATGAAACCCAGAATGACCACCTATGGGGCTGGAGTGCAATGCATGCATAATTTCCTGCTACAAGACATTGTTACGCCCAATCCAGATTATGCCTTTGTGGTGTATTAAATCCTTGTGCAAGATTTCCCTTGTGGTGAGCAGATAGCCAACAGTGCCAATCGATCAATTGCTTCCTGATCTTGTTCATAGCCCATCTCCACAGATTCTATCCACATTGGCTTACATTGTGATATGGCCAGAAATTCTTCGGTATCAGCATGTATATGCCGAGACAATGCGTCAGCAACTCGATTGCCAATTCCCTTCTTGTACATGATTTTGCACTAGAGCCCAAGGATTTTTGTGAGGTCTTTATGTTGCCATAGAGTTGTAAGCAGTTTATCATCCAGATGCACTAAGCTTATTTTGTCAGTGCGAATGATAAACTCCCCATGTTGCAAATATGACCCCCATTTGTCAACAACCATTAACATAGCTAAACATTCCTTCTCATAAGTAGATAAATCATGATATCTTGGGCCCAAAGCCTTGCTGATGAATTCCAATGGATGGTCATCTTGCAATAGCACTAGCCCACACCCTTACTGCAAGCATCAGTTTTAATCTTGAAGGTCTTGGAAAACTCCGGCAATGCTAAGACCAGAGCTCACACAAGAGCTTCCTTTAAAGCCTAAAAGGAATCCTCAGTAGCAGAGGTCCGAACATAGGGAACACCTTTCTTCCGTAATTCTGTCAGGTTTTTGCTGATCACATCATGACCTTTGATAAACTTGCGGTAATACCCTGTCATTTCCAAAAAGCTGCGTCACTCCTTCACATTCTGAGGTGATCGCCATTTCAGAATCAGAGCAATTTTAGCTTTATCCATGGAGACACCTGCAACACTAATGAGATGCCCCCAAATAGTGGATTTGCTATTTTGCAAAGGTACACTTGGAATTTTTCACTTTCATATAATTTTGCATCTAGATTTCCAACACTTGCTGAATATGAACAACGTGGTATTATAGTGTTTTTATGTAAACAAGGATATCATCCACGAATACCAGGACAAATTTGCACAAAGTTGGCGCCACAATGTCATTCATGACACCCTGAAATGTTGCGGGCCCACCCGTGACACCATAGGGCATAACTCTGTATTCAAAGTGATCGTGATGCGTTTGAAAGGCAGTTTTGTACTCATCACATTCAGCCATGCGTATTTGGTGATAACCTGAGTGGAGATCTAGACTAGTAAACCACTGAGCTCCTGATAATTCGTCCAAGAGCTCATCAATAATAGGCAACAGGTATTTGTTCTTCATCGTAAGCGCATTCAGATGGCGGAAATCAACACACAATCTCTAGGTGAGATCCTTTTTTTCCAACTAGCAGAACTGGTGATGCGAAAGGACTCGAGCTCTGTCTGATTACACTTGAGCTAATAGCTCATGAACTTGCTTCTCGATCTCACTCTTCTACATAGGAATGTAGCGGTACGGTCGTAGATTGACTAGGCTAGCTCCAGGAAGCAATGGAATCGTGTGATCATACTTGCGATGAGGTGGGAATCCTTTTGGTTCCTCAAAAACTCCTTTATAAGACTACAATTGCGTAGACACTGTGCGGAACGGTTTCTTGCCTAGGAGGTTCACCAATTGTATTCAACTGTGCCAGAAAATAGATGGAGTCTTTCTTCTGAAGATCTAGTGATTCAAAGACAGATATAACATAGCAATGCACTATCGTGACCCTTCCCACCGATGGACCGGGGGAAGAGGGCCAACGACACCCTATATAAGGGCCCCTTCTCCTACCTTGGAGGGGATCGATCCCTAAGATCTGAAAACCATAGACTTGCATCCACCATTGTAACCTCGCGAAGCACGCGAGCAATACAACCAAGCTGGAGTAGGGTCTTTACCTCCTCACGAGGGTCCCGAACCTGGGTAAAAAACCGCGTGTCAACTCTCTGTTGTGTGCTTGCTTCGTCGTCGTAGTCACCGCCGGGTTTCCTTGGAGCCGCGTGTTCAGCCCCCTCTCGAACCAAGGGATCGTTGGACCCTAGTTCCTTCGCGAGACAAATCTCCGACAAAAATGGCTGTGTCAAACAGATCCCGCACAGCCATGGCAGGGTCTTTCGGCACAAGTGCTAGTGGAAATTTTCAGAGCATGGTGAAAATTACAATTGTTTATGGAAGAATTGCACTGGTGTTCAATTTTGTACCTAGGAAGGCTCGGTACTCTAGTTTTTTTTTCAAATTTTTCGGTACTCTAGGAGCCTTGCACTGGTGTTCAATTTTGTATGCTAAGAATGATAGTTCCATATCAAATCACTATTCTTTTTTAAATTGTGCCTATTGTGATGAGGATTATTTGATGAAAATATTTTCTCTAACTACTTAACTGGCACTAATCATAATCAGGAAACGTAGGTATACATGTATTAGTTTAGTTTTGCTGCCAGTTAGTGGTATTTGATGACTTATTCTTGTATTCACATTTTGAAGACAAGTCACATCTCTTAGCTAATGCCACTAGATTCATTATGAGGAAACACAAAAACTTCATGCAATAAAGTTTTGCCTAAACCTTCGACAATTAAATCGGATCGGAGGGTAAATTAGCATTTTTTGTAATTGATTGGCGAACATGTGCTTAAAAGATGCCCATATGATTTAGCAGGATAGTCCTTTGCCTTCCGTAATACTAGTGTCATCTGGTAAAAGCATTGATCTAAGAACTTTACATTCCACGGTACTAGCTAATTATATACTATAAACTTTTTCAGGTTATCAACTACTTCAACCCTTCATCGCTTGCGGCAGCACCAGCAGCAGTACCGTGTTCGCCACCTTCGACAGAGGCACTCACTGCCGTAAGATACTTCTACCCAGTCCCCCTTTTTACATTCCCTCCTCTTCTCTGAAATCTCGGATTCTTGGTTTCCACCTTCGACAGAGGCCCTCACTGTTGTAAATATTTTGTTAGTGTTCTGCAATTTTACAGTTCTATTTAGTTTCACCTGCTTGCCTTCTCATGTATATCGGTCGTAAAGTCTTTGTAAGTCTTTGTAGGAATTTGATTCCTGAGGTGTAGCCTTGCTTGTTGTTCCTTGGTATGGTGTCTAGTGTTGGTTAAGGTTGCATTTTGTGATTACAAGAGATTTTGAGGAATGTCATATTTGTGCAGTTTCTTTTCTTATGCAGTCAGCTTCTGTTCTTGGGCTCTTTACGAGTTGCAGAAACTGTCTGTCATCCGCTACAGACCTGGACACTAAAAGCTTTTCATGTATATTCTTGTAGTTAGTTGTACTTGATAAGAACAAGTTCTTGTACTTGACACATTTTTGTTCAAGAGGTGGTGTGGATGATGTTGTAAGTGTAGGTTATAGTTCAAGGCTGAATGCTTGCGAGCAGATACATATTTGTGATAATTTTATGTTGTAAGTTTATAGATGGATATCGACTTATGCATATGGCGTGCCAAGAAAATGGGGTCTGATTATGAGAAGATTGTGAATTTTTGAGAGATTGATACGGTTTGGGTATATCGTACTGCTCAAATATCCCTTTTGTCATCTTTCATTGTGGGGATTAACTGAACAGTATAAAGTCCCGTGGGGACTGGTGGGATTAACGAGAGGGTATTACTAGGGGTTTGGGTGACATGGGCGTATCACCCAATCCACGTGGAGACTGGGTCCTGCTGGGATTGATACCTTGCAAACAGAACAAAGCCTTAGTTTGAACGACCTGCATGTATTACGGGATAGATGAGTATATTACGATCGGTATTTCTGATTTTTTTTCTGGAGAGCATTGGCAAGCGAGGGGCGCTGAAGGCACCGCCGTTCGATGCCCAACTAATAATGGTGCGCCCGCACAGATGGGCGCGCGGACGCGGCACATGCAAGCCCCGTCCGGCCACTTATACGCCCTCTATTAATAGCTTCTATAAATATGTGGTAAACGTTTAGCCTACTTAAAAGTCTCATTGACAACAAAAATAATACTCTCTCCGGTCGAAATTAATGAAATCAGATTTGCCCAGATTTGAATGTATATATCACTAAAACATGACTAGATACATCCAAATCTAAACAAAATCGGAGGAAGTATATGATAATGGTAGCCAATATTATCTAATAATTAAGGAGAGAACAAATCTTTTCCAAAAACACTTCCTTTGTTTACTAGTCGTATCGGATGTACATAAATAGAATGCTTTACATGGTCAGATATATCTTGCTCCCGATTTGGTACACGTTTTTAATGCGCACAAATTATGTATTAGACTCGATTTGGTACGTATTAAATGTGCCATTAAGAATATAATTTTTTGTTCATCTTGTACTACACTATAAATAATCTGTACAACCTGGCCCAAGCATCCCAAACCATAGTTCAAATCACATTGTCCAGCAATAGCTTGTACTACCATCGATCTTTCACTCACCCCCAATTTACGACATGGGCAAGCAACTGTTCTTCCTGGCCATCCTCCTCATCGCCTCCCGTAAGCGTTCTTGTTTTGTTCAAAGTTTTTGTGCAAAATTAATATCACAAATGGACGGATTTTACTCAAGTTTTTCTGGGTACGTACATGCAGTTGAGACGGCGACAACGATGGTACGGGGCGATCTGGCGTGCGACACGCCGAAGCCTCAGTGCTTGTTCAAGTGCTACAAAGGGGCAGGCAAGTGCATGCGGTGCTGCCAGGGCAATGGCTATGTCCAAGGCCAATGTAACTTCTTCCATTTTGACCTCTGCTACTGTTGTAACAACACTCTCAACCTGCCTGCCACGGCAGCTGGGCGCCATGGCTGGCAGCCGCAGACCGGCGTCCCAACGCCAATTCCTCACTTTCTTCACGCATGATCATGACCTGAGCTGGCCACTGCGGTGCGTACTGTCGGGTTCAGGGAGAAGAATTGGCTATATTTAGAGGATGGAACTGAAAACGCCAAAGAACATGGCGGTGCTGACTGAGTTAAGATCGTTTCATCTTGTTTAGGACTGTAGAAACTTAATTTTTTACATCTCAATGTTGTTGTTCTTTAATTTCTCGTTTTTACTGCTTAAGCAGAACAAATTGGTGGCTATTTTATCGGTTTCATTTGCAGGGAAATCGGGAGTCTCGGGTTCCTTAATTCGATTTTTTACTGTGGCTGTTTTACGTGAGCTGACTCCGGTCACTATGCTAGTAGTATCTAATAACTAGAGGAAGACCCGTGCGTTGCAGCTGAAGGTTTTAGAAGAATACTAATATTTCAGTGGCGTGAATTTCACTTATATCAGTTTTACACATGAACTTGAATTTGAATCAAATAGTGCGAATAAAATGGAGTGTACAATTTTATAAATGTTGTTTGAAGTGAGAAGAAATACATCAGACAGATTTCATGTCCATATATGGCTATACATTTTAATGTATGCATATTGTTATATGTGAGATAACATTGATTTAATTGTAAAGATAAAAACATTTATCACTTAAAAATACTTCTAAAAGGTGTATGTCCGACGTTTAAAATTCAGTTTACACTTCAGCTAGGGTGTAACTGAATTGGTTGCAGACATTGCAGAGATCTTTCTCGCAACTTGCAGTAAAAAAATCCTTTGCACTGATAAACTTGTGAAGTAAATGAAAAACATTCAGAAGCTTGCATGGCTTAATCAATCCGTGCACGATAGTCCATAGCAGGTACCCAAAACGCTTGTAGGTATCACCTTAGAACTGAAATATGATTAAAGGTGAATAATCAAAATCAAAGAGAAACATAAGTCGAAATAACTTTTTCACAATATGGTCAAATCAGTCAAGTGAAACTGATTATAACATATTCTTGAGGTCGATCTGAAAATTTTGGAGTAACGTACGTTATGCTGCAAACTCAGAAATATATGTCATCCCTCCTTATAAATTTTGCGACCTGAAAACATGAGTAAGCTGAGTTAGGACATATGTGTATGTCAAAGGGGATCTTATGACACATACATCAGTACTGCTAAAGTCTCAATAGGCAATTCTTGCCGTCGACACGGTCTAGAGGTTGAAGATGAAAGACATCTCAAGGATTTCAATGTAATTTTTGTTTTAATTGTGGTGTTTTGTACTATTCGCTGTTTCTTTTAGTGCCAAAGTCTTATTCGCAAAAAAGATAAAACTTGCGGTCTGCAACAAAAATCAAAAAACAGTCTAAGAAAATCAAAATCAGAAGCCCCGTCTATCAGGCAACATTGTTACCTCTCAGCCTCCCCGAGATTTTATCAAATAGCGTGTAATGTATGATGATGCCGATATGTGCCATTGTATTATTTTATTTATAGAAAGATATGTGGAGCTCCATGAATTTAAATACTAGCTAAATCCTAAAAATAGAAGACAAACTCAAAGTATCCAGAATATTACCTTCTTACTGCTTCCCCATGCCTCGCGGAGAATCAACTACAATTCTGCCAAATGTCCACTTGCATTGGACTCAATTTGGTACTTGTTAAATGCACCATTAGGAATGTAATTTTTGTTCATCTTGTCCTACACTATAGATAAATCTACACAACCTGGCCCAAGCATCGCAAACCATAGTTCAAATCACATTGTCCAGCAATAGCTTGTACTACCATCGATCATTCACTGGCCCCCAATTTACAACATGGGCAAGCAACTGCTGTTCTTGGCCATCCTCCTCATCGCCTCCCGTAAGTGTTCTTATTTTGTTCGAAGTTTCAATTTTGTGTGCAAATGAATGTCGCCCATGGACAGATTTTATTCTTTTTTTTTCGAAATGGGGAGCGGAGCCCCGGCCTCTGCATCAAGCGATGCACACATCCTTAATTTTTATTAGAACCACATTGTTTGGCAAAAGCCATTACAGAGATGATACACACCGGAACCACCAAAACTAAACACTGAGCAAAAACGATAACTGTATCGCCAGCTCCCCAACGAGATCTATCAAATCCCTGTCAACCTGTTTCGACGCCCCCATGGTCACCCACACTGTTGCCACTCGCCAAGAGAAGCTGGAGTGCCTTGGCACGGCGGCACGAACTCAAGTGAAGGGAGTCCTAGAACCGCACAGCATATCCACGGAGGTGTGCCCACGCACATGCTCCAGATGCCGCCGCCTCCAAAATCTTCCGCAAACCCGTCGTCAGCATGTAGATCAAAGCGCAGACTCTCGCCACACCAGCCACCGACACCGCCTCGGTGCCAAGCAGGACCACCGCCCGCGCGCTAGCCCCTCCACCCTCCTGCCGCTTCCATCCAACGCTGCTCCACAAGCGATGCTCCTAGGAGACAACACGATACCGACACCGCGGCACCACCATCGCCCGACCCGAAGATCTTAGGGTTTCCCCCGGAGTAGCACGATTGAGGTCGACACAAGGTGCACGGCGATGCCTTCATCAAGGTAACGACGTGGTAACGCCGCCATCGCCTGCCAATGGCTCGGTTTTCACCGGCACCTATGTCTCCCCGCCTCGCTGCTGGGACTGGAAGACAGATTGCGAGATCTGCCAAACCAGCCGCAGGCCGAGCACCTTCGACGAAGAAGATGACCACCTCCACCAAATCCAGGGCCTCCATCGATCCCTACAGCTAGTGAGAACTCCAAAAGCGATGCCCTCAAGAGGGGAACGATGTACAGGACACCGCCATCGCAGCCTCTGTAACAACGCATTGCCCTATGGCCGCCAAAAAAGAAAAAAGAATTACAAAAAAGAGAAGTCCCGCTACAGTGACCCATTCATTTAAATATCGGTACTACCACCATCAAGATAGCACCAGAAGTCCAGCTTCTCCAAAAGTGACGCCTCCAAGAAAGGAACAGTGCACAAACACCGCCATCATCCGATATAAGATCTTAGGTTTTCACCCTGAAGAAAGTCCACGCTCTCAAAACAATACCTTCAACAAGGTCATTGCCAGGCATAACCACTTAAGGCCAGACCCTGGGTTTTTACCCTAAAAGGTAGGACTGTGAACCTCTCCCATGCAGTCGCCCGCACTTGCATACCACTGCTCCAAGTCATGAGTCACCACGCCAATTCATCATCACCACCTAGAGACTCGAACCACAATTCCTCACTTAGCATGATCATGACATGTGCTGGCTATAGCGGTGGGCACTATCGGGGGGAAGAATTTTAGAGGATGGAACTGGAAAACCCAAAGAACATGGCGGCGATGACTGAGTTAAGATCGTTTCATCTTGTTTAGGACTGTCGGAACTTAAAAAAACTCCACATCGGCTTGATCTTGTGGGAATCCAGTTCTCAATGGTGTTGTTCTTTAATTTCTTGTTTTTACTGCTTAAGAAGAACAAATTGGTGGCTACTTTATCGGTTTAATTTATAGGGAAATCGGGAGGCTCCGGTTCCTTAATTCGATTTTTTACTGTGGCTATAGCACGTGAGCTGGCTCGGGTCAAGTTGGAAAAGCATTTTGTTTGCGCGAGTTCTTGTTTGAGGCCATGCATCCTTTTTTTTAAATGGGCGCTTTACTACTTAAGAGTAATATTTACACCCGGCCTCTGTATAGCTAGCATGCACACATCCAATCAACCACACACCAAGTGACCAACATAAAAGTACTAGTACTACAAAATATGCTATAAAATAAACTCCTCGAGCTAATGCTGATCTATCTGCAAATCACGCTGCCATTCATGTCGGGATAAAATATCACTCGCCGTGTCCTATAGTCGCGTACACCCCTCCACAAAGAAGTCGTGAAACTCCATCCGTTGGAGAGTAGTCCATGATCAGAGGATAGCCGTGCCTCGATAGATCACCTGTAGTGAAGAAGACACAATGTTATTAAAAATCATGCCATTTCTATATAGCCAAAGCGACCAAATAATGGTAAACACTCCCACCGTAAACAAAGTCCCATATTTATCATGTATCCCGTGCAAACAGTTACCAAAAACATTGGTTACCGAATGTGGAGAAGATAAAACAGAGGCCATTTGGATGATTAACCATATAGCATGAGCAAATTTACACGGAAAGAATAAATCCCGGATTTTCTTATTATGGTGACAAAAAACGCATTGTGTACTTCCATGCTAATTCCTGTCAACAAGATTATCTTTTGTAAGAATTACCTCTTTACGGAGATACCAAGCGAATATCTTCATTTTAAGGGATATTTTCATCTTTCAAATTTTCCTATTATCATCGACTGGAATATCAGGTTGGATAAAATCTTTATACATTGAGTCCACAGTGAATTTACCACTCTCTAGTAGTTTCCATTTGAACTCGTCCACACCCTCTGACACCTATATCGTGGATAATCGTAAGAAAAGATTATTCCATGATACCAGTCTAGAACCTATGAGACTTTTTCTGAAAGACACATTAGGAGGATTAGATCCTAACACTGTGGAGAGTGTATTTCCTTTATGCCTAACAATCGAATATAGAGCTGGATATTGTTCACGAAGAGTAGTTTGGCCAAGCCATTTATCTTCTCAGAACCTAATATGTGAACCATCCTTAATATTAAAAATACCAAAGTGAAAGAAATGCTTTTTGGATGCTATTAGTCCAGCCCAAAAGTGTAAATCATCGGGTTTCCAAACCACTTGAGACGCAACTGTAGAGCCAACATGCTTTCTCCATAGAATGGTTTGCCAGACACCATCTTCTGTAACTAACTTGAATAACCATTTACCCAAAAGCGCAGTGTTTTTGACTTGCAAATCATGTATGCCTAGTCCATCGTATGATATGGTGACAAAAAATCACATTCCATATGGCCAGTCGATATTTCTTTTTTTCACTATCCCCTTGCCAAAACAATCTTGACCGGAAATAATCCACTTTCTTCAAGACACCTTCTGGTAAAATGGAAAAATGGATCATATACAATACCATGTTGGTGAGTACTGAATTAATGAGTACAAGTTTTCCGACAAGGGATAGCATGCCACTCATAGGCCCTTCGTTGATACTTTCTATAAATATGTGGTAAACTTTTAGAGTCCTTAAAAGTCTCATTGACAACAAAAATCAATACTCTCTCCGGTCTAATGGAATCAGATTTTTCTAGATTCGAATGTTAGTATGTATCACTAAAACATGACTATATACATCTAAATCTAAATAAATCTGAGTCGATAATTTGATCGGAGGGACTATATGATAATGGTATAGTCAATATTATCTAATAATTGAGGAGAGAACACATCCTTTCCAAAAGCACTTCCTTTATTTACTAGTGATATTGGATGTACATAAATAAAATGCTTTACATGGTCAGATATATCTTGCTCTCGATTTGGTACACGTTTTTAATGCGCACAAATTATTACAGTATTAGACTCGATTCGGTACGTATTAAATGCGCCATTAAGAATGTAATTTTTTGTTCATCTTGGGCTACACTATAAATAAATCTACACAACCTGTCCCAAGCATCCAAAACCGTAGTTCAAATCACATTGTCCAGCAATAGCTTGTACTACCAACTACCATAGATCATTCACTGGCCCCGATTTACGACATGGGCAAGCAACTTGGCCATCCTCCTCATCGCCTCCCGTAAGCGTTCTTAATTATTTTGTTCAAAGTTTGTGTGCAAAATTAATACTATCACCAATGGACGGGTTTTGTTGAAATCTTTCTCGGTGCACACCTGCAGTCGAGCCGACAACAACTGTGGTACGGGGCGATCTGGTGTGCGAGACGGCGACGCTTAAGTGCATGTTCAAGTGCTACACAGGGTCAGGCAAGTGCTTGCGGTGCTGCCAAGGACACGGCTACGTAGACGGTGTATGTAACTTCATCCGTGCTGACCTCTGCTACTGCTGTAACAACACTGACAACCCACCTGCCACGGCAGCTGGCCGCCATGGCTGGCAGCCGCAGACCGGCGTCCCGACGCCAATTCCGCACTTTCTTCACGCATGATCATGACATGTTCTGGCCACAGGGGTGGGCACAGTCGGGGAGGAGAATTGGTTATATTTAGAGGATAGAACTGGAAAAGCCAAAGAAGACGGTGGTGATGACGGAATTAAGCTCGTTTCATCATGTAACGGGCTTGATCTTCAGTAGTTTGAGGGAGTCCATGTCTCAATTTTGTTGTTGTTTAATTTTTTGTCCTTGACGTCTTCGGCAGAACAAACTGGGAGCTCGAGTTCCTTCATTCGATGTTTTCACTGTGGCCGTAGTACGTGAGCTGATTCGGGTCAAGCTGGAAAAGCATTCCCTTTCCGCAAGTTCTTGTTTGAGGCCATGCCTCCATATGCAGAGGGGCATCTGTAAATGGTGCGATGTCAATATTATCTCCAAATATGTCAATATTGGTATTTTGTTCTGAGTATAACCTAAGGAGGAATGATAAAATATTTTACTTCACGTACTCGCCTGTCTTTCCAGTCGAGTCATGTTGTGTCGTTAAAGAGGCTACCCATAGTGGTACTCCCTTTGATTCATATTATTTCCCGTCTTCTCCAAATATGTCAATGTTAGCCATTTTGTTCTGAGTATCACAAAAAGAGAAATGGTACCCCCTCCGACTCTAATTAATGTTTCTTCGATTTGTCTAAATTCGAGTTCCTTCATTTCAGCGTACTTGCTTTTTTTTCCTGTCGAGTCATGTTGTGTCCGTTAAACAGTTTAGAGGCAAGGCCGTCTTTCTTTATGGCAAGGAATAAACCAATAATGCATTTTTCATCTCTTGACTCGACTCCCTACAATTTTTCATCTCTTAAACAGTTTGGCTGAGTTTTGGCAAAGAATAAACCAATAATCTATGGTATGCCTTTATAATACGTTAAGAAAAAAATGACAATAAAGAGGAAATATGTTATAGTGATCAATATTATCTAAAAATTAAAACAGGGAACAAACTCTTTTCAAACATTTCCTTTCTTTTACTAGTAGTACTTGATGTACATAATTAAATGCTTACAAGGTGGTCAAATATATCCTTTATATAAGAGCAATCCAAACAAACACTACCAGAAAACAATTTTTGCCGACTAAATACATCTTTGCCGAGTATATTTTTCACGGAATATGGCAAAGATAAATTTTGTCGTGTATTGCACTTGAAAAAATGACCAAAACAACAAAGTTTCACTACAACATGGAGCCTAGGCACTGGCGCTTATAGACGCCGAGGCACAGCCATAGTCGCCACGCCCGCGCTGGCACGGCAAAAAAAAAGCCGTCGGGGATAACTGCTTTCGGGATTCACGAACGGCGGCGGATTTTTTGGCGCGGCACAACATGATCCGTCGAACTAGCGCTTTTGCGGCATGGCAGAGGATACGCCTCGTTACATTAACAAAGACGGCGGAAATTTGGTTCCGCGTGCCGGCGAATTATTTGTTGTGTTACACCTTTCAGCATCAGTGAAAGTAAATTACATTAACAGTAACTGATTTTACCTTGCTAATCTCATTGCCATACAAACATTCTAGTTTATTCATATATAAAATATTCATTACATCATATCATATTACACTAAATTTGAGTCCCTCTCTAATCATTAAATTAGAGGTAGCACTGCTAATAACATAGAGGGTCTTGAGCCCCTCTCTATTCAACAGATCTACCTCTAAAACCTAAAACTACATCTAATTACGAAAAAATCCATATCTAATCCTAGACTTCTTGATTATCACTCTATTCTGATCGACATCAACATCACGTCGGCGCTGAAAAGTCTAAATGTATCTGAGTTTAAGCACACACCATATACTGGTAACTTCGCTTGGAACTGAAAAAAGAACACGAAAGAAGATTAAGAGGAGAAAGAGCAAAGCACATGATCTAAAAGAGCAAGCCAACAATAAGATGAGGACCAAACCTTTATCGGACAAGACAATGGCTGGCCCGCGTAAGATGTGGCAATGGCTGGCCCGCGTAAGATGTGGCGCGGTGGGGCTGTGCAAGATGCGGTGCGGCTAGGCAGCGCAAGATCCGACGAGCCAATGGCCACACAAGATCTGGTACGTTACTGCAGCGCTAGGTCATGCACCTGATTGAGATGTTGCACATGGAGTTCTTGAGTTGGAGGTGTCTATGTGAGATGGGGACTGATAATGAGATTAGTTGCTAGGGTTCCTCTATATTATATAGAGTGGGAGTGGGGAGTAGCAAGTCTGGACAATTTGATCAAGTGCAGTGCAGGCATCCGGCTTTTTGGGCCGCATTCGCACGTGCCAATAAAACAATTGCATAACACTTTCATTCTCCCGCTGCACACGAGAAGGTGGGTATGATGATAAAAAATGTAAACAGACGAGTCTAACAGGGAACAGCTTGGCAGTGGTAGGTCTCACCACTTATAGTGTGATGCGTTTGACCAGTCAGCATAGCGCTTACCATCCACGGCGGAATCTCACCACTTATAGTGTGATGCGTTTGATTTAGTGGCGTCGGGCTTGCCAGTCCTGTACCACGACACTATTATCCGCCGGCATCGAGTGTGCCATGGCGTATAAGTGGCCTCCATGATAAAATGGTGCCACAATAACCCATTCGCCGCCTAACCAACTTTTATCGGTTCTTTTGGCTTATGCCGCCACAAAAATCCGCCGGGTATGGGGAGGTATTTTTGTAGTGTTTTCCTAGGCACACAGCAAAATAGTCAAAAAAATCTAAAAAATGAACATGGCAAAGAAACATACTCGAGAAAGAACAAAAAATGCACACGACAAACAAGATTAATCGGCAGAGAATTAGAAATACACACTCCGCAAAAACAAACTCGGCAAAAAAACGAGGACACATGGCTTCTCAATGAATGTAATGACGCCGTGACGTAAGGACATTTTGTCGAGTGCAATTCCTCCTCGAATCAGGCTTTCCTCCACGATTTTGCAGTGCAGACAGAGAAAAGCAGGCCAGCCCGTGCTACCCAGATCTAGGCCCAAAAGGGCCCGATCTGGGCTGCCCTTGCACAACAGCCCCCGATCCCCGCCTGCCGCCGCTGTGCAACGCTGCCCCGCCGCCCCAGGAGCTCCGCCGCCGAGAAGTAGGGCCCCGACCCGCCCACCCGACGCGGGGAAGAGAGAGCCGGCGCCGCCGGCGCCACACGGGCAGCGCCCGACGGCCCTAGCCAGCGGCGGCGGCGGGAGGTAGGAGGAGAGGTGGAGGTTCGGCCGGGGGAGGTGGAGGTGCCCCCGTCGCCCTGGGGGGTGGGGAGGGGGGGCTAGAGGAGCACGTCAGTTCGAGGGGCGTGGGAGTCTCTGCCGAGTGCAATTGCACAGGGCAAATGAGTGCTCCAGCTGTGACGCGTGCAATACACCGTGTGCAATTGCAATAGGCAAAGATTTTTTTCCCCTTTTTCCTTCCTCAATTTGTCACAATTTTTTTCCGAGAAAAAGCAAAGACTTTGTGTTTCTCTTCATTGAATAAAATATTTCAATACAAGCCTCCTAGGACGTGAATTACAACGTTTGTTGCACTAACCAGTGAACATCCCAGATCGTTGGGATGATAGCACGAAGGTTGGCAGCCCCTACTCTAGCCCACAGCGCTGCCTCCATCAAACAGACAGGCGTTGCCTTGCTTCCAGATCATCCAAGCCATCAGTAGAATCGCTAAAGCGAGGTCTTTGCACATGGGCTTAAGCGTGGCTAGTCTGGTAGACGACCACCCGTCATTGAGCAAAGCTTCTCCATCCGGCGGTCTGTTTCCTGGTTGCACAAGAGCACCGTGGTGGTGCTGTAGCCCGCGTCTCTGTGATCTATCAGCCGTCCAACACATGTTCTTGTTGGCAAGCCAGTGAAAAATCTTGACGCGTGGAGGTGCACATGTCTTCCAACCCAGCTTCCAAGCATTGCAGGCTGTAGCACCCTGGAACATGGCTAGGTAGAAGGACTTTGATGTGTAGGTGCCACTCGAATTCCACCTCCAGATTAACTAGTCTGGTTGATCGGAGAGGACGATTTGCTCCATCTGTCACCAAAGTATTAGGTATTGCCCCAGCTCGTGAATTCCCAGGATGCGTTGGATATCACGCGCCCAATTGTGTGCATGTAATCTGTTAGCAATAGTTCTGCACATCCGTTGGCGTTGTGGGGTCGGGTAGGATTCGGTCGTGTGCATCCATGTTTTTCTCTGACCGTTTGGTTTTAGAGGGAGCGTTGTCAAACTCTGCTGGCTGTTACCATCATGGGACACACTTTTTGGTTCCATGGCGAAATTAGCTGGTGGAGAATGTCATGGACACCGAGATCAGAGGACTAGCAATGGTGATTCGAGTCTTTGAGGTGATAAGGAATTGGCTTGATGATTCATGACTTTGAGCAGTGGCATCGTAAATGGGGGCGACAGCACAGGAGAAGTTTAAAGGCTTAACTTCCAGGGTGAAAACCTAATATTTATGGTTGGACAATGACAAGGTTTGTGCACTGTTTCCTTATCGGAGGCGTCACTTTTGGAGGAGCTGGACTTCTAGTGTTGTCTTGGTGGTGTTAGTAATGCTGCTACAAGGAATAGATCACTATAGCGGGACTTTTTTTTTATTATAATTCTTCTTTTTTTGGCTGTGTGCATCCGTAAGGCCGCTAGGAAAATGCATTGTTGTAGATGCTGGGTGTAATTGGTATCTTCGCGATATTAATATATGCTATTTGTCGAAAAAATGGATAAAGTAACACACTTATCCAAAAAAAATCAACTAGAAACTATTGTTTCCGTAGCTACCATGAGGATGTGCAATGTTCAACTACCTAGTCCTCTTCTGGTATATTTCTGTTCGTTTATGTTGAATGGGCTGCTCACTGCTTTCAATATGAGCTGTTTGTTGCAGTATATGTTGTGCATTCATGTTTTCTATATTCTCTGGGAAAATCCTTTCATCTTAATTGGATAAAGTGTTTTTTCTTTCTTTACAATTGAAAATGGGACACTTTCCACATGAAAATGTACCTTAGCCGCGGATCATTTCAAAGGAACGTGCCTTAGCCGCAGCTGCACAACTTTTCGCATGAAAATTGGACTGTCACACTTCAGATGCCGGGCAAGAGTTGAGAATTGGCGCCGGAGATTCTTCCTAGAAAAAGACATGTGCATGCTTGCGGGTAATTGGTTTAGACTTTATGTGTGATAACCAAGTGCAGGCAAGCGACAGCTGCATCTTTGTACCGGCAAAGGGCGGGGAAAGATCCACATTCATGGTCCATATAACCCGAGAAGAAGCTACCCATCCCAAGGGTGTTAAAAGGGTTCGCCCGATCCATGATTCTCCGATTTATGGGGAAGGAATGTCAACCGCAAAATGTCGTTTAGGAATGGCAAGAGACTGATGCTTGTTTAATGTTGGAGGGACATGTGCCTGTTTGAACTTAAGGAGAGGAATCTGGAGGAAGCTTACCATGGTCAGGTGTTGTTTTCATAGACCAATTCTAGTTTGTGAAACTGAATGATGAGAGTAGCACCTGGAAGCTCTTCATGTTGGTGGCCTGTGTGTCTTTGGCATGTTTTCTACTCTCTAATCAAGTTACGCTAGCTCTGATGCAATGCATATAATATCCATCCTGGAAGGCTCGGCGAATGCAAGTTATATTTAACAGGAATTGCCAGTTCTGCAGAATCGGTATCAGTAACAATGGAACTTCATTTACAAAGTCTCAATGCATTCATTCAGCATAAAAAGGTTATAAGGCCTGATGAGCTACTATAAATAATATGTAAGTGAATACATTAACTAATGCTCAAGTCGTGCCGCAGGCAGATGCAGAAGTGCATTGGCCCTAAGGTGTGTACAGATCAGTTTGGGGCTCTACTATTACGTTGGTAATACTATGAGATTCCCTTTATCCTTACTAATAAGTACAATCAGCAGGGTTGCAGATCTGTAAGTACCTCCCATTTGGCCATTTATGTATCTGATTACTGGAGTAATGGTACTCAAAATTTCTGGTAGCAAGAGATAGCAAAAGAATTATTTGAGAAAATAACTGGAAGAGATTCCAAATAGATGAATTCCTCTGAGGTAAGAGTATATATTGCTCTACATCTTGTTTTTTCTAGGTAACCATATCTCTTTTAATAAAGCTGAACTAAGTTTATCTCTTGGAGCGCTGCAGCAAGTAAACAAATGAAATCGACAATATCTTCTAAATCGTTGTTTTTGATGTGTATGACCAATACTCCTTAACCAGCTCGCGGAAGAGAGATCCCTCTGTTTCCATGAGCTTTGTGGGTTTGTCATACTCAACTACTCTCCCTGGAAGTGTTCACATATAGCTCGTTAGTATGGGAAAAATCCACAATAAATTTAGTTTCAAGTATTAGTTCATACATTCCATATTAACTGGTGCGGGTCAATAATTGGTTGCTGGCAAGAGAAACATACCGTCGCTCATTGCAAGAACCATATCACAGTCCATAACTGTTGGTATACGGTGTGCAACTGTGATAACGGTGCAATTTTTAAATTCTGTCCGGATTGTTTTCTGGAGGACAGCATCTGTTGCATTGTCTATAGAAGCTGTGGCCTCATCAAGAACCAAGATACGGCACCTTCTCAAAAGTGCGCGTCCCAGAGAGAAGAGCTGCCTTTGGCCCATGCTCCAGTTCGATCCGTCTTCCGCAACTATTATGACAAGTTCTTGATCAGTACTATGAAGGAGATAATTGCAAACAACATGCTAGGGAAAGAATAGCTAATACACCAGGCTAACAGTACTAAGAGTTTTATCAAATATAGGGCAAAAGCATTTTGACACCTAATTTGAATTTTTGAGATGACTAGAACAATTTTTTCTGTCTGCTCAATTTATTAGTTTTAGAAAATGAACTCCAGAAATAAGTGCATATATGAAGTCTCCTACCATGTGAATCCAATCCCTGTTCCTTCTCCTGGACAGCTTGAAGAAGTTGACATTTTTCAAGAACCTACAGGACATTAACAAATAGAGTAACTACTTTAGTGATTCATTTTGAAATGCATGTACAAATAAAATGAGAAAGGGGGGCCCTAAACCAAGCTCATTTAGTGAGAGGTGTGCATGTACGAGGCCATTACCCCATTTCTTGACAACTCGCGTATGCTGCCTATTTCTTGTAACACTGAAAAGTTTTTTAATTCCTCCTTGGCAATCAAGTACCCCTTCCGTCTCAAAATAGATGTCGAAAATTTGTCTAAATTTGGATGTATCTATATACTAAATACTGTCTAAATTCATCCAAATTTTGAGAAATCTGCGACATCTACTTTGAGATGGAGGGAGTACTTTTTTATGAGAAAGGCAACATGCCATACAAGATTTCCCTAATTCAGTTTAGTTATCCCATTTTGATAATGTACTGAACTTTCTGAAAACATTAGGTATATTACCACAGCAACTGACCTAGATTACCATGGTACTAAACAGGACTGCCTCATGACTAAAAAATGCATTGGGTTCTTTTGCTGTAACGCCTTTTCATTGTAATATTATCTGATCATTCGGTAAGACAAGAAAAGGAAACAGTGATAGCAGTGTAAATTTTACCTCCATTATTTGTTGATCTGAGAATTGCCCAAGAGGATCTAGATTGTATCTTACTGTACCCTGAAAAAGTGTTGGATCTTGTGGAATAATACCCAAACGTGAACGCAGGTCATGTAAGCCTATTGTACTGATGTCCACGGAGTCTATAATTATTTTCCCTTCAGCAGGTTCAACAAGCCGAAACAACGCGCCAATTAGTGTTGTCTTGCCACTTCCTGTCCGACCAACTATACCAATCTTATCTCCAGCTTCGAACTTGCACGTGATTCCCTGTAGTACAAGGGGAGCATCTTTCCTATACCTAATCTGTTGAATGAAAATCAGTTGCATAAATATGTTAGTGGTGTTAATAGGATGTTACCTTGTGAGGTGTACATGTAAATATTTATATATAATTACCTTCAAATCTCTAAGCTCCACACTGCCATCTTTAGGCCAATCTGGTGCTTGTCGATTTTCTTGGACAAGCTCTGCTGCTTCACTTTGTATGTCCATGTACTGGCTCAACCGTTCCACCGAAATTATTTGATTTGCAAGCTTGCATTGGTTTTGAATAGAGAAAACAAACGACGTATTTAGCGAAAGACCATAGGACAGTGCCATTCCCACAAAACCTGTGCAAGTATGAAAGAAACGAATTAATTGTACTAATTGTAATGTTCATTCACTGAATATTGTGAAATACATATTGTTAGTTGACTTTGGCACATACACATTAGGACTAAAACTGCATTCCATAAAAGGTACACTCCTATCCATAAAATCATCAGAAAAAATTGTAGATTGAGAAAGTACAGTGTTTCATATTCACCAATAATCATGCCCGGCATTCATGCGACAATATAATTCGGTCAAACTTTTCTAACTTTGACTAGTATTATAGAAAAATATTTGGACTGGTAAGGTGGAAACAGCATCATTAGATTATTCACAATATGATTTTTTTTCTAGTATTCTACAGACATATACATCTAAAAAGAAATTTTGAAATAAGTTTTAGAGGCGTGTTTCATGTCAAAGAAGTCATCTATATACGAGTGGAGGGATAATCAAGTGTGTTCCATAAAAAAATCTTAGTCTAGGTACTAGGAGGAAATGAAAAGGTAGCAACATTTAATGGCAATGCATCTAACATTTATCAAAAATTAAATGCAAGTGTCAATGGCCATACAAAGATCTTAATCTTGTCCAATATTTGAAGCAACGCGAAGGACATGCAATTGCTTACCAGGGTTGAAAGTTCCTTGAGGAAGCAGAACCATGACAAAAGCAGAAAAAGAAAGGACGGCAGCACTCATTATTTCCAGTCGTTGAATCAACCATTCAGTTGCTGCAAAATTATAGAAATATGGACTAGCATTCTTGTCAACAAGATCCAAATTTTTAGCAAAGAAACGGTCTTGTTCCTCAAAGGCCCTTATTGTTATAGCCCCTGAAATCGATTCACCTAAGTGATTTGCTAGAGCAGACTTGGTAGTGCCATTGATCCGCATCAATTCCTTAGCCGAGGCTAGATAGTATCTCTGCATGACCGACATAAAAGGTTTCAGTTAATGGAAACTTTGAATGAAAAAACTTAGGCTCCATTCACACCTCGGAGAAAAATAGTAGCAGAGCAGCACATCAACTGGTGAATGAAATCCAATAACCCAAGAATGGGAATGGGCCATAGAGAAAGGAAGTCACACCAATTACCTGCAACCTAGTTGCCAAAACTATCATTGGCACGGATACTAGAAGAACTTCCCATGTGACAACAGCCAATACCCCTAGATTGCTATATGCATTTAAGCTGGCAGCAAGGCTAAACATGAAAGCAAATGGGACATCAAGATCAAGGATATTCAAATCCGAAGAGGCCTGCATTAGAAGAAAAAGTGAACGAGTTAACACCTCGTCAGAAAATCTCCAGATGTAAAACAGAAGTGTAATTTTTGTATGTTCGTTTAAGAATTCTTACCCGGCTAAGAACTCTTCCTATAGGAGTAGTATCAAAAAAGGACATTGGTGCACGGAACAGGGAATTGAGTAACTGGGAAAATAAGGATCTTGATGCCTGAATCCCAAGAACAACGACCGAAAAAGATCTTGCTAGCAAGAAGAACATTGTGCAAACTCCGATAACAATGTAAACAGAAATTAACTTCAGTGTACTAACATGTGGATTTTGGACATTAGCAGCCATCCATGAATTCTGTGCTATCTGACCAGCTATGAAAATTATGTGAGAAATAACACACAGAGAAGCATACAGCAAGCCTTTGTTCTGGCGCAGGTAAAACATATATGGCTTGACACCAGCATCCCCTATTTCTCTTCCCTCTTTCATGATCAGTTGATCTGCTGGTGATGGCTTCACAGACTCTGTAGCTACCTTTATTGATATTTCCTTAGCTCTGTGAGGGGGTATGTTGTTATTAACACCTGAAGCACCATTAGTATCTTTGTGGGCATTTACAAGGTCTTTAAATTCCTCACAATCTGCCAATAGTTTTTGATAAGGTGCAGACCGAATAACCTCTCCATCGGACATTAACTGCCCAAAAAATCACTAGTTTCATATGACATCGACAAATAACTAAAGATCACTAGAGATAAAGATAAATCATAGAGGTACAAATATTCTCATATGGTTACGGTTTTCGAGGTAGAGAGAGCTACCAAAATGGAGTCAAATACAGGTAGAAAATCAACTTGGTGGGTCACCAATAGAACAGTCTTGTCTGATAGAGCACTCATGACATATTTCTGTCAGAAAACAAAGAGCTTCATAAACCAGGGAGTAATTAAACAGAAACACACCATTTGGGGCTGACGTAACAAAAACCATAAATCCAGTTAATTTTTTTACATAACTTTAAGGGACACTCTAACAAATAAGCCAGTTAAGTTTTTCACATAACCGCCATCACCATGGCTGCTGTGCTGTTTGTGCCAGTAGTGTTGGGGAAGAGAAGACGAGTGATCCTGGTTATGTGAAAAAATTACCTGGAGTTGTGGATTTCTGTTGCATCAGCCCCAAAAGGTGTGTTTCTGTGTAATTTTACTCAAACAGTTAAACACTAAAATAATAATATAGTCTGCATCATTCAATGTGATCTCACATTGAAGAGTCTTGTTGCTGTATGGGCGTCAACAGCACTGAAAGGGTCATCAAGAAGATATATGTCTGCATTCTGGTATAGTGCACGAGCAAGCTGGACACGCTGCTTCTGACCGCCACTAAGATTTACTCCCCTCTCCCCAATTTGGGTACAATCTCCATATGGCAACATTTCCAGGTCCTTGACCAACGAACACCGTTCAAGTGTATCTTGGTATCTTTGCCTGTCCATCGAAGATCCAAACAGAATATTATCTTGCACAGTTCCAGTTTGGATCCATGCATTCTGAGAAACATATGCTGTTTTCCCGCATACTTGGATCTGAAATGTTTATTGAAGGATCACTATTTTGATATTAAGTTCCTATGAAGAAAGAATTCATGAACGTACTTCAAGTTTGCAAAACCAAACAGGACGCAGTTTTCAACAGGATGTGTCTTCTAAACATGCTTATATGATGTACTTTGAGGAACACAATTGCCGTCAACTGCGCACAGAAATGCTGTTCTCCCCAACTATTAGGCGATTTCAACTTCCAATTGTGTGGTAAAGGTTTATAAATGATTACATAATTGGGAGATTGAGATAACACAAGTATGGTTAGAAACAACACTCCTAGGCATGCGCTTAAGCGTGGCTCGGAGCTAGGAGAAACAAGAACACCTAGCGCTTAAGTTGCCTAGGTGTTGCATAAAACTGGGAATTTATGCCTAGAGTTCTTAAACAAAAGCACGTTATAACCACACAAATTGACAGACGTGTGATTCATGAAAACATGAAGATAGTATGAAAATATACCGTGCCTTCAGTTTTGGAGACCTCTCCGAGTACAGCAGCCAAAAGTGTCGACTTTCCTGACCCTACCTCTCCACAAATTGCAACCTTTTCTCCAGCTTTGACTAACAAATTGACATTCTTTAGAGTTGATTTTGATGGATGCTCATCCCATGAGAAACTGCACGAATTAATCGCTATAGGGTAATCAATGCCAACATAGTATTTCTTTCTGACCGGTCCGTTTAGCTCAGGAGCATCAAGGAACTTGGATACCCGAGTGAAAGCAACCTTAGCTTGTATCACAGCTGCAATAACATCTGGTATTGACCTAACTGGGTCTTGCACGAGACGCAGAGTTGCCACGAAGGTGAAGACGTTGCTAGCATCAAGAGGGGTTTTCAAAAGATAGCATGTCAGAAATGTAGCTCCTGAAACCAGAACAGGTGATGACCAGAAGAGGAAATTGTTGTACACCCTCCTAATCTGGAATTCTGATAACCACTTGTACTCAGCCTCCCTCAGCCCCTCAATGACCTTCTTGAAGTGACCTTCCCATGCATAAAGTTTCAATACCTTCATGTGAACTAATGACTCGGACATGGCCTTCAATCTCACATCTTGTGCTTCCATAAGCTCACTCTGGAATCTGTGTTGCAGTTTGGCCAATGGAGCGCTGCAGAGTACGTTGATGACGATGACAACCAGCGCTGAAACCGTCGCAGCACCAACCGCATTGTACAGAATTGCCAGAGCAATGCAAAGCTGAAGACTTGTCATCCATGTCTGATGGAACCAGTAAGGGAATTCCCCTATCCGATAGGCGTCGACGGTCACATAGTTCATAATTTCTCCAGAAGAATGCTTCAGTTTTCCTGCATTTGATAGCTTCTGCTGTTTCTTATAAATAGCCGCGGACAGGAACGACCTGACCTGCAGTCCTGTTCTCCGAGTGCGGAAATGCCACTGCCTCTGCGACAACGACTCACAGCATTTGCAGACGAACATTATCGCAGCAAGCACATGCCCTTCATATTTAAAGGTCCCTTTACCAAGTGATACATCTATGAATGCCTTGAGAAGTATTGGGCCTGTAGATAAGGTGAGAATCTTGAGCAAAGCAAAGAAACCTGATACCAGGAGCGCTTGCTTGTGACAAGAAACAATATTCCAGAAGATTGATGGTGACTGCTTCTTGCCGTTTAGCTTCTCCATGAACATCGAGTACTGGTTCTGTGCTCGATCTGTGGCGCCTAAAAGTGGCATGTCCTTGTCGTCAAGGGGCCTCTCAGAGCCCATCTTCATTAAAGGATTCAACCACCAAAATGACATCTTGCTGAGAAAACCAGCTTCAGCAAAAGGAGTTGCCTGACTCTCAGAACCAGCTACCTCACTGTTTGTCTCCGTGCTCAGGGGCTTGTATGAACCATTTCCTCCATAACCCTGTTCTTCGTGGGTTTGCCGAATGCCGTAAAGGAGGAGGAGAATTGCACCTGGTAGGGACAGAAGATCTAAACAAGCCTTGATGGTGACAGCCTTCCGTGCCACAACAGCAACAACTGAAGAACAAGAGACGAATGCTGCGAAGACGCTCAGCAAGACCGGCCAAAATCGAGCAAATGCTGCTCCAAGAAACCGAGGCCTGAAGCTGAAAGCGAAGCTGGTAAGGACCAAAGTAAGTCCTTGAGATAAATTTACAAGACACCGATGCGGCAGATAAAGAGAAGCGTCTTGATTCAAGTTACTCCTCAACATCCAGAGTCCTAGCCCAAGATAAGCCAAACCCAGGCAGCCATTGAATACCACAGCAGCCAAATGTAGTCGCCGCACCGACCGCGCTCTGCACTTTGGCATTTTGACAAGCAGCTGGACTGCGAGGATGAACACAATCAGCGCCCGGACGCCAGTCGACGCCAGATGATTTGTGCAGGCAGAGGAGTCGAATGTTTCCTCTGAAGCACATGAGGCCACATCTGACGTGTAGTTATAAAAGTATAGGAGTGAGATGATTCGTGAAAAGGTAGCTATGTAATATGAGAATTGTGAACCGAGCAGAGCACTGACTTGTGAGGGAGTCCCTTTCTTGGACAGCCTCTGTTGCACATCCCGGTGGATCAGCTCCTGTTACAGACCTGCAGCAACCACGGAACAAGATATTAGACAGGACCAATAGAAGCTATTGCCGTGTTCTGATTGGTCAGGAATCGCAATGAAGGGGTAAAAAAAACCACCGCAGAGAAGAAGAACAGTAGTAGAGCTTTGTTGCCGAGAGATAGGTGACAATATACAACGGGAGGAATGCGTCGGCGGTTCCATACCTTGTGGCCGGAGCCGGACGCGAGCATGCTACAGCTCCAGATCTGAGCTCGCCGACATCCACGACGCCGGCGGCTGGCTTGAACCTGGCTCGGAGTCGACGACGAAATCCCAGACTTGGCCACCGGATGTTGCCGGTGCCGGGGAATACGCCATGTGGCCGCCTGATGTTGCGGTCACCGGCGCCGCCGGACAAGATATCCGCGAATGTACTAGGTCCCGTGGTCATGGATGATGGGGACGACCACCGCTGGGTCGGAAAAGAAGGTCGGCCCCGAATCATGGCTCCTCCTTGCTGCTCCGGGTTTGCCTCCACTACATGCTCAAGAAACAGAGTGTGGGATTGGAGTGGGAGCGTGGGGTACATTTTGTTTAAACTGCTTTTGCTAATAGTGGGAGAATTGATAATAACCCCCTGTTCACGCGCTGGGCAACATAAGCCCCCTTTTTTGCCGTCCTCTCTTCTAACCCCCTTTTCAATGTTATCCCCTTGTTTAGCTATTGATCCAGCTCATTAGATTAATTATTTTTAGAAATACCGAGACTGCCCTCGTCCTCTTTAACACGCACGAGCGTACTGGAAGCCGGTCTCCTCGCCTGTTCTTCTCGCACGACTCCTCGCCTCCGCCGGAACGGGCCGCTCCGCCCCGTCTCCCCCCGTGCGCCGCCCTCCACTGCTGCCCCAAGGTAAGGTCAGCTTCTCCCCTTCCTCTTTCTTCGATTTCGCTTGATTCCTCATGGTCTAAGGTCTGAATCCTACAAACCCTAGGTAGAGATTAGCATGGAGATTTGAGTGGGACGGGTCAGATTGACGAAGGGGTGTGATGGATCTTAATAGGTAACATCATACCCCCCCCCCCTGTTTTATTCGATTTATGCCTGATTTTGGGTATGGAAATTTCTGATTTTTCCTGCCTATGTTGAATAGGATGGATGCAATCTCTGTGCATGGTTCTAGTCAGTCTAGTGACTCCGGGGGTGATTCCATTGAATGAATTAGAAAATGGTAGCACCATTATTGATTGGTCTACTCTTGTGGTAGAACCTAAAGAAGATGGTGATGGGAACCCGGATGAAAAGCCGGTGGATGAGACAGCCATGTTTGCTCTGCTGGGTGTAAAAACAGAGGCGGATGAGAGGGAAACGAAGCCTGGTCCGATCCCCGCTCCTACTCCTGATTATGACGTCCATGATGTCAAGGAGGCAGCTATTCTTGTTGATGATAATGCTCCAGAGGAGCCACTTATTGTGTGGGATGAACGACAGCCAAACATGGATATTGGGACCCCTTATCTTGATATGGTTGCATTTAGAAAGGCTATAAGACAATTTGCCATCAATGGAGAGTTTGAATTTGGCACTAAGAAAAATGAACCAGAGAGGTTTCGGGCCTTTTGCAAAGGTCAATCCATAAACGGTGGACCTTGCAAGTGGTCGCTGACTGCTAGTTGGCAGAGAGACGCAAAGTGTGTCATGGTAATAACCTTTTTGTGCTTTGTATAATTGTTTTTGCTTCATTTGTTAGTCATAGTACTAACCTTTAAATCTGTACTTTTATTGTTGTAGGTTGTGAAGCATCAAATGGAGCATATTTGCAGCTCAACAAGTGGAAAAGTGACTAGTATGACTTCTCAATCTTGGGTGGCTGATAAGGCAGCAGCTATGTTAAAGAAAGATCCAACAATTGGTGCTGTGAAGATACTTAAAGAACTGCAAGATGAGCATCATGTCACACTTGACTATCGCACGGTGTGGAAAGGTAGACAAAAGGCATCAACCAACTTATATGGGAGTTGGGAAGAAAGTTTCAGGATGCTCTACAACTACAAGGCTGAGATAGAATTGAGGTCTCCGGGTAGTATTGTTGAGATTGATACAACTACAACTGAAGGTGAGGTACATTTCAGCAAGCTATTTATTGCTCTCAAGCCTTGCATAGATGGATTTTTGAATGGTTGTAGGACGTATATTAGCATAGATTCAACTCACTTAAATGGAAAATGGAATGGTCAATTAGCTATAGTTAGTGCTTTAGATGGTCATAATTAGATGTTCCCAGTGGCGTATGGCTTTATTGAGTCTGAAAATGGAGAAAATTGGACTTGGTTCATGAATCAAGTGAAGAAGGAAATAGGAGACCCTCATGTATTAGCTGTTTGTACTGATGCTTGCAAAGGCCTTGAAAATGCTGTTAAAAATGTCTTCCCACAAGCTGAGCAGCGTGAGTGCTTTAGGCATATGTGGAATAATTTTAAGAAATATTTTCTTAGCGACATGTTTGGACGATTGTGGCCTGCTGCTAGGGAATATAGGATGGAAGAGTATGAACATCACATGGCAAAGGTGTTTGCTGCATCTGATATTTCCTTACCTTAGTCAGTACCATAGTTTGCTATGGATGAGGTGCATGTTCAATACTGAAATCAAGTCTTGTGATCATGCACTAGCTTTCATAAATGTTCTGCAAGCTCGCAACTTTGTAAGCGTGGAGGATTACGTGCATGAGTACTACTCAGTAAGCAGATTCAAATCAGCATATGAAGGTGTAATTGAGCCCCTTACGGACAAGAGTCAGTGCCACAAGTGGATACATGCTTTGTGCTGCGTCCGCCACTTCAAACAGGCCAGAAAAAGGGTGCTGGAAGAACAAGGAAACAAAGAATGAAGAGTTGGTGGGAAGGTGGATCAAGGAAGGGGTCCTTGAACAAATGCAAAAGATGCGGGGAGCTGGGACATAGAGAAGTAGGTTGTCCTCAAAATGGAACAAATAAAAGGTACAAATTAATACTTGTTGTTTTTTATGGTTATTTTTACATGAAAATAATTCTGTTACATCTAATACTTGTTACTTGTTGTAGGAAAAGCAACAGAAAAAAGCATCCTTCGCCATGGTTTGATGTTTCAGTTAGCAATATACTCCCATCTACACCAACCAAGAGCATGAATGCCGCCAAAACTAGTAGCCCTGGGCCATTCACAAGGAGCCAAGATGCTGCTACACCTACAAAGTATCCAGCCACAAGTAGTAGCCCCGAGCCTTTCACAAGGAGCCAAGCAGCAGCTGCTACACCACCCAAGTCTCCAGCAAAAGGAAAGAAGAAAATGACTCCAAAGAAGAGGAAAATAAGTTTGCTGTGAACTTGTTTGTGGCTGTCATGAATTGATTTATTTGATGTGTATGTGAGATGCAAAACTCACTGTTATGTGTACCTCGTAAGGTGAAAAACTCACTATTATTTTGCTACCATGAACTACTGTTATGTGGTTGTCAAATATTGTTATGTGGCTGTCAACTTGTGAGTTTGTGAACTTGTTTGCTGTCATTTTCTGAAGTTGTGTGAATGTTCCCTATTTCAGGGAAATTATAGCAGTTTTGGTGTTTGAAACCTGCCGGGTTTAGACATTATATGTTTGCACAACTGGACAAAGGGTATTTCTGTCTATTTATATACTCATTTGTTAGTTATATGTTGACAATTTTGTTAGACATGAAAAAGAGGGGTATCAGATACATTAGACAGTGCAGAGGGGGTTAAAAGGGAGGACATCAAAGAAGGAGGCTTATATTGCCCCAGCCCGTCAACAGGGGGGTTATTATCAATTCTCCCGCTAATAGTCAATCGACTTTTCTTTTGAACATTGAAGGGTCCTGAAGGATTTCGGCTCGCATACGCAAACCAACCTATAATAAAAATGCATAAAAATAAATTTAAAAATGTAGAAAAATTCGAATGTAAAATTTTGTTCATAAGTATGGACACCGTTCATACATAATTTTTGAAAAAAAAAGTAGTACTCCCTCCGATCCATAATAACTGTGGTCCATTTTGTACTAAGCTAATATAAACTTTATACTAAATGAGTGACACTTATTATGGATCGGAGGGAGTAATATTTTATATGGTTTGTGTAAAAACTCCAAAAAAAAATTTAAACAACAGGCTCATGAACCATATTGGATTTCGGCCAAAAGGATCCGGAAACTGCCACTCCGGCCGATCCTTAATAAGTGTGTTCATTTAGTAATCAACGACACTTATTATGGACTAGGGGGGTATTATATTATAGATTGGTGAGCTACATTTTACATCCAGGATCCCAAAGTAAACAGAAACAACATTATGTCCCTGCTTTTAAAGAAAAAGACCTTATAAAGAAAAAAGAAAAAAACCACCGGTCTTTCTTCTCCACCAAACTTGCGATGAGACTATCTAACTCGATCACCCATCTCGTCGTCACGGACAAGGCCAGTTGAGGCGAGGCAGGCGATGACCGCTAGGTCGGATCCGAAGATCCTCACATGAGGCATGCCGGTCAGGAGGAAGATGATTCTTAGGCGGACGGTCTACACCAGAGCGCGGAGTGGCCACCCCATTTGCCCTAAATAACCACAGTTAGATATGGCCTTAGTTGATGAACTCCCAAGAAAATGCATGTGCAACTTCATAAACTCCTTTTGGAGCTCTAGATCCTGGTGTCTTCCATCCTCCTCCGCCACCAAAATGTCTAGATCAAGGAAGAACACGAAGAAATCGAGCTTCATCGAGCTTATTTAAGAAGCATGTCCCAAATTCGCTCCTCATCTATGGCCTCCACCGTGGAGGCCAAACGGGGGAGGTCATCGACAACTGCTAGTTGTAGCTCCACCACGGCATGGGCAGACTGAGGGAGACGAGTGGCATGACGCCAAATGCTAGAAGGGCAAACCCTAGAACTACCACTAAAGTAGCCATACCACTAGGTCTATATACAAGAGATGGCCGACCTCGTCCCTGGTGTCTCCCAAGTGTAGGAGATCTATTATAGTACCTTTCAATATAGAAAAGGTTGTTGAATCCACGACAAGCAAAATGTATTGGTTAGCAAGTTTAACAAGTAAAATAATAAAAAAGTGCAAGATTTTTGTACCTTTTGGTTTACATCTTGCAGAAAAGTAAATTTATGTAAAATAACTGCAAGAAAGTAAATGTTCTTTTCAAAAAGCTCAATCATCTATGCAGTAAGAGGACAAGCTAGGTGTCTACTTATATGTGACAAACATTTCCGAGTACGGCATGGATTTACTTGCCATAAAGATTTCTAAAACCACATGATAAGCATCTTATCAAGTTTTAGTCTCGTTGGACAGAGCCTAAAATAGGTGCAACCATATACATGTGCAAGTGCGCCCCTAATGATTGGTCCTAAGGAAATTTTATGTGCAAACAAAGTATTCATTATGACATAAAAGTCCAAGCATTTCTTAAAGTTCTAAGGTCCCCAATAAAGAACTCCCCCAATGCGACTTAAATTCTCAGGACACGGTTTCTACTATTCCGTCCCTCACTACTCTCTTTATTACACTAAGGTGCAGCCCTATGAACCCATAAAGGTGAAGTAATATTCAGTCTACGTTCGCATATTACCATCATAGAACCACGTAAAAGATTAAAACTTGACCAAATACTCCTTGTATATTATATGAAAATCATAGCTAATTCACTTGCAACGGTGAAACATGGCACGGTTCAGTGCCATATGGCTTACAACACAATCTAAAAGTATAACTTAACCACAAAATAGTGACAATTTTCCAAGCACAAGCATGGACACATCACTTAAATAATATTCTAGGGTTCAATCTACAGCAAACTAAGTGGAGGAAGATGTCGATCTCGAGATGGAGATGGTGTTGTGGTTGGGGATGTTCGAGATGGTGATGGAGATACTCCCCCTATGCCAAGGCGGAGTTGTCGGTGACGATGGGTTCGATTTCCCCCCTCTCCTACAGCCTCAAAGCAGCAGGATCCACCCTCTCTCGGAGTAGATGACTTTTGCCTTCGTACCTACCTCTGTAAATCGTAGGAAATCATAGAGTAGGTTTTTTTGTCGAGGTGGAGGCATGTGTAAAAGTAGGGGCTGGGACGACGCTCAACGGCCAAGCGGGCCTAGGTGGCGCAACCTAGTAGGGTGGTTGTGCCACCTGAGCTCTTTTGACCCTCGTATGTTTCCAATGCCCAGGGTCTTTGTTCTCCAATGCCCAGGGTCTTTGTTCTGATAAAATACATGGTTTTTTCGAATTAATTGGTGTTCATAAAGTCCTTGAAACACCAAGATACGAAAAAGGAAGTTTTCTTCCTTCTAGAAATTAAATACCAAAACGAAGGACTTTGTAGCAAAGTTCCATAAATCATCTAAAGGGGCTCAAATAATGATATATTGATGCAACTAACAATATAAACTAGTCCTATATGTGGTTATTATGATGCTACAAAATGCACGTATAACTCCCCAAGCTTAAAAATTTGCCTGTCCTCGAGAAAATAAGCGAATAGATCATATCTTACATCAATGAGGTGATGGTTGATAAAATAAATATGAGCAATGTATCATCAACTTATGCATGTTTCAATTATCTGAAAGGTTTACAAACTAACAACCATCCAATGGCATCATAAATAGAAGCTCTAGCAACTACACCTTACTTTTGCACTACAATAACCATTCCATGTTGGACAATTGAATCATCTTTGATTTCACATTAACTTTCAGCGGTACCCATTATACTATTCAGAGTATTACTAATGACTTTGAAAAAATATAAACTCTCATAGAAGAACCAACTAAATGGAGAAAATGGCGAAGACAACATAGACATGAAGATCAAACATGGGCCCAAGTATTTTTCTTGGACATTTGAACACTTTCACCACAAAACATGGTATCCATCAACGGTCTCGTTTATTAATAGCCCCAGCATAGACTTATTTCTGAATCTTTCAATTAGGTCATATACTCTCTAACCTTTAACTTTCTCATTCCATGGCTAGACGAATTCTTGGGTGATTTCCTTCCATTCACATTCCAAACATAACAGTAGTATCTCATGCCCCCTTGTTAGCATCTCTTTCTAGTTTTTTATCCTACAAGAGCACATCTCTCCTTCAAAGTCCAATTTTAGTATTTATCAAGCATGACCTTCTTGGGTTATTCATTTATTCTACCTTTATCTTATTGAGATTAATTCTATGCTTGTTGAACATGCTCAAGTTAAAAAAATCAAGGCAATATGTAATTGAAACTTCTAAACATGGTGTAATCATTTACATGATTGTTATCCATAAATCTCCAAATAATGGAACCATGGATGACACCATACTTATATTTTCGTTATAAACTACTCAACCAAGGATACAAGTTAATTCTCTAAGATCTTTACATAAACTAAGATAAATGAGAGATAAAAGATAAAAGAACTCCCATACTAAAATGATAACTAGATGCAGTATGATAAACTAAAGAAAAACATAAAAGGCTAGGTGGAACTCCCCTAAGATTAGATTGTTCTTGAAGGTCCTTCCTCTGGTGAATTGTTCTCCTCATAATGAGAATCCCACTCCTTGAGCCTCCAATCATAAGGCCTCAAACTGTACAACGACAGTGGTGGTTCATTGAATTTGGTGGAGGCAACCTCAGTAATCTTCTTGAAAAGATCTTTGTATTCACAATTCTAGTTCTCCACATACCACATGAGGTCTTGGAACCTTTACAGCTGTGAGAGGGTGTATACATACTTCTCCTCTTGATCCTTGATCCTTTCTTCATAGGATTCAACATTTATCTCTAGCTTAAGATTTATGTGGTGATGAGCATCAAGGCTACGCTCAACCATAGTGACATACCTGAAAGTATTATCCTCCAACTTTTGTTGTCTCTCCTCTAGGGTGCCTTCAGTCTTGGGGGATTTCACCTCCTCCACTAGCAGCACCCCCTCCTTGAAGGTCAAGGTTTTTAGAGGTGTCATCACGGATATGAGGTAATGGTTCACCACGCCCTTCTTCATGATCCCTCCACTTCCTTGGTTGGATCCGGAGCTTGTCGTGTGTGGGTTTTATTTAGATTCCAAATAGTATTTTTTATGGTTATGGTTGTCATAGAGAAGTTGGTTGTGAGGTGACTACAAACTCATAGGCATTGTTGGAGATATGCCCAAGAGGCAATAATAAAAGTGATTATTATTATATCTTTGTGTTTATGATGAATGTTTACATCCCATGCTATAATTGTATTATTAGGAAACACTAATACATGTGTGTTTTGTAAACATATAAGAGTCCCTAGTAAGCCTCTTGTTGAACTAGCTTGTTGATTAATTGATGATCATGGTTTCCTGATCATAGACATTGGATGTGATTAATAACAAGGTTATATCATTAGGAGAATGATGTGATGGACACACACCCATAGTAAGCGTAGCATAAGATCAAGTCATTAAGTTCATATTGCTGTAAGCTTTCAAAATACATAGTAACCTATTCCTTCGACCATGAGGTTATGTTAATCACCATCACCGGATGGATACTTTGATGACATCAAACGCCGCTTCGTAACTGGGTGGTTATAAAAGTGTCATTGGGTATTCTGAAAGTATGTGTTGAAGCTCATGAACCAAGATTGGGATTTGTCCATCCATATGACGGATAGATATGCTCTGGGCCCTCTCGGTGGAATGTCATCTAGTTAGCTTGCAAGCATGTGACTAGGTCACAAGGGATGACATATCACGGAACGAGTAAAGAGTACTTATCAGTAACGAGGAAGAACTAGGTATGGAGATACCGACGATCAAACCTCGGATAAGTATAATATCGTGAGACAAAGGGAATTAGTTTCGTGTGTAAGTGGTTCAATCGATCGCGAAGTCATCGTTGAGTATGTGGGAGCCATTATGGATCTCCAGGTCCCGCTGATGGTTATTGATATGAGATGTGTCTCTATCATGTCTACATATTCACGAACCGTAGGGTGACACACTTAAGGTTCGAAGTTGTTTTAAGTAGATATGGAATGTGCGTTGGAGACCGAATGTTGTTCGGAGTCTCGGAATGGATCCAGGACATCACGAGGAGATCCGGAATGGTCCGGAGAATAAGATTCATATATAGGAGATCATTTTATGAGATAGGAAATGTTTCGGAGTGTTTGCATGAGGATTCTAGAAGGTTTCGGAATGTTCCGGAAGGTTTTGGAAGATATCTTGGAGTTTGCTTGAAAATCAAGATAGGGATCAAGGAGTCCTGGTGGGTCAAGATACGGATTCGTGGGGGAGGAGGACTCCTCCCCCCACCTCCAACCCGCCGGCCAAGGGAGGAGAGGAGTCCTACAAGGACTCCCCTCCCCATGGCGCCATCCCCTCTTTAAATAGAGGGGCAGGGGGCGCCCCCTCCTCCTACGCTCCCATAACGTCCAATCTCTGCCGCCTCTCTCCTCCACCATATTCTGCACAGGCATAGGCGAAGCCCTGCAGAATTCTCTACTCCACCACCACCACCACGCCGTCGTGCTGCTGGGATTCCGTGGAGAAGATCTACTACCTCCGCTGCTCGCTGGAACGGGGAGAGGAAGGTCTGCTTCGACTCCGCACGTGTGACCGACTGCGGAAGCGCTGCCGAATTGCGGCGCCGGAAGGATCGTCTACTTGACCAAGGGCGGAAGCGCTGCTGGAACGCGACGCCGGAAGGATCGTCTACTTGACCGAGGGCGGAAGCGCTGCTGGATCGCGACGCCGGAAGGATCGTCCACACGATCTTGAGATCGGCAAGTGATCGACTACATCAACCACGAGATCTAATCTCGTTAACGCTTTCGGATCTACGAGGGTTAGTTCCTATCTATCTCGTTGCTCATGTCTCATAGATTAGATCTTGGCTTTTATCTGGATTGGATCTAGGTTTTGTTCGTTCTTGCGGTAGAAATTTTTTGTTTTCCATGCTACGAACCCATCAGTGGTATCAGAGCCGTATCTATGCGTAGATCTGTTGCACGAGTAGAACACAATGGTTTTGTGGGCGTTGATGCTTTTGTTGTCGGTGTCTTAGCGTGTACTTTGCATCTTGCGGTATGGTGGGATGAAGCGGCTCGGGCTAACATTACATGTCATCGCACATGAGACTTGCTCCACGCTTGACGTGCAACTTGCCTTGCACAAGTGGCTTTGCGGGTGTCTGTCTCTCTCACCATAGTTAAGATTCAATTTACAATGAGCATCTTGACAACACTTGTATCAACGTTGTGGTTCATGTTCGTAGGTAAGATCGGTCTTATGCGAAAGCCCCAAACCACGTAAAACTTGCAAAGAAAATTAGAGGCGTCTAACTTGTTTTTGCAGGGGTTTTGTGATGTGATATGGCCAACATGTGATTGTGATTGTATTTGATGTATGCAATGATCCTTGTTGTAATATGGCAACCGGCAGGAGCCTAATGGTTGTCTTTAATTCTGTTAAGACCTGCGTGTCTATTCATCTTGTAATAGCTTTATTCCAAGTAGTTGTAATAGTTGCTGGTGATGATGGACAACCATGAGGCGACGCCACTGACGCAATGCTGGTGATGATGGAGATCATGTTCGTGCTTTGGAGATGGAGATCAAAGGCACAAGAAGAAAAGGCCATATCATATCACACTTATTATGAATTGCCTGTGATGTTAATCCTTTATGCATCTTGTATTGCTTAGATCGTGACGGTAGCATTATAAGATGATCCCTCTCACTAAATATCAAGTAATAAAGTGTTCACCCTTAGTTGGCACCGTTGCTAAGACTCGCCGTTTCGAAGCATCTCGTGATGATCGGATGTGATAGATTCTACGTGTGCATACAACGGGTGCAAGCCAGATTTGCACATGCGGAAACTAAGGTTGTCTTGACGAGCCTAGCATGTACAGACATGGTCTCGGAACACGGAATACCGAAAGGTAGAGCATGAGTCATATAATTGATATGATGAACATGTAGATTGTTCGCCGATGAAACTACATCTTCTCTCGTGAAGATCGGACTTGGTGTAGTGGACTTGGTTCGTGTAATCACTAAGACAATGTGAGGGATGTTGTTTTGAGTGGGAGTTCACCTAGTTAGTTTAATAATTAAACATGAACTCAATTTGTCATAAACTTAGTCTAAACTACTTGCAAATTGTTGTAGATTATGGCGACCCCCTCCATCAATTTCAATGCGTTCCTAGAGAAAGAAAAACTTAAGAACAATGGAAGCAATTTCACGGACTGGTTCCGTGGACTGAAGATCGTCCTCAGGGCTGGTCAGTTGACCTATGTGCTCGATGCACCGCTAGGTGACCCACCTGCAGATAATGCTACCGATGACGAAAAGAATGTTTTCGCCACTCGGAAGAATCATTACTCCACAGTTCAGTGTGCCATCCTGTACGGTTTAGAAGCGGAGCTCCAACAGCGTTTTGAGCACCACGACCCGTTCGAGATCATTAAGGAGCTCAGGCTAATTTTTGAGACTCGCGCGGCAATGGAGAGCTATGAGGCCTCCGAGAAATTCTTTAACTGTAAGATGGAAGAAGGAAGCTCCGTTAGCGAGCACGTGCTCACCATGTCTGGGTACGCAAAGAAGCTCCAAGAGTTGGGAATATCGATTCCTAATGAATTGGGGATTCACCGTCTCCTTCAATCACTGCCACCAAGTTATAAGAACTTTGTGATGAACTACAACATGCACTGCATGAACAAGACGTTGCCTGAACTGTCGTCCATGCTAAAAACTGCTGAAGTGGAGATCAAGAAGGAGCACCAAGTGTTGATGGTCAATAAGACCACCAATTTCAAGAAACGGGGCAAGCCTAAGAACAAGGGCAACTTCAAGAAGGACGGCAAGAAAGCTGCCGCACCTGCTAAGAAGCCCAAGGCTGGTCCTAATCCTGAAACCGAGTGTTTCTATTGCAAGGGTGCTGGTCACTAGAAGCGTAACTGCCCCAAGTACCTGGCGGATCTGAAGAACGGCAACATCAAGAAGAAAGGTATATTTGATATATGTGTTATAGATGTGTATCTTACTAGTAATCGTAGTAGTGCCTGGGTATTTGATACTGGTTCGGTTGCTCATATATGTAACTCGAAACAGGAGCTGCGGAATAAACGAAGACTGGCAAGAGATGAGGTGACGATGCGCGTTGGAAATGGCTCCAAGGTTGATGTGATCGCCGTCGGCACGCTCCCTCTACATCTACCTTCGGGATTAGTTTTAAATTTAAATAATTGTTATTTGGTGCCTGCGTTAAGCATGAACATTATATCTGGATCCTGTTTATTGCGAGACGGTTACTCTTTTAAGTCTGAGAATAAAGGTTGTTCGATTTATATGAGTAATATCTTTTATGGTAATGCACCTGAGATGAATGGTTTATTCTTACTAAATCTCGATAGTAGTGATACACATGTTCACAACATAGATGCTAAACGAATTAAATTGAATGATAATTCTACATACATGTGGCACTGTCGTCTTGGTCACATTGGAGTGAAGCGTATGAAGAAACTCCATTCAGATGGACTTCTTGAAACACTTGATTTTGAATCACTTGAAAGATGCGAAGCATGTCTAATGGGAAAAATGACTAAGACTCCATTCTCTGGTACAATGGAGCGAGCTACAGACTTATTGGAAATAATACATACCGATGTGTGCGGTCCAATGAGTGTAGCATCGCGTAGTGGATATCGTTATGTTCTCACCTTCACGGATGACTTGAGTAGATATGGGTATGTCTACTTCATGAAACATAAGTCCGAAACTTTCGAGAAGTTTAAGGAATTTCAAAGTGAAGTGGAGAATCATCGTAACAAGAAGATTAAGTTTCTGCGTTCTGATCGCAGGGGTGAATATCTAAGTTACGAGTTTGGCATGCATTTAAAGAAATGTGGAATACTTTCACAGTTGACACCGCCGGGAACACCACAGCGTAATGGTGTGTCCGAACGTCGTAATCGAACTCTCTTAGATATGGTTCGGTCTATGATGTCTCTTACAGATTTACCGTTATCATTTTGGGGCTATGCATTAGAGACAGCCGCATTCACTTTAAATAGGGCACCGTCTAAATCCGTTGAAACGACACCGTACGAATTGTGGTTTGGTAGGAAACCTAAGTTGTCGTTCCTTAAAGTTTGGGGTTGCGAAGCATATGTAAAGAAGTTACAACCTGATAAGCTAGAACCCAAAGCGGAGAAATGCGTCTTCATAGGATACCCTAAAGAAACAATTGGGTATACCTTCTATCATAGATCCGAAGGCAAAGTCTTTGTTGCAAAGAATGGATCCTTTCTTGAGAAGGAGTTTCTCTCGAAAGAAGTGACTGGAAGGAAAGTAGAACTCGATGAGGTTATTGAACCTTCTCTCGCATTTGAGAGTAGCGCAGCACCGGAAGATGTTTTTGTGCCGCCTGCACCAATTGAAGAGGAAGCTAATGATAATGATCATGAAACTTCGAACGAAGTTACTGCTGAACCTCGCAGGTCAACGAGGGTTCGTACCACTCCTGATTGGTATGACTCTGCCTTGAACGTCATGTTGGTGGACAACGCCGATGACCCTGCGACGTATGAAGAAGCTATGGTGAGCCCAGATTCCGACAAATGGCTAGAAGCCATAAAATCCGAAATGGGATCCATGTACGAAAACCAAGTGTGGACTTTGGTGGACTTACCGGATGGCCGTAAGGCTGTCGAGAACAAATGGATTTTCAAGAGAAAAACAGATGCTGATGGTAATGTTACCGTCTATAAAGCTCGACTTGTCGCGAAAGGGTTCCGACAAATTCAAGGAGTTGACTATGATGAGACATTCTCACCAGTAGCGAAGCTAAAATCTGTGAGGATTTTGTTAGCAATTGCTGCACATTTCGATTATGAGATTTGGCAGATGGATGTCAAAACGGTGTTCCTTAATGGTGACATTGAGGAAGAGTTGTATATGGTACAACCCAAGGGTTTTGTCGATCCTAAAGATGCTAACAAGGTATGCAAACTTCAGCGCTCCATTTATGGACTGAAGCAAGCATCCCGTAGTTGGAATCAACGTTTTGATAAGGTAATCAAAAACTTTGGATTTATACAAACTTATGGAGAAGCTTGTATTTACAAGAAAGTGAGTGGGAGCTCTGTAGCATTCCTAGTACTGTATGTAGATGACATATTGTTGATTGGGAATGATATAGAACTTCTTAATAGCGTCAAAACCTATTTGAATAATAGTTTTTCAATGAAGGATCTTGGCGAAGCGGCATACATTCTAGGCATCAAGGTTTATAGAGATAGATCAAGACGCCTAATAGGGCTTTCACAAAGTACATACCTGGACAAAGTTCTAAAGAAGTTTAGAATGGAAGATAGCAAGAAAGGGTTCGTGCCCATGTTGTCAGGTAAGACCTTGAGTAAAACTCAAAGTCCAGCTACGGCAGAAGATAGAGAGAAAATGAATAAAATTCCCTATGCCTCAGCCATAGGTTCTATCATGTATGCCATGCTGTGTACAAGACCGGATATAGCACATGCTGTTAGTTTGACTAGCAGATATCAAAGTGATCCTGGAATGGAGCACTGGACAGCGGTCAAAAATATCCTAAAGTACCTAAATAGGACTAAGGATATGGTTCTTTCTTATGGAGGTGATGAACAGCTTGTTGTAAACGGTTACACCGATGCTAGTTGGAACACCGATCCGGATGACTCGAAGTCTCAGTCGGGTTACGTATTTATTTTGAATGGTGCTGCAGTAAGCTGGAGGAGTGCGAAGCAAAGCGTTGTGGCGAAATCTTCAACCGAATCGGAATACATAGCTGCTTCGGAGGCTGCACAAGAAGCCGTTTGGATGAAGGAATTCATTACTGAACTCGGCGTGGTTCCCAGTGCGTTGGACCCGATGGCCATCTACTGTGACAACACAGGTGCCATAGCTAATGCACAGGAGCCAAGGTCACATAGCAAGCTGAAGCACATCAAGCTACGTTTCCACGCCATTCGCGAGTATGTCCGAGATGGTGACATAAAGATTTGCAAAGTACACACTGATCTGAATGTGGCAGATCCGTTGACTAAACCTCTCCCTAGGGCAAAGCATGACCAACACCAAAACGCCATGGGTGTTCGGTATATTACCATGTAATCTAGATTATTGACTCTAGTGCAAGTGGGAGACTGTTGGAGATATGCCCAAGAGGCAATAATAAAAGTGATTATTATTATATCTTTGTGTTTATGATGAATGTTTACATCCCATGCTATAATTGTATTATTAGGAAACACTAATACATGTGTGTTTTGTAAACATATAAGAGTCCCTAGTAAGCCTCTTGTTGAACTAGCTTGTTGATTAATTGATGATCATGGTTTCCTGATCATAGACATTGGATGTGATTAATAACAAGGTTATATCATTAGGAGAATGATGTGATGGACACACACCCATAGTAAGCGTAGCATAAGATCAAGTCATTAAGTTCATATTGCTGTAAGCTTTCAAAATACATAGTAACCTATTCCTTCGACCATGAGGTTATGTTAATCACCATCACCGGATGGATACTTTGATGACATCAAACGCCGCTTCGTAACTGGGTGGTTATAAAAGTGTCATTGGGTATTCTGAAAGTATGTGTTGAAGCTCATGAACCAAGATTGGGATTTGTCCATCCATATGACGGATAGATATGCTCTGGGCCCTCTCGGTGGAATGTCATCTAGTTAGCTTGCAAGCATGTGACTAGGTCACAAGGGATGACATATCACGGAACGAGTAAAGAGTACTTATCAGTAACGAGGAAGAACTAGGTATGGAGATACCGACGATCAAACCTCGGATAAGTATAATATCGTGAGACAAAGGGAATTAGTTTCGTGTGTAAGTGGTTCAATCGATCGCGAAGTCATCGTTGAGTATGTGGGAGCCATTATGGATCTCCAGGTCCCGCTGATGGTTATTGATATGAGATGTGTCTCTATCATGTCTACATATTCACGAACCGTAGGGTGACACACTTAAGGTTCGAAGTTGTTTTAAGTAGATATGGAATGTGCGTTGGAGACCGAATGTTGTTCGGAGTCTCGGAATGGATCCAGGACATCACGAGGAGATCCGGAATGGTCCGGAGAATAAGATTCATATATAGGAGATCATTTTATGAGATAGGAAATGTTTCGGAGTGTTTGCATGAGGATTCTAGAAGGTTTCGGAATGTTCCGGAAGGTTTTGGAAGATATCTTGGAGTTTGCTTGAAAATCAAGATAGGGATCAAGGAGTCCTGGTGGGTCAAGATACGGATTCGTGGGGGAGGAGGACTCCTCCCCCCACCTCCAACCCGCCGGCCAAGGGAGGAGAGGAGTCCTACAAGGACTCCCCTCCCCATGGCGCCATCCCCTCTTTAAATAGAGGGGCAGGGGGCGCCCCCTCCTCCTACGCTCCCATAACGTCCAATCTCTGCCGCCTCTCTCCTCCACCATATTCTGCACAGGCATAGGCGAAGCCCTGCAGAATTCTCTACTCCACCACCACCACCACGCCGTCGTGCTGCTGGGATTCCGTGGAGAAGATCTACTACCTCCGCTGCTCGCTGGAACGGGGAGAGGAAGGTCTGCTTCGACTCCGCACGTGTGACCGACTGCGGAAGCGCTGCCGAATTGCGGCGCCGGAAGGATCGTCTACTTGACCAAGGGCGGAAGCGCTGCTGGAACGCGACGCCGGAAGGATCGTCTACTTGACCGAGGGCGGAAGCGCTGCTGGATCGCGACGCCGGAAGGATCGTCCACACGATCTTGAGATCGGCAAGTGATCGACTACATCAACCACGAGATCTAATCTCGTTAACGCTTTCGGATCTACGAGGGTTAGTTCCTATCTATCTCGTTGCTCATGTCTCATAGATTAGATCTTGGCTTTTATCTGGATTGGATCTAGGTTTTGTTCGTTCTTGCGGTAGAAATTTTTTGTTTTCCATGCTACGAACCCATCAGGCATAAGCACCCTTGCAGTGGAATAAAATATGCATCCAAAAGATGAGGAAAGGGTGCTACCACTAAGATAAGGGCACACACTCTTCAAATAAATTTATCAAGAGTAAGAGAGTGAGTACGCAGGAAAAGTTATTAAATTTATTTATTTATTTCTATATGTATCCGATCAAAATATATAGGTGCTAAGAGGAAGTAAATATGGTCCAAAATAAAAATGACAAAAGAATCACAGAGTGATGGGAAATGGAACCAAACACTGATGATGTACTATGGTTCAAGCATAAATTTAAGGGGTAGAGTTTGGAAGCTAAATATCACTTGTACATGTCCAAAAATATCACTTGTACATGTCCAATACCTCCTTACTTTCTAATTATTAAAGTGTCCACGTATATGAGAAATATTCATGATTCTAAATACCAAAGTAGGACAATACACAATGCACTTTCACTTGAACTTTTTGTGCTTAATGATCCATAGTACTTTGTGCACTTATTTTTATACAAGCTTGAATTATTGGTAAGCATAGATGGGGTATGAGAAATATCACTTTATACGGTAAGTTATTGGTGCCATTTTTTAAAGGATGAATTATTTAACTTTGTGTAGCACTGACTATGACTTATTGTAACATCCAATCATTTAGGACTAAATGAAGGGTAAACGTAGGATTTTTATGCAACTGCATGCATGCATCTATAAAACTAGAAAAAAATTCACGCTTTAATTTAAAACCATAGGGATCAGGGTTTCTCTATGTTTGATAATTTAGGGTTTTAGATTGTCAAATTTGTGTGTTAGAAACTCCAACATGATCTTTATGGATTTATTTTATTTTTGTGTGAAATGATTTGAATTTGGTTTATTAAGGTTGAGTATTTTAATACAAAGGAATTCAAATTTGAAATTTAAATATTAAGGGATCATTATAAATGAAACAATATTCCTTATCATAATAGAATAAATATTGGAGATACAAGGCTTACATACAAAAATATTGTAGTAATGTTAATAAATACAATTATTAAAAGAAATGGAAATTTTATTAAATATCAAGAATATCACAAAGTTATTACATTACTTAAACCAAATAGGAAAACTTACAACAAAATATAAATGAAAATCCTAAACTAAATCCTAACCTAATTCTTTTTTCATTTTCTAGCATTCTTGTTCTTGCTCCTTCAAAATAGAAGACAAATAAAATAAATAAGGAAATGGGGTTAGGGGGTTAGATTACTCTTATATATGCTATGTAATACATTGCTTAACTCTTCATTGAGTATTTGGTTAAAAGGGGCCAACAAATTGGAATATGTGCCTCAGCCTTTGCATAATGAGCTAGAAAGGGGCCAAGTGAAGTGAGAGTATGATAGTAAAAGGTAAAGATCATAGGATTAGTGTTACGAAAGCATATCCACATAGATAAATATCTCCATGTGTGATAAATTGAACCAATAGGGCCCACATGTCAGCATCCATGCACACACACTTATGTGTGTCAACACAACAAGTATAGTGGATGATGCTAAGAGAGAGTTACTAGCCGTATCTAAGCTACCATTCTTGATTCTTCCACAACCCCAACAAAACCATCATGTTATTTCCATAGAAATCACTACTTCAATAGCTATCAAAGTTGATAAGCGAGTATCAAATATAGTTATGGTAGAAGAATGAACCAGAGCTTCAGGATAACAAACAAGTGACCAAGGGGAGAAGTATAGGACATCCAGGAACATCAAGAGATTTAGGAGGATGTGATAGATATACTACGAGAAGCCAACTAGGATCCTCACTTTTAACAACATCAAATGAATGCAATTCATCTGGTTAAAAGGGTAATATACTCCAACAATCTTTAGTTACTGATTAGATAGAGATAAGCCTCATTTTGTGCATCATAGGCATCAAGTCATGTTTTTGCTTGCAATAAGCCACTAAATTATCTAGTTGATAATTCCAAAGCATCCATCGAACTATTCTAGCAGTAGATCATGCTAAGTCTAGGAAGTTATTATGCACACTCCAAAGGAAATGGAGGCACCATAGTAGCTATTCAAGAATATCAGAAGCCACTAGTTTAGTGTACACATAACTTCAACCATGATCTGTATAATCCACTAGAATCACACTCAATAGAAGAAATTATCTTCCTAGCTATCATGAGCTACGAATCATGCTAGTAAGAAATTTAACCGTTGAACAATTTTTATAGTCTTAAGCAAGCTCCTAAGAAGTGGCACGAGATGTTTGAAAGAACTTTAACCGCTGAAGGATTTGTTGTAAATGAAGACGGTGAGTGCGTGTACTATCTCCATGGTGGGGGTGAGGGAGTTATTCTTTGTCTCTATATCGATGACATATTCATATTTGGGACCAACCTCACTGTTATTGAGGAGGTCAAAGAGTTCTTGTCTCGTTGCTTTGAGATGAAGGACTTGGGAGTTGTTGATGTAATCTTAAACATCAAGCTACCGAAGATGACAATGGTTGGATTACATTGCTTCAGTCTGACTACGTGGAGAAGATATTGAGGCACTTTGGATATAGCGAATACAAGCCTTCTCCAATGCCTTATGAACCGAGTGTGTGACTTCGAAAGAATCAAAGGAATGTTAAACATCAATCGAGATATTCTCTAATTTGGCCCGCTCATGTATTTAGCCTGTGCTACGAGGTCTGCTATCTCCTTTGTTGTAAGAAAACTGGGTCGATTTGTGTCAAATCCTAGAGATGATCATTGGGATGCTATCGAGAGAGTCTTGCACTATTTGCAAGGGATCGCGAGTTATGGTATTCACTATACTGGGTATCCATGGGTACTTGAAGGTTACAGTCACTCAAACTGGATATCTGATGAGTCCATTTTTGAAGCATATTTATCTTATGTTTTTGCATAAGTAAAGTTAGGATTTTGGTATTTTACAGCGCTCACACGCATATTTTACCCTTGTTTCAACAATACTCAAATTATTAAGTCTTTTATGAATATATCAATTGGGACTATCATGTTCTGTAATAATATGATATGTTTTGTATGGCGCTTCCCAGATATGGTAGCACGTACCACCACCCGATCAAATGAATTGGTGCAGTGACGTTCAAAACATGGTGCTCCGTCCCTCAAACTTGATCTGAAAATAAAAATTGTCTACTCAATTATTCGGTCCTTCCCTCAATTTCTGGTGAAATTTTGTGAAACCTTCACGCATTAATTGGAGTCAGACATACTAGCACACGATCTGCATGAAGGCTACCAGTGCACGACGCCTCTTGCTCTATGATTTGATAGGCATCGATCTGAAGATCTACCCACCCATGTGAGCCATAGGATGCCCTGCCACCATACTGATCTTCCAACTAAAATTATCAACACCACGCCAAACTGTTGCTCCATACGGTGAAGATCCCGATCAGATCAATCTAATATGTTACGTGGATCGAGTGAACAAACAGATACTAGTACTACTACCTAACGGAATCAGACTTGTGTAGATTCGAATATATATACACATTGTCCCAAAATAAGTGACATGATTTTAGTACATATAGGTACATACTAACCTAGACAAACTGAGATTACTTATTTGGAACGGAGGGAGTAGCATATTTTAGTGCTACATTCATCTGAAATATAGATAGATCTTGACTATTAAATTCAATAGGAAGGAGTAGATTATGATCACCGTAACAACCAGCCTCGAGCTTTCTACATAGAGCCCACCCGGACAGTAGCACATACTCTCTCTGTCCCAAATCTAAGAATTAGTCAAAAGTAGCATTTTCTAAGTTTGATCAAGTTTATACATAAAAATATAAAAAATTAGAATACTACATCAATATCAATAGATTCAACGTAAAATATACTTTTTCTTAATATGTCCATTCAATATTGTATGTAAATGTGTTTTCCTGAATATTTGATCAAATTTAGTAACATTTAACTTTTTTCTAAATCTTAGGCACCTTATATTTGGGACGGGACCAGTATTAAAGGCATTAAAGGCTGCCAGTGCACCACGCCCTCTTGCGCTACAGTGAAGATCTACGAAATTAAATTAAACTATCAACACCAAGTCAACATGTGGTTCCATACAGTGAAGATCTTGATCAGATCAATCAATCTATTTTTATATCGGGATTGAGAAACCAAACAAATGCTAGTAGTACTAAATAGATTCTCGTAGAGTGTGATCACCGCTTCAACCGGCCTCCAGCGTCCTACAAACAGCCCACCCGGCCAGCAGCATACACCAACCAAGAAGCCATGAACTCAAGGCTTTGCCTCTCCTCCCATCAAACTTCGAGCAGGCTCCATGAGAGAGTGACCGAGGGAGCAGCTCCACCACCAAGAGTTCACCTGACCAAGAAGATGTCCTATCCACAAGGCACCAGCGAGCTCATATCCACACTCCCCAAGAGGACAGGGTGGGCGGAACCACTCATCCAGTACAAGAACTTCTGGTTCAGGTGCCTTCCGCTCGAGCAGATCTTGTTGCTCCAGAACTCCATGGAACCCCGCGCCGACGACATCATCCTCGCCACGCAGCCCAAGTGCGGCACCACCTGGCTCAAGGCCCTTGCCTTCGCCATCACCAACCGCTCTCGCTACAGCTTCACCCAGCACCCCCTCCTAGCCATGCCTCCCCACCGTGTTGTCCCATTCATCGAGATCCCTAGCCCCGGAAGGGCTCACACTCATCTTGTCGAGGCGCTTCCTTCACCGAGGCTTCTCGGCACGCACATGCCCATGTCGCTGCTCCCGCTGCACGCCAGCTCTCGAGTCGTGTATCTGTGCCGGGATCCCAAAGACACCCTGGTGTCAAGGTTCTACTTCGAACACAAAATCTCTAAGACTTCCGATCTCACCATGGATAGCGCTTTCAGCATGTTCTGCGAAGGGTTCTCGGCGTATGGCCCCTTCTGGGATCACTGCCTCGAGTACTGGAAGGAGAGCCTAGCAAGGCCTAACAATGTTTTGTTTCTGAGGTATGAAGAGATCAAGTTAGATCCGGTGCAGGTCGTGAGGAAGTTGGCAGCATTCCTCGGCGTCCCACTGACCCCAGAGGAGGAGAGTTCTAGTGTCGCCCAAGAGGTGGTGAGCCTCTGCAGCTTCGAGAAGCTTACCAGCCTACAAGTTAACCAGGTGGGTGGTGTTGATCGTGGGGACAGATTGTACGTTGGTAACTCAATGTTCTATAAGAAAGGAGAAGTGGGGGACTGGATGAACAACATGAGTCAAGAGATGGGGGAAAAGTTAGACCGTATCGTCTAAGAGAAGCTCCGGGGTTCTGGGCTTGTGTTTTGAGTCCTGTTGGTGGATGAATTGTTATTCGTTCACGGTTCACCTCTCTCCTTTCCACACTGCATCATGTTGCGTCTACCTTTTGGCATGTTAAAACTAGTTCCCAACTCTTTTCAAATATTGGTTTTAATGGGAAGCCCTGCTATTAATCGAGAGCCATGTTCTATTTTTAATCTTTTAGTAGGAGGAATAAAGATAAGCTCGATCGCTACATGTCCACCCGACGCACAGTCTATACAATTATTATTTTTGAAACGAGGCAAAAGCTTTGCCATATATTAATATAGAAGAAGGAAATAGGGGTGGACCTAAGCCCTAAAAAAAGGAACAACCCAAAAAACAACAGCTCAACCCATGAGCTCCGCAAGGTTTTTAGCACCGCTAGGACCCAAGCCTTCTCTTCTTCTTTGATCCTGCGCATGACTTCCGAAGGCATGGACGACTTGTTGTTGAAGACTCTCTTATTTCTCTGTTTCCAGATCTCCCAAGTGATGAGCATGATTGCAGTCTTTAGGCCTTTGTAAGAGGAAGCAGGCGACCTGGCGATAGCATGCCAATAGTGAAGCATCTTAGGACGACCGGAGCCCATATTAAACAGCAAATCTGGACAAGAAAGCCAGTTGGCCGCTGCGGACCAAATCCTCTTGGAGAACCAGCATTTGAAAAGGATGTGTCGGGCGTCTCTAGGTTACACCTGCATAGCTGACAGGTAGGGTGATGAGGCCATCCGTGTTTTAGTCTATACAATTATTATACCTCAATAGTACCTACACAGACCCGTCGGCAGGTTGACCAAGCAAGCATTTTTTTTTAAGTGGACCAAGCAAGCAAAGTTTTTTATAAGTGGCAAAGTTGGGATTGCTTCGGTGCATTAAAATCTGAACGGAGCCTTAATGTGAAAAAAAGTTCAGATTAATGAAGAGCTCTAGACAACAAACTCTGTGTACCTAAAATATCGGACCAGATCACGAACAACACACCCGGATCTGATAAAAATATTTTTTGAGGGTTGATCTAACAAAAATCACTACGGCAGTGCGGCCTTTTGCTGTGTGGGCAAGAAGATACGGCACACGGCAAATGCCACACGACAACGTTCTTTCTTTTACCAAAAAGTATACACCACAAGATGATCAGTCGTGTCAATATTCAAAAACACAAACTACGTATTCACCGATGCCTCCAACGCAAGTCACGGATCGGATGTCGCTGGGTGACCAGAGATCAAGTCACCGCCACCGCCACCGGGGCCGCCGCCGTCCGCCGAGTTCACCATCCCAACCACTCACCTCTTCCGGCCCAAGGAACAAACCAAAAAGTACGTATATATAAGGAGAAAACAGAGCTGCCTTTCGCTCGGGAAAGAGAGAACCTGCACGCGCTATCCTCGCCGCCGTACGTCCTCCCTCCATCTCCTTTCCTTGTCTCGTCTCGCGCTAGCTGCTTCCCTGCCACGCGCAAATAAACAAAATATATTAGTTGCATATATATACGTCTTCGTGAAAAGTACTAGATCAATACGCGCACACGGATGGATCCAAACATTCTTTCTCTTACTCCCTTCGAATCCAGATTATTATTCTTAGATTTGTTTAGATTCGGTTGTATCTAGTCATGCTTTAGTGCTAGATACATCCGAATCTAAACAAATCAAAAAAACAATAATTTAGAACGAAAGGAATACCAAAAAGTAGACACCACAAGATGATCAGTCGCGTCAATATACAAAAACACAAACTACGTATTCACCGATACCTCCAACGCAAGTCACAGATCGGATGCGCCGCTGGGTGACTAGAGATCAAGTCGCTGCCGCCAAGTTCACCATCCCAACTACTCACCTCCTCTCTTCCTCTTCCTCTTCAAGGTCTAAGTTGGTCGCACGCGCCAAGCCGCACGCGGTAGACGGCGATGGGTCTCTACTTATAGAGAGATCAGGTTGGGGAGGCGCTCTCAAAAAAAGGAGTTTGAATCTTGAGTTGGGAAAACAAGTGGTGGCGGCGGGAGGACGATGAAATTTTCATTTGTTTTTCCTACTACCGCGCGCCTGCTCATGTGTACCTGGATTGTTTTTGCCTGGTAAACACTGCTTCCGTAGGACAAGGTCTTTCTACCCGGCCCACACGATTATTTGCTTCGTTACGGGAAAAAAAAAGTGGACGGACCTGATGCCAACTGCCACGGATCGCTGACCTGGTGGCTGGACACTTCAAGCTAAACACGGCGTTAACCATGCGCGTGTTAATTAATACGAAATCATCATCAATCAATGTGATTGATTGCTCGACCGTGTCCCGCGCGTGCGCCACGGGTGCCTGGTACTGGTAGCCATCCCCATTCTTCTCCATTAATCTCTTTTGATTTTGGGAAAAGAAAACTGCAGATACGAGTGTCATATATACCACGGGACCTCCCAGCACACAACAGACTAGTGTCAAATCAAGGCTGAAGCAAGATGTTGATCGAGCATGGGTGGTCAGCTTCCTCCCAGCACACAACAGACAACATGGATCAGTCGGAACAACACAAGGATTAACAAGCGGCCTGATCTAGGTGCGTGGTGACCAACAATAGCATTAGCCTATCTACTATGTAATATTATGTATTATGTTTTGGAGCTAGCCAAGAAAGCGTTGGAGTAAAAGATAAAGTATGAAAGTCTAGGGGGGCATCTAGGGGGGCAACTCCCCCCCCCCCCCCCCCTAGTCACACATAGTTCTGCCTGTGCCTTTTCTCTATCGAATGCGCACAGTGAATGTTGAATCATATGTTTTCGTCCCTACTTTACTTTAAATTTCTTAGCGTAGGATCGTCGCTAGAAAATATCCGTCCGACAGTTTTTGGATGGTTTTGCCAGAGCCGGATGGCCGGATCCACATTATGCGCAGACGATTTCATCATTCCAGTGAAGTAATCCTTAGTCAAAGGAACGAGAGAAATAGGATCACAATAGTAACCAGAAATAACAAAATATATATAGCCGATTCTGGCATATGATATAGATGAGCACATTGTTCCATCAAATCTAGACTGAGAAAAAACACTACTAGATTCTTTCATGACATTCAACAGGACATCCATCGTGCAGTTCCATCCGCCTTTATTGTTCTTCGTTGCCAATAAATTATGAATAAGGACAAATACATAACCTGTTCGATCTTGTTCGATCTAGTACTGGCTTCTTTCTTTACATACAAAGCAGAACGACTCACTGGCTTGCCGCCATGTCTTCATAATCGCATCTTCACCCGTCTCTCTGAGGTCAAGACCTGGCCAGCAGCCTATGAAGGCCGTGCTTTCCCGCTGGCACCACTCCAATGCTCGTCCACGACAGGAACCACCACCTCCCCTGTAAGATCGTGGGCGATTTATATCTGGATCTCACTCAATTTCACATAAACTACCAGGAAATTAGGGTTGATGCTCGTTCCTCCCAACCACCCCCGAGCAGGTTCAGTAAATATGGCACCGCCGTCTAAATCATTCAGTTCCTTCCTACCCGTTCTCTCTACCTGGGTACGCTAAATAGTAACTCAACGCTTAAACAGGCCGTCGGCCCAAGTCATGGCCTGCAAGCCCTCCAGGTAGTCGCGTGTTCCTCTTGGGCCTCGTCGCAGCATCGGAAGCCTTGGCCTTGTCCTGGCTTGTTGGTGTAGAGGGTTGATGGCTCGGTGTTGATGTGGAGCTCGTTGGGGAACCCCAAGAGGAAGGTATGATGATCACAGCAGTAAGTTTCCCTTAGTTATGAAACCAAGGTTTAATCAAACCAGTAGGAGCAAGGAAACACCCCAAAGGTGTTGTGAGCTGAGCCTTGGCAGGGCGCACTACCGGTGCTAGTAGCAACTTGGAGACCTGCACAACACAACCATAAAAATTTGCCCCCAACTTGCGATGAGGTTGTCAATCTCACCGGTTTTGCTGAAAACAAAGGATTAAACATATCGAATGGAAGGAAGTAATAATTTGCAGAAAGTAAACACAAAGCAGTAAACAGTTTGTAGATTGTATGTAAAAGAAAGGACCGGGGTCCATAATTCACTAGAGGTGACTCTCCTTAAGAAAGATACCATGTTGGGTGAACAAATTACAGCGGGGCAATTGACAAACATCGAGAAAGCAATACATGCATATACTAATCATCTTGACTCCTTTGGAACTTGATTGGGCATTACAACATTATACATAGACCGCCATCCAACTACATCTATGACTAATAGTCCACCTTCAGGTTATCATCCGAACCCCCTCCAGTATTAAGTTGCAAGCAACAGATTATTGCTTTACGAATTGCGTGTAATGTAAACAATACGATTGTTCTATGAACAAAGGATTGTTGTTTTCTCCCTAGTAGCAACAGCACATCTAGTACCTTAGAGATTTCTGTCACTTCCCTAGATTATCAGAGGCATGAACCCACTATCGAGCATAAATACTAACTCTTGGAGTTGCTAGCATCTACTTGGCCAAGATAGCTACTAACAACGGAAAGCATGCAAGATCATAAATAACAAAGACATGATAGAATCAATAATCAATCTGAAATAGCATCTCAATATCCATCGGATCCCCGCAAACACAACATGTAGAATTACAAATAGATGATCTTGATCATGAACGGAACTCACAAGATCTAGACATGAAAGCACAAAGGAGGAGAACCAGCCATCTAGCTACTACATGGACCCGTAGTCCAGAGATGAACTACTCACGCATCACATCGGAGGCTTGCATGATGATGACGAAGGCCTCCAGGGTGAATCCCCTCTCCGGCAGGGTGCCGGGAAGAGCTTCAGATCCCTCCCAATCTAGGGACAGAGACGACGGCGGCTACAGACTCTTTCGTGGATTTTTGATCGGGTACTTAGGGTTTTCGTCCCGAGGGCAATATATAGGCGGAAGGAGAGGCCGAGGGGGTGCTGGGGTTGGCCAGACCACCCCCTGGAGCGGGCCAGGCCTAGCCGCGCGGCCAGGTGGTGTGGCCGGCCCCCAGCCCTTCTCCGTCTCGTATTCTAGCATCAAATGTCTTCCGGAAAAATAGGCACTTTGGCTTTGGTCCTGTCCAATTCCGAGAATATTCATTTTCTGACTTTCCTGGTACCAAAAACAGCAGAAAACAGGCAGCTGTCACTGTGGCTCTTGTTAATAGGTTAGTCCAAGAAATCATATAAAAAGTACTCCAAAGTGTCGACAAAACACAAGAAAGTAGATAAAACCAAGCATGACACATGAAAATATAGATACATTTGCAATGTATCAAGGGCCCACCGGCAGGTGGAGTCGGGTTGCTGACATCCCCTCCCCCTTGAGAACCTGCTTGTCCCCAAGTAGGTGCACGCGGAAACTGCTGCTGGAGAGAGTCGAGATCCTCCCAGGTCGCCTCAGAGGCAGATGCACCATTCCACTAGATGAGACCCTGCACCACTATTGCCAACCCCTTCGGCCGAACGTGGCGCTGCAACACCAACACAAGAATCTGATGAGTAGCATCCGGATGTGGAAGAGCGGGAAGTACCTGTTGTCCTGGCGCTAGCGCCCGCTTCAGCTGGGACACATGAAAGACTGGATGTACTCTGCTAGACTCAGGCAGATCCAGCTTATATGCCACATCCCCAATGTGCTGCAGAACACGGTAAGGACCAAAAACTTTGAATGACAGCATATGGTTGGCACAATTCACAACTGATGATTGCACGTATGGCTGGAGCTTCAAGAAAACCATATCCCCTACAGTAAAGACGCGCTCAGATCTCTTCTTATCGGCTTGATGCTTCATATGTTGTTGCATACGTAGCAGGTGTTGCTTGACAGAGGCCAGCACCAACTGCCGTTCAGAAAGCCATGTTTGAACGTCGAGGGGCAATAGAATCCGACACAGAGATGCCAAAGTATCTTGGTTGGTGACCATACAAGACTTCAAATGGTTACTTGCCCAGAGATGAATGCCAATTCGTATTATACCAAAACTCGCAGAGGGAAATCCATTTCAACCAGTGAGTAGGATGTGAGCTAATGAAACACCGCAAGAAACACTCAATTGAATGGTTTAGCCGTTCCGTCTGACCATCAGTCTCAGGATGATAAGTAGTTCTCATACGAAGGTCAGTACCTGTTTGACTTGACACGGCTTGCCAAAAGTTACTGGTGTCGTCGGATTGATGACAAGTACGGCATGAGGAGGTCCTCGAGGCGTGTGGAAGAGAGGGGTGTGAGACGTACGATGTTCCGGGACGGTGAGCACACAAGTTTACCAAGGTTTGAATCCGCCGGCTTTGGACGGATCCTACTCCTGCTAGCAATCCAGTAATACTGCAGAGCCGGAATATGGTCATACTTCTCGGTCGGTCACCCATCCTATCACTACTCCACCCCCAGCATGTTTAACTTCTCTATTCCATCAAGATGTCCTCGCACGAAGCCCATTTGTTTCTTGTTGTCAAGACTATCGTATCAATCCTATTAGCTCATATCAATATGTCTCACATCTAACAACTATTTAAGTAAACAACAATAATTAAGTAATAATAATATTTTAATGCAATGAAAGTAAAAAACTAATGAAAATAATATTTTATTCATTTTTTCCATTTGTTCATTTAATTTGGCATAAATAATATCTTTGAATTTGTAAATCGAAATTCGACAAATAATATATCCATTATTATCAGAAAAATGTGAGGAATCCAAATATGGCAAAAAAATTGCAATTTTTTTATTTTTTTAAATAACTTTTTTTATTTTTGAATTTTAAAAATCTAAAAGAATCCCAAACGGTCTAAGGTTGTTGAAATCGAACTCGAGTTTTTTCGCACATTTTGATAGGTTGTACGTTTTTTCCGACATCGTACGCAAAAGTTATAGGCATTTTTGCCCGTTTTCCTGCTGTGGCAGAACCCGCCAAAAAAAATTGCCAAATTTTTCTAGTTCTGTTTTATGTCTCGATCCGGGACTAGATGGTGTTGCTTTAGTCCCGCACCATGATACGGCCCGGGACGAAAGGGTGCTGCCGGCGCCCGCACCCCTTTAGTCCCGGGCCGTATCACGGGCCGGGACTAAAGTTCCGGAACGACCCGGAACTAGAGTTTCCCCAGGCTTCGAGCCGCTAAAAGCGATACGAACCGGGACTAGTGCTCATACTAGTCCCGGTCCGTAACAAACCGGAACTAGTGTCAGACTATGGACCGAACCGAAGCCCCTTTTTATACTAATGGGGGCTCTCTCTTCGTGGTGGGAAATGGTCGGGAAATCCTGTTTTGGCTTGACCCCTAGTTACAGGGGGTATCCCTCTACTAGGAATTCCCCGCACTGTTTGCCATCTGCATAGCTCCCTCGATGTTGGTTGTCGAGGCAGCCCATGAAGGTCACTGGAACATCCCATTCCGGAGGTCCTTCAGTGATGCCGAGGCGGCTGACTTCCTGAGGCTGCGGGGCTCCTTACCCTTGACCCTCTCAGAGGAGAGGGATAAGGTAACATGGGGTCAGTCTCCCTCAGGAGCCTTCTCAGTTAGTTCGGCTTATAGGACCCTCTTCCAGGACCCAGAGTTACCTTGGATGACACACCTTTGGAAGTATCCCTACCCCTGAGCTTGCGTATCTTCTGGTGGCAGCTGATATGGGATCGTCTTCCTTCGGAGGAGGAGGTGTCGAAACACAATGGTCCTGGAAATGGGATGTGTCCTATATGTGGGACGCCGGAGACATGCACCCACATTATGTGCACATGTCATGTCGCCTAGTTTCTGTGAAACTTTATCCGAGAAGCGCTGGGACCTACTTGCCAGACCCAAGACCTTAGCGAGTTCCTAGAAACAGAGACGAACTGTACCGGTAGAAGGTGCCACCTCTTCTGGTTGGTGTTTGTGGTCATTACATGGACCTTATGGAATATTCGGAATAATATGGTGATAGAGCGGATCTTTTCCCGCCGTGCATCTGACTGTGTTTTCTTTGCTTGCCTACCTACAGTGGTGGTACCCCTGTCTAGGCAGCGGGACCGAGAGAGTGTGGACGACATCCTGCAGGCTCTCAGGGCATCGGCGCAGCGCTTTGCAGCACCTGCTAGTGCCTCCGCGGCCTCGTAGTGGAGCGCCCTTCCAGCTCCTCTTTTTCCTTTTGGTCTTATTTTCTTGGGCTTGTTGTGTTGTGGCCCCAGCGGACTCCCCTTTTTCTTCTCTTTTCTTGATGCCTGGGAGTTGGTAACTTGCTTGTACTCTGGATGGTCGTTGATTTATTTATAAAGCTGGGCGTAATGTCTGTTCCGAGGAGTAACTAGTAAGGTGAAACTACATTTACTTAAGTATAACTTTGGAATGTGATACTCCATACCATGTTTAGAAATATAACAAGTATTCATTCTAAAAGAGTAATATAGCACTAAAGTAAATACAAACCTCATATTACTCCCTCCGACCTAAATTATTTAACTCAAATTTGTCAAGATTTGGATGCATCAACTAATTTGGGTTGGAGGGAGTACTAAAAAGCACCATCCGTTTTGTATTTCTTGAAATAATTTTTTCAATCATATATGTATATAGAGACAGGGAGAGGAAGCGATATCAGAAGTCAGGACAGGTCAACTACTAGCATGCCCGTCGATGTCAGTGTCGATCGCCGATGGATTTGCTGCGGTGCTCAATATAATGTAGCGCTGAAGGATATAGCAAATTGCACTGAACACCTTTCAATTGAATAAAAGAAGGTTAAACTGAGAAGCTTTTTTTTTTTGAAATGGGCACTTTATTACTTTCATAATGTTTATACCCGGCCTCTGCATAACTGAGATGCACACAGCCAACAACTCATGCAAAAGTTAAAACTAGAGAGTAGTACACAAAAGGAAAACTTCAACATTGACGCGGACACAACACTAAGGTAACTCAATCCGCAGATCACGCGGTCATCCATGTCGGGAAAAAATATCCCTCGCCGTAGCCTCCAATCGTGTACACCCCTCCACAAACAAATTGCGGAACTAGAACCTCTATAGGATAGTCCAGGACCGAAGGAGAGCTGTAGCGCGATGGATAACCTGCAACGTTGAAGACACATTAGAATTAAAAATCTTGTCATTTCTACAGAGCCACAGCGACCAAATAATGGCAAGCGCTCCCACCCTAAACAAGATCCTATATTTATCATTCGTCCCATACAACTAGTTACCAAATACATTGGCTACCGATCGTGGGGGAGATAAACCAGAGGCAACTCGGATGATTGACCATATATGACGAGCAAACTTGCATTGGAAGAACAAATGTTTGATAGTCTCGTCCTGATGACAAAACACACATTGTTTTCTTACATGCCAATTTCGCCTAACAAGATTATCTTTAGCAAGAATTACCCATTTACGTAGATACCAAGCAAATATCTTTGTTTTCAAAGGGATTTTCATTTCCAGATTTTACTATTATCATCGACTGAAATATTAGGTTGAACCAAAGCTCTATACATCGAGTCCATAGAGAAATTACCTCTCTCATGTAGTTTCCATCGGAACTCATCTACACGCTCCGAAAATTGAATCGTGGATAATCGAATTAACAGATTATTCCATGATACTAGTCTAGGGCCAATGAGACTTCTTCTGAAAGATACATTAGGCGGGGTAGTTTCAAAAACGGTGGAAAAGGTGTCCCCTTTGTGTCTAACAATCGAGTAAAGAGCCGGATATTGTTCTTTGAGAGAATGATGACCAAGCCATTTATCTTCCCAGAATCTAATTTGAGATCCATCCTTAATATTAAACGCACCAAATCGGAAAAATATTTCTTGGATGCCGTAAGTCCAGCCCAAAAATGTGAATCTCCAGGTTTCCATACCAGCTGAGACACAGCTTTGGATCCAATATATTTTCTCCAAATTATAGTTTACCAGACTCCCTCTTCAGTGAGTAGCTTAAATAGCCATTTACCTAAGAGGGCAGTATTTTTGACTTGAAGGTCATGTATACCAAGTCCATCGTATTCTTTTGGTCGGCAAACCACATTCCATTTGGTCAGTCGATACTTTTTCTTTTCACTATCCTCTTGCCAAAAGAATCTTGATCGGAAATAATCCACTTTATTCAAGACCCCTTTTGGCAGTTGAAAAAACGAGATCATATACAGTACCATATTTGTGAGTACTGAGTTTATGAGTACCAGTCTTCCTCCAAGCGATAGTAACTTGCGTTTCCAGCTATTAAGACGTTTTTAGAGTCTTTCCTCAACGAGTTTCCATTCAGCAATAGTGAGACACCGATAATGTATCGGTATACCCAAATAGTTGATTGGAAATTGCCCCTGTTCACAGCCAAAAAGTTCAGCATACAGGTGTGCCTCGCTCTGGGCCTCGCCAAAACAATACAATTCACTCTTATGGAAATTAATTTTCAATCCAGAGAGTTGCTCGAAGGCTGAAAGTATTAACTTCAGGTTCTTAGCTTTCTCTATATTATGTTCCATAAATAGAATTGTGTCGTCAGCATATTGAAGGACAGACAGTCCTCCATCCACCAGATGTGGGACTAATCCTACAATTTGGCCCTCAGCTTTTGCTCTCTCAATAAGAATAACCAACATATCCGTCACTATATTAAATAGTATCGGCGATAGTGGATCCCCTTGCCTCAACCCCTTCTTAGTCTGAAAGTAATTGCCCGTATCATCATTGCCCGTTAAACTGAGAAGCTATGGCCATGTTAATCCCCTTGTTTCTTACCCGTTGTTCCACACTCGATCTCTTTGGATGATTTATTGATCTGGACTAGAAGAGGAAGTGGATTAGAGGCAGAGTTAGCAAGGCGTTGGAGGCTGGATGAGGAAGGCGTGCTGGCCGCTGGAGGAAGTGCCTTTCCGCCTTGGTGTCGATCCCGATTGAATCCCGAACGCCGAACGGGGGAGACAGATGAGGCAAATGTCAATGACCGTGGTCGATCGATCGCAACAGCCGTGAGGCGAGAGAGTAGATGGTGAGATGCCAGTTGGGCCACACGCTCAGATGAGGCAATGACCGAGCCAATCGATAGCCGGCGGGGACACGAGAGTCGATCGATCGCGAGGATGCCAAACTGGCACACACATCGAACCGAACCAGCTGGGCCGCATGCACGAGAATACGAGATGATCAGAATTCAGAAATCATAAATCAGAAAACGTAGAAACTACACGTCTACATGGCGACAGGAAATAGGGGGCCTCAGGAAAACGGGGGCCCTGTTCGATCGATCACCCCGAACACGTCCATCGACGGGGCTGACTCCAGCACAAAACCCTCTCTCACACCGGCCGTCGCCTTCCTCCCATCACACAACGGACAACATGGGTCAGTCGGAACAACACAAGGATTAACGACCAACAATAGCATTCTCTATCGAATGTACTTCTGTTAATCAGGCAACTAGGCACAATTCAACATTGCACCCCTAGTTAATCAGGCAACTATCCACTATAGATCGTTTCTGGTCTGGATGGTATATAGGTTGCATCCTTTCTATGTTGTCCTTAGGTCATCAGCTTCTTTTTTAAATTGTTCTCGGGTGATGGATCTTAACAGCTACAAATGATGCGGTGTTGTCCTGGCGAGGAGGAAGAGGGAGCAGATAATGGGAGCTTATGTTTAGAGCGCAAACAAGGCACATTGGTGTGCTTGCTTACACGGGCCTCACTGGAACACTTAGTCCAATCGTACAATAAAATTCATCGGACACAGTTGTTGACTCTTGACTATTTCCGATTAGATTGCGAATCTGAAATAGTATTAGCATTGTTTTTTCACATGCTTGTTTTCTCTGGGGGAAATTAGCACGATGCAAGAAATATAAATATGTCTTGTTCTTTTGTGTGTGTGTGTGTTGTGTGTGTGTTGCGGGGAGCAAGAAGTGATATCCATTTGATTCGTCATTAGCATTACTAGTTAAATCCTCTTGGTAAAAAGCTAAGAACTGAAAGCATATTTCGCACATGTATGTTAGATTCAGTGTAACCCAGCTGCCTCGTCAGGTTCTTCAGAAAATTCAGTTTCGTCTGGAAGTACAGAGTTAGTTGTGTTCTTTTCTTCATCTAGAAAAATGAACTAATCTGCGACTCAGTCGTTGTTTCTGTTGTCACTTAGAGTAGATCGATGTTGTGATCATATCTTGGAATGACATGATATTGAAGTGGTTTTGACGACAAAGTAGGGGGTGGATGAGGAACGTTGGGATGTCAGCGTTCATGTCTAGGTCGTGGCCTGGTTTTTTGTTTTTGACTTGAGCATGTAACATAAAATAAATAGATGAAGTTACGTTCCTAGGTCTCCCAATTGCCTGCGTTAATGCTGGCTTAATTTCTGAGATCCAGCATTATTTTGATTCTATGAGCAAAGTTTATAGTTTAATGCCTAGACTAGAGTAGGTCATTATGCCTGTTTTATTGATCTCCTTCGACGAGGTGGTCATCTTCAGGAAGCTCAAGAAGTTATGAACCAGTTGCCCTTCAGGCTGATGGTGTGATCTGGGCGACATACCTTGCAGCGTTCAGAATGCACAAGCATGAAGAGAGGGAAAATTGTAGCAGGCATACTTGCTGAGTTAGAACCACAAAACTCGAAGACATACGTGTTTCTTTCAAGCTTACCATGCTTCAGCTGGTAACTGGGGTAAAGCTAAGATAGCCAGAGATGCAATGCGAGAAAAAAGAGTGACAAAATCTCCAGGATCTAGTTGGGTCATGTACAGGACAATAAACACCTGACTCTCTTAGCATCTTCTGAAACCTTGGTGATCTTACTGGAATGATGAAAATATTAACGATTATGATATGCTAATTTCTTAAGAGCTGAGGCTCCGATGTCATCTTCTGGCTCATCCTGCTTGGTTGGAATTTCATATTATTTTTCCAAACATATGTGGTTAAATTTAATTAGCGATTTAGATTCTGAACACTTTATTTGGAGCAATTGTAGCATTACCAATACAGCTTTAAGGAATATTGGTTTAATTTTGTTCAAGGGCGCTTAGTTACCTGTGATGAAATCAACTTGTACAGGTTCGTTTCTAGTTTGTTCTCTCTCACTGAAGTAATTTTACCGACGGCTGGAAGCTTCTGATCGCTCACGAAATTTTGAATCTAGTAAATGTTACAGAGATGACTTGTGCAGTTTAACTGAAAAGGATAAGGCATCGAATTGTGAATGATCTGATTTTCAGTAGCAGCAGTAGACAGGACACCGGGCCTGCTATTTCTTATCTGTAAGTCCTTGTCTCTTTGTAGAAGTTGATATCTTCCATAATACTAAAATTTATCCTTGTTTGTTTTGCTTTTACCTTGCTGTACCATTCTTTGGAGCGAAAAGGAGAATAAGAAATAAAATATTACTCTGCTTAGAGTTGTACAGGAGTTATCCAATTCTGGGAGAAATATTTGACCGGGAGAGATTATTGGTAAGGAAAAACGCTCCCGTGCCCAGGGGCGAAACCCTAGCCGCCGGCAAGGGCCGCGGTGGCGGCGGGCCCCAGTGCCGAAGGTGCTGGGGGGCGGCGACAGATCTCCGGTGGTGGTTGGGGACGGCGTTTGCATGCGGGATTTGGGTGGCGACCCCGATCATGCGACGGCGGTGCTGTTTCCTCGGGTGTGGCGTCCGCACGGGGTGGATTTCTTCTGCTCACGGCCATGGGGCAGCGCCCTGGTCATGGAGATTGGAGACTTCTCTTGGTCATCCACCCTTGAGGTGGAGGCGGTGGCTGTAGGCCTAGGCTCCCGCCTAGACCTGCCATCGGTGCGGCCTTTGGTCACCCGGAGGTGCGTGGGGAGGCGGCACGATGCTTGCGGTCGACCTTGTTGGCTTCCAGTGGGACGACGTGTGCGTGTGGTTCGGTCGCAGGCTTGCCTCCTCTTTCGCCGAAGGGGGTCGGACGGCAGGCGGCAGCTTGGGGGCTGCTGATCTGCCCAATAAAGGGGGCGATCCTTTGGGGCTTCTCACGCCTAGAAGATGGTCTGCTTGATGTCTTCTCTCATTTTCTGACTGGTGACGAGTTCCCGAAGGCTCCGCCGGTGATCTCCTTTGCACACAAGTTGCCTAGATCGGGTGGGATTTGGTCGTGTGCTCCTGTTTCAAAGGAGCGACACGAAGCTGCTATGACTATTGCCAACATGGGACATGTCGGTCTTCGATTTTCATGGAGGACACAGTGGCGGTGAATGTCAGTCAGCTGAGATATGAGGCTAGTGATGGTGGGCTATGTCTTGGTGGTGATGAGGACCTTGCTTGTTGATTCTTGACTTATAGCAGCGACAGTGAAATCGGGGGCGGCAGCACAGGAAGAGTACAGGGTCTGGTCTTTCCGGGTGGAAATCTAAGGTCTAGCCTTTTACTGGTTGTGCCTGGCAATGGCCTTGAAGGCCTTGTTTTGAGAGAGACGGACTTTCTCTAGGGTGAAAATCTAAGGTCTGATCTTAATTGGTTGTTCCTAGCAATGTCCTTGTTGAAGGCACTATGTGTGCTGTCTTGGTGGTGTTTGGTATTGTCGCTACAATTTCTTGATCACCATAGCGAGATCTTTTATTTTTGTTTTTCTGTTCTTCTTGTTATTTTGCAATAGAGTTGTGTGCATCTGTAATGTCTTTAGGACATTGGGTTGTTGCAGAGGCCCGGTGTAATTGGTATCTTTCGTGATATTAACATATGCTCCTTTCCAAAAAAGAAAATTTGACCGGGAGAAGCTGAACATTCCTGCATGAACAGTTTTCTCAGAATGACCAAAGAAAACCATATTTTCCTTTTACTTCTTAAATAGTCAAAATTTATTTTTTAAACAACACTAGTAAAATCAGAAAGAGGTTGTGTTTGCCAGTAATAGCTCAGTTAATTCCATAAACTTAGATTTTGTATCTCCTGTAAGAAAAATCGTGTCTACATGAGAAAATACAAAACCAAAACATCTTATCTGTTAGGCTAATCTTAAACTTTTGAAGAACCCCACAAATATTTCGTTGTTTGAATAATGTTTATACTTAACGAAGTTTTCAAACTTCTGTAAGTCACCCCTGAAATAAGGGTTGAAATCTACTTCTTTATGGAGATACTAAGAGGCCTACACCAGAAGGTACTAAACTAAATTGTTCAATACTACCTATTTTACAAGTACTCCCTCCGACCCATATTAGTTGACTTGGATTTATCTAGATTCGGATGTATCTAGTATTAAAACATGTTTAGATACATCCAAATCTAGACTAATTCAAGTCAAGTAATATGGGTCAGAGGGAGTAGTACTTTTGTGCTAAACTGGACCATTTCATAAGGAAATTTATGATTGGTGAATCTCATTATGTAAGGTAGTGCTTGAATATAACATCCGCGATGATTCTTTCAGAAGCGGGTTTTTTTCCTTGCATATTGCTGATTTTGATTTCTATACTACTGAACTTCCCACAGAGTCCCTATCATGGCTTTAACTGCAGCAGCATCTGGAGCTGTCCGTGCGGCACTAAAGCACTCCCCTCTTGTTACCACACTATGCTTGAACTAAACACTAGCTATCTGTGACTTTTCAATGCAGTCTGTAGGAATTACTTAGTTCCTTTTGGATGCAAATGCATGCCCTCCGTCTGATGAGGAAGGCCCAATGGCAACGTCTCATCTCCAGGTTAAAGGTGCGACGATCGAATGCCACTGACACGATAAAACTAGCAAATGTTATGCATGTACCAGCACTAGGAAACAATATGAGCAGAGATAGTTTTGTTAGCACCGTCCACACGCACTTACTGATTATAAGAAACCAACCAATGTACTATATAGGGCCGTCTAACCAATAACCATCGGTCATGGATGTCTCGAGCAAGCAAGTTTAATTTGTTCGCTTCTTTCTGCCGCGTTTACTTAAAGAACAGATAACCCCAACAGGACATTGCCATCACAAAAGTTGATCAACATGTGAACCTGGTCACTAGTTGATTAACTAAAGGTATTGCATCACAAACAATGATCAGTGCACAGTTGCTGGTTTCTTGGAAGCCAACCACCGCGCATGGACCTCCCGGAAGCTTGGACTCTCCCTAGTATTTCAGCCATATAATTCATGAAAATGAATTTACAAGAAGGCATCCGAGTTACTATGGTATGACAATCTTATTTAGAAGAGTATGTGTCCAGTGTCCATACTGTTTCCCTTAGAAGTTCTTCATGCAGTTTTTGAAAACAATACGATTCATGTTAACCGTGCAAGTGATTCTGCTAGCAGAGATGATGTTTTTCATGAAGTTCACCCCAAGTGTTGAAAAGTTGATCTTACACTGAAGGTCAAATATTGTTTATTCAAATATTTTCATATCCCGCATCAGTTTCCCATTATAATCGTGGAGTCACAGTGGTGGTAGCTATGTATGTTCTCCACTTAATCGTGCACATTGTGCGTGCATCTATGCATTAAGCTGCTGAGTGGTTCTTATATTCAACACATTTACAAGTAAATATATACTCTTACATAAATAGTAAGCTTTCCCTGGAAAGTTGGTCTCTTCTTTTCTCTCCACTTCAGATGTCACTTCAGATGATCATTGGGACAAGGAACTCATCGGCAACATAACAAAAAAGAGAAGACATGATGCAAGCTGCGTTTAGATGCATCACTAGTTTTCCTTCAGTTCCATCTGTTGACAACTAATCACTAGTTTGCATCCTCAAATATCCTTTTCTATGCAGATTTGTGGTACAAAGGCATTGCAACATTCAGAGGGACAGGTGCGCATATGCCTTGCCCACATTAATCCTCTCATTTGCTAGGTACATATGGTGATATACTAAAATAGTTATCATCAAAAAAGAAGTAATACAATAGTAGTTCTGAAACTAACAAGAACCTACTAATTGGAAGTCGTAATAAGCATGTTTTTATGTGCGTGACACCTCACCAGCAAATAGCTTACTCCCTGGAAGATAGCTAAGTAATTTAGTTAGTGCTTCATTAGCTCATTCATTTAGTCACCAAATCTGTACGATTAGCGCGGTGTTTGGCACGTGTTAGAGGCAAATCTTTTTCCTTGATCTACAGCAAATCGTCTAGCAGATTAAAGGGGATCGGTCATCATGGGTTGATTGTCTATTTGCCTGGCCCTGATGTTTACGTTCATGTGTCGGTTTGATCTGCTTGTTATTTTCTATCTCATCTTTTCGGTGATCATGTGAATTAATTAAGGAAGATAGTAAGGTGGATGTGTGGCCGGCCTACTGACAGCAAAACAGCACGTCATGAAGGGTACATTGCACTGCGCTTCAAATTAGTTGTTAATTAAGCAATGTGTAGTGGGAAGTGTACCTTCAGAACTTGCTTGGAACGATGTAACCTTATTTGTGCAATTTTTAGTGGGTAATTGACACAAAGTTTTTGTGCATCTGAGACTGACATGTGCACACTAATCTCAATCATTCAGGGCACAAATTAGCTTATGGGTGTGCATGATTGTCCTATAGTGGTATATGACAAGGCAATGCAGACATACCATTCTCATCACAAGCTATAATTGATGGGAGACGACCGAATAAAAATCCATGAAGTTACTCTATATGGTCTTCAAATATAATTTGAAAACTAATATCTACTACCCCATTTGGTCCTGTAAATGTTGTTGTTTTGGACAACACTATATTTATCAAAACAACAACCCTTTATATTATGTAAGCACTCTTTGAGAAGTATTCTGTGTATCAACTCAAATATTTTTAAATACATTAGCAGTCAAATATTTAGAACTTTGTTTGCCATGAATGATTCTACTCTATCCTTAGTCCTTGCTCAAATCGACATTTTTTTACAGTACCATAGGGGGCACTCATATGATAATACGAAATCGCATCCGTGTATCAGAAAAAGATTGAAAATGTAGTGAGTCAGACCATGCTCACACAACTCGGTCAATTACGAAATCAAGAGGTGGTTCTTGTATGATTAACTCGTATTGTTGACCCACAACTTTGTACCACCAGTAATGACCCATTCGCTGATAATCAAATAAAGCTATATAGATACTCAGTTCTGAAATAATTGAAGTTCTAGGTTTGTCCTAAGTTAAACATGTCTTAGTTTGACTGGATCTAAAGACAACATGCCACATTTATTGATTTTCAATTCACCAAAAATAGTTCCTCTCTGCCACAACCAACTTTCACCCTGATGGAGGAAAAGTGTTTAACAAATACCAAGAAGATCTTATGTGATATCAGCTTGGAAAGGCCAAAAGCTCAAAAAACCACCAGCAATATTTGCTTAGATAGAGCAAAGTGGAACATCAAGTGATCTACAGTTTTTTTCTGGCTAAAAAGGTATCATTGCTCATTCCATGTCCATCCTTTAAGAATTAGGTCGTCCTTGGTTAGGATGTTATTCTTGAGCATGATCCAAATGAATATTTAATTTTTTGGATAATTTGATTTTTTACGGGAATTTTGTAAGCAAACAAGACAATGGATTGAAGCTGCAAATATAGATCCCTAAATTGTATATTTTTTTGATTGCCAGTTTTCTATTTGATTCCGTCGAGAGTGTTCACTAGATCCACAACATCAACCAATCTTTTATTTTGATTCACCATTCCACATTCTCATCCACAATGTTTTTTTCTAAATCCGACGCACCCCATCCAAACTCTTTAGATTTCTTCATATTAATCAATTTTGGGGAGGTGATATCATACAATATGGAAAATTTAACTATTAGTGGCGAATCATTCACCCACGAGTCTTCCCAAAACAAGTTTTCTTTAGGTCCATCATCCATCAACTTGAAATCAAATTTCTAAAAAATATGCTTAATCCACATCAAGCCTTGTGAAAAGTGGGATCTAAGGTATAATCTGGTTTCTCAAGTGTTTCCACAACCAACCACAAAACAGATTATATATGGTTCATACTCTCGGCCACCACAATACTTAGAATAGTAAATACATGAACATACATGATCTATATTTTATCAAATTTTGTAGAAGGGAGGTATATACTATGTCACAACATGTAAGAAAGAAAATGGGCAATTACTATTGTAGTTGATGTTGTTATCATTGACCCTATCTAGCTAGCTTGCAGCCATGCATGCACGATGAGTGTATGCAAAAGTGCCGTAAAAGTGACTCAGATGAAAGCGTACCAAATGATTAGGAAAAGGTATCCATTTGTATACTGGAAGGAGACATGGAAGTTTAGTATACTCTAACCATGTCTTGATTATAGTAACAAGGACACTATGAGCCATCACTTTAGCTCAGATCCATATCGCCATATCCCACGCCGTATTACCGAAAGGGGCAGCAGGGCAATGTATTTTACATTTGTGTGAGATTATAGTTAAGGAAATGACAGCAACGTGTGTATTGGTATTGTATCACGGACGGCCATGTGAATGGTACGGTTAGCATTTCGGTGAAGCACGTCGCTGTTGCTGGTGCCGCAACCAGTGACTTCACACACAACACACCCAAGGGGATTAGCTGTCGCCAAACGATTGGTAGAAAGCTAAACTCCCAAGAACTTTTGATTAACTTTGTTAGTTTGTTTAGCTCAACTCCCTAGTACTTTCCTTTTTCTCCCCTTTTTCAACTTTGTTAGTTTGTTTAGCTCAACTCCCTAGTACTTAACCGATGAGAGCACTCCAGTTCCATCAACCGAGGAGATTCCAAATGCAGATATCAATGTGAGCATTAATCCCATGACACATGATGACACGCAACAACCAAAGAGGCTTCGCTTAGAATTTGATCCTAATGATATTATTGCCGATCCCGCTCTTCGGATACCCATAGCAGAATATGCTAATGAAATTAGAAGTGATGGGAGGAGGGCATATCTGTTGAACGGTCCAACTCAAACAACCGGGTTTGTATTTCCGTAGACATTAGATGGTACAATCTTGACATCTTTTCGAAGATTGTGGTTTCACAAATATGATTCGTTAGAATATAGCATGGAGAAGGATGTCGCCTTTTGTTTCTACTGTTTTCTTTTCAAGAAACAAGTACGGACTAATACATTTGGAAATGATGTGTTCTCCAAAAGTGGATTATCCCGCTACTACTGCATTTAAAAAACATGTTGGTGGTCCAGGTAGTTTCTATAATATAGAAAAAGGTGAGTTATGTTTTATTTCGAGCCTATACTCCAATTTTGTTCTAGAATCGCCACTGAGATAATATAAATAAACCAATGAGTTTTCTTTTGGTTCGGTGTCAGAAGCTTAGTGGCTCCAAGTTGTCCACTCTGGCCATGTTGGTCACAAATATCCTGTTGTGACGCTGCACTTTCTGCGTGGCACTTTATTTATGCTGATGACGACGATGAGCATTTTAGATATTTCCAGGTAGATTTGAGAAAACACATGCATGTGGCTTTGACAAGTCGATTGTACACTATGTTCCTATGGGGATGTTAGCTTAGCAATGTGATTTGGTTTTCCTGGTTTGCAAGAAAGCGAAAAGACAATGTGTTCTGCTGTGTTTAGTCCATTAAAGAGTTATTTAATTTGCTCGATATAGTTTACACGAGACAAAACTGACCTGACCATTTTGTGGGAACTTTTTTTAGTGGCCTGACCATTTTAGAGTGTCCTGCTATGTTTAGTCAAATAGTATTGTGCATCAGTTTCCCATTATAATTTTGGACTCACGATGGTGGCAGTAGGTATGTATGTTTTTCACTTAATAATTGCAACATCTATGCACTCGTGTATTCATTAAGAAGCAGAGTGGGGTTCCTATGTTCAACATAATTAATTAGCTTTCCCTGGAAAGTTAATCTCTTCTCTCCACTTTAGATGTCACCTCACATGATCATTGGAACAAGGAACTCACCAACACCGCACCAAAAGCAGAGGACATGATGCGTTCTGTTTTGATGCATCACTGGTTGCCTTTCTGTGCCATCGGTTGACAACTAACTGCTCATGCATGTGAAAAGACAACAAAGTTGCATGCATGATGCTTGCATCCCCAAAACATCCTTTTCTCACATGATTTGTGACACAATGGCATTGCAACATTCAGACTGGACGGTGTACAATTGCCTTGCTTATATGAATCATGTCATTAGCTAGGGGGCAAACAATGATATAAATAGTTATCATCAAAACAAAGTAAGTATAGTACTTTTTCCTCCGTTTCAAAATATAAGATGTTTTAGCATGTATCTAGACCCTTTTAGTGTGTAGGTTGACTTATTTTGCTCTTAACCTACACACTAAAAGACATCTATGCATTTCAGAAAAAAGCTAAAACATCTTACATTTTGCAACGGCGGGAGTAGTACACATAACAACAAAAACCTACTGATTGGAAGTAATTAGCATGTGTATTTATAGGCATCACCCCTCACCAGCAAATAGCTTACTCCCTGTGAGCTAGCTAAGAGATTTAGTTAGTGCTTCATTAGCTCATTCATTTAGTCACCTAAACTGTCTGATTAGCGCCGTGTTTGGCCCGTGTTACAGGCAAATCTTTTTCTTTGATCTGCAGCGAATCATCGACCAGATTAAAGGGGTCGGTCATCATGGGTTGATTGTCTATTCGCCTGGCCTGATGTTTACGTTCATGTGCCAGTTTGATCTTCTTGTTATTTTCTATCTCATCTTTTCGGTGATCATGTGGATTAATTAAGGAAGCTAGTAAGATGGATGTGTGGTCGGCCTACTGACAGAAAAAGAGCACGCCATGAAGGGTACATTGTACTACGCTTCAAATGAATTGTTAATTAAGAAATGTGGAGTGGGAAGTGTACGTTCAGAACTTGCTTGGAACAATGGAATCATATTTTTGCAAATTTTAGTGGGTATTGAAACAAACATTTTATGCATTTGAGACTGACAGGTGCACATTAATCTCAACCATTCATGGCTCAGATTAGCTTATGCGTGCGTCCATGAAGTTACTCCATTTGGTCTTCAAACTATAATTTTGACAGCTAATATCAACTACTCCATCTGGTCTTGTAAAAATTGTCGTTTTGGATTACAATATATTTATAAATCAACAACCCTTTATATTATGAAAGCACTTTGTGAGAAAAAAGTATTTTGAGTATCAAATCAAATATTTGTAATTGCATCAGTAGTAAAAAAATTAGAAGTTTGTTTGTGGGCCCACTCCTACGTGTCATGCCTAATCATCATAACCCATGGCTATTGCCACGTGCTGCACCCATTATCATGGAAGTTATCGTCGTCTTCTATATTATAGTCCTGCGGTCCTGCCCGTTCCCAATCAATTGAAGTTCTATGTGTCTTAAATAAATAAATAGTATGACCAAATCTACAAAAAAATATGCTAATATATAGAACATCAAATGTATATAAAGTATAAAAATATATCTTGTGATGACTCTAATTTATGAAACAAAATTGGTATTGTAGGTGTTAATATATTTTTATAGATTCAGCCAAACTTAATTCTCATGACATAGAACGAAGTTAGACCTTCAGTTTATTGTGCCAATTGCCGTCGATGCTCTTTCTTCCGTGTAATAGAAGAAAAGACAACTCCGATATCCGCGGTGCACGTAGGAAGCTTGGGTTTTGGTTTGTTATAGTATTTCCATGCTCTTGAGATCGCCTCGTCAAGCAATGCTGCTGGAAATTGATCGAACTTTTGGTAATGCGCAACGGCTTTTGCTGGTATTTATTCGATCCACTCCGCTTCCCTTCTGTTTTCCCTTGAATGAAACTCCTTGATGAGCTTGCTTGGTGTGGTTTGAACCGACTTGGTTACAAAGCCCTCACGTTCAAAACTAAGCGCGGCGTGAGGTGTGCATGCGTAGTTCGCTAGCGGAGTAACTGCTGTATATGACGTACGTAGGCCCCCTCTCTGCTGGTGTTACAAACCCAAAAACATCTATTATATACTAAAAGCAATATAAGGGTGTTTTTCGAGGCACTACGTTGATCCACATCATCTAAATTATTTATGATAGTTAGATCTGAAATCTACGGTTATGATTTAACTAAATAACGTAACTTAACTATGTTTCCATATACGGACATGCAGCGTCTGTCACGTCTTTGATCTCTCACACGGTTTAAGAAAAAAAGTTTTTATCTGGTCAACACATTCACCGATCCATCTCCGCCGATGGTTGAGGAAATTTTTTTTGGACGTGGTCATGTGCCGATGTGTTTTTTTTTTTAGATGATGTGCCGATGTGTTGATTCACCATAGTAGGAGTCCGTGTGCTGATAGAATCGAACCAAGGAATCCCGGCCGGTCGTTGCCAGGTCATCTATTGGTTGAGCAGTAGAAATACAAGTCCGGATAGTATACGTACGTGAATTTTTCCAATAACATGTCAGACTTGGCCCCACACAGCCATGTATAGTAACTTTTTTTTTGCTGGAACATGTATTGGTTAGGAACTTTTAGAAGTATATATCCGTTGAAGCGCTGCATATCATCCGGATTGCAACGAACTTTGTTTATTTGTTTATTAGTCGTACTTCCTCCGTTTCAAAATATAAGATGATTTAGCTTTATGAAAGGAGTGTATCTAGATCTCTTTTAGTGTGTAGGTTTATGTACACACTAAAAAGATACACTTCATTCACAAAACTAAAACATCTTATATTTTAAAACGGAGGAAGTAGTCTATAATCCAAGTCAGCTTTTAGAATTAACTGATGCACACGATCAACATCTATAATGCAATATCGTTAATATTAAAACCATCATAAGATTTTTTGGTCGTAGAAAACATGTGTGTGTTGAGATTCGCCAATAATAAGTCCAGATGAGTTATTACAATACCAAAAGTTTCAACCCAAATCACTTAACAAAATAGATTTAATTTCTTGAGATGTACTATAATACATTTATTTACCCATGCATGTCGAAGGCAGCTAGCACTATGTTACACATATCAATATGAGTTTTTGCTCTTTGTTGAAAATCTGTACATAAAATGTTTTGCAAACATTTAGGTACACATGAACTATTTGCATTCATCCAAAAATCAGGACGCACATAAATCTATGTATGCATAGACACAATACAAATTACTTCCGGTTAACTATGTGTACTCTGAGATGTGTACCTAGCATGTAATCAGTAAGTACTCGAATAATAGCAATCAATAGGAGAGAAGTGGTTATGTATAGATAAATTAATGGTGAAGGTATCAACCAGACAAAGCTATAGCTCTAACGGCTTAAGCTACCTTGGGGTTACTATCCAAAGAAATGCTCAACGGTTAATTTAATTGGGTTGTTGTAATAGTATTGCAATCTCATATAGATTCTTGAAAGTCCAAGAAATGTTTAGACCTCCAAAATGTTAGGAGGTTCTAATAATTGTTCATCCAAAATTTTACAATCCTAGCTTTAAATAAATATACAGCATGGCTACAAAAATTGTGACAAGCTTATAAAACACAACATGATTTATTTTCGTGAATGTACAAATTAAACAACTTCTAAAATAATATAGGGGTTATCCAACTGTTGAGGGGAACATTCGAGCGATCCAAGGATGAACACCCAAAAATTCAATGGCTAGCTTAAAAATTATTCAACCAAAGTCAAAAAATCAAACTAAAAATTATTAAATGCACAATTATAGCTTCTAAATTTTACGATCCAAGTTTAGAATATAATAGGGAAAACACGGAACGGCTTCCACAGTTTTAAATAAAACTTTCAATGATTTCCTAAAAAAAGTATATGTTTCCAAAAAATTATGAACAAACTAAAAAATGATTTAACCACGTCTTTTAAAATCCTTTATTTTTCACATAAAAATGGCAACAACTCATGCTCTTGCACTATGTCAAACTGGGAGTGAGGTCATGCGGCAGAACTCACCTCGCGTAGGTTATTCATCCATGTACCGGTAGGGATTGACAAGTGGCACATCACAAGGCGTGCTGACTCACCGACATAGGGTAGTTGGCTCGAGCAACATCAATGAAGTGTGTATGTGTAGAGTGAGAGAGTTTGTGCCGCATGTGCCTTGAGAGATAGAGAGGAGGAGAGTTAGAGTAGAATGGATATGGTGGAGGGTGAACAATAAGAACTAACTGCTCAGAGAGCAGAATGGATTATTTGAAGCACGCGAATCATGTAATAACAATACTGATATAGTACCTTGCGAGGGAGAAAAATCAATGGATGATATATGCATCATAATCTTAAAGAAAACATATTTGCAACTGTATAATACACACATTAGATTAACCACCCTAAATGTGTATATGTAACATGTCAATAAATGATATGATGATTTCTATTTTTGCCCAAAGCTTAACAGGAAAAGTGCGGAAAAGACAATATCAATTATGATCCACAATATGACAAATGTACATGAAGCGTTTGTAGATCATGAGTAGATGAATCAGTGGCGGAGCTAGCTCAGGTTGCTTGGGGGGGCAAAGTGCAATATTTCAATGTTTTGGGGGGGGGGGGGGGCAAATAACTAAAAAAAATTCTACCTAAGCCCCTAAAATATTTTTTCTTCAGCCAATGTTCCAAGTCTGGGGGGGGGGGGGCGGTGGCCCCCTCTGACTTGTGCATAGCTCCGCCAGTGAGATGAATAGTACACTACCCTAGCTAATGTCATTGATCCCAACTTTTCTAGAGACGCACTTCTCAAAAGACAGGCTGCTAAATTGGTGCTTAATCCCTTAGTTGGTGAGGAGAGAATCAAATTTGCTAAAGGACATGCCATATGAAATTGGATCCATGAAGTAAACCACTATATCTTCACGCCAGAATAATGTTCGAGCCAAAGTTATTGGTAAGACTACATCTCAACTGTCATGACAGACAATGCATTGTCCTAATAATGAATATACATAAACTACACATGACATGTTGATCAATGGTTACTTTGCTTCCCGATGTCTTAGCGGATGATCAATGTGAGATGAGCTGGCCGAGATGATGGAATATTGACCTGGTGTCCATCTTACTTGTGTGCACGGAAGATATTGATTGTACCACACCGAAGAGAAAGTTAAAATCTTCACTATTTCAACTTTGATAAATCATCTCTTTAACATAGATTTGGAGCGCAGTAGAAATGTGGACATGATAAATATATTACAAATTATATGAGAAAATATTAATATATTATAGCATACACAAATGAATAAAGAAATCCGAACAACTATCTATCTATTTACGTGGACTACATGATTTCACTTTTAATATATTAAAGATGATGCCCTCGCAATTGCGAGGGCCACCCTGCTAGTTGAGATAACATAAATAAAGCAATGAGTTCTTTTTGGTTTGGTATCAGAAGCTTAGTGGCTCCAAGTTGTCCACTCTGGCCATGTTGGTCACAAATATCCCGTTGTGACACTGCACTTTTTTATGCTGATGAGGGTGCATTTTAGATATTTCCAGGTAGATTTTATAAAACAAATGCGTGGCTCTGACATGTCGATTGGACACTCTGTTCCTCTGATAATGTTGGCTTAGTAGTGTGACTTGGTTTTTCTTGTTTGCCTGATGTGTTTAGTCGATTAAAAAGACTTATTTGCTTGGTATATACTCCCTCCGTTTCAAAATATAAGATGTTTTAGCTTTGTGAAAGAAGTGTATCAAGACCTCTTTTAGTGTGTAGGTTCGTGTAGATTCGGAGTGAATCTACACACTAAATAGGGTCTTGATACACTTCTTTCACAAAGCTAAAATATCTTATATTTTGATATGGAGGGAGTAGTATACGTAAGACACATACATTTCAGAAAAAAGTGGCCTTGCCATTTTATCGGGAAAAATATTTATAGTGGCCTCACCATTTTAGAGTGTCCTGTTGTGTTTAGTCAACTATTGTTTATTCAAATATTTTCCATATTGCCCATCCGTTTCCCATTATAATTGTGGAATCGCAGTGATGGTAGGTATGTATGTTTTTTCACTTAATATGCCCGCCATTTATGCACCCGTGTATGCATTAGTAAGAAGCAGAGTGGTTCCTATGTTTAACATAATTAATTAGATTTCCATGCTTTTCTCTCCACTTCATATGTCACCTCAGATGATCATTCGAACAGGGAACTCATCAACACCACAACAAAAGAAAAAAGGACATGATGCGTTCTGTTTTGATGCATCACCGGTTGCCTTTCTGTTGACAACTAATTGCTCATGTGAAAAGATAACAACTTCCACGCATGATGCCTACATCCCCCAAACATCCTTCTCTGCTGATTGGTGGCACAATGGCGTTGCAACATTCAGGCTGATAGGTGCGCATTTGCCTTTGCCTACATGAATCTTGTCATTAGCTAGGCAACAAACAATTGTATAAATGGTAATCATCCGAACAAAGTAAGCATAGTACTACTCCTAAACAAAATAAAAAGAACCTACTGATTGGAAGTAATTAGCATGCATGTGTATCTACATGCATGACCCCTCACCAGCGAATAGCTTACTCCCTAGGAGCTAGCAAAGTGATTTAGTTAGTGCTTCATTATCTCATTCAATTAGTCACATAATCCATCGGATTAGCACTGTGTTTCGCACGTGTTACTAGGAATTATTTTTGCTTGATATGCAACGAATCATCGAGCAGATAAAGGGGATCGGTCATCATAGGTTGATTGTCTATTTTCTTGGCCTGACGTTTACCTCCATGTGCCGGTTTGATCTTCTCAGGGACCATGTGGTTTAATTAAGGAAGTTCATGTGCCAATTTGATCTACTTGTTATTGTTTCCTCATCTTTTAAGTGATCATATAGATTAATTAAGGATGATAAGTAAGATCGACGCATGGTCGGCTTACTGGCAGCGAAACAGCACAAACAGGAAGGGTACACTGTACTTCCCATTAGATCAGTTTGTTAATTAAGCAATGTGGAGTCGGAAAGTGTAGGTTCGTGACTTGCTTAAAATAATGGGACAACCTTCTTTTTGCAAATTTTAGTGGGAACTAATACAATGTTAATTTGTGCATTTGAGACTAACATGTGCACATTAATCCCTATGATTTAGGGCATGATTGACTAAGAAGAAGGTGCTAATTAAGTGGCAGTTGCACATTATTTGATCCAACATTTATAGAATCAACAAAAAAAAATATTATGTAAACACCTTTTTGAGACAGCATGTATATATGAAGTATGAAATCCAAATACATATAAGCTGTAAAAGTTAGAAGTTTGTTCGCGACGAAAATTGATTTCACTATCTCTTGCTCAAACCTACAACTTTTACAGGACCATATGGAACACTGATTAAACTACCATGCATGTGCCACGTCGTAGTGACATTAGAAGAGGCCGACAATAGTAGTTTCTTTATGGTGCCTGGCATTAGTAGGTTGTTAGTGTTGAATACTTAATTAGATGTTCTTTGCACGAACTCATGAAGAGTGCGCGTGATCACAATTATACGTACAACTCAGGAGTATATACGGTCAATGATGATCCAGAAGAGGGGATGTCGACGTTTGTGGTCAGGGGCGGAGCTAGGTACAATTAGTGGGGTCAATTGACACCAATGATCAAATGAAAATCCTTACTAAATCAGTGATAAATATTGTTCATTATTAGAAAATGACCCCAGCAAAATGGAGATGACCCCAATACCGTTGTAGGCTGGCTTCGCCCCTGTTTGTGGTGGCTTGCATATTTAGTACTAGTAGACGTTGTAAAAAAAAGGAAATTACTATTGTGGTTGACGTTGTTATCGTTGACCCTACCTAGCTGTGTAGCTGCCATGCATGAATGATGAGTGCGCGCACCGTTAACTAATGTAAAAGTGCTTGTAAGACTGACTTGGACGAAAGCTCCGAAATCATTAGCAAAAGATATCGAGTTTTTTTACTTGCAACTTGCAAGAGATGTCAAAATTTGGTGTCTAACCCTGCTTCGATTAGTCTATAATGCTATCCAGATTTCTAAACGTTGCGCTGAGTGTTTGTTAGGATCACGAGTAGTCAACGTCGGTAGCTTGGATAGGTTTTTTTTTAGAAAAACAATTACTACTAGAGCTAATTAACGCTGTAAGACCATCTCCAGCAGATCCCCTATATAGTTAAACCTTAAACCAATGATGATTTGCAACCTGTTTTACAGGCCAGGTAATATAAGGAATCTGATAGAGATGCTCTAATTGTTGACCAAGCTAGCTCCTGGGTGTACGCCCGCACCTCAGAGCTACTCCAGAAGTGCTGCAAAAGTGACTAGGATAAAACTGTCCCAAATGATTACCAAAATATACCGTCGTTTTCTTACTTGGCAGACATGGAAGTTTAGCTTGTCTACACTAACCTTGCTTGGTTATATAGTAACTTCTACATATGATCCATCACTTTTTAGTCGACCGTGACATCCTACGCCGTATTACCGAAAGGAGCAGCTGGGTAATGTATATATATATTTATGTAAGATTATAGTTAAGGAAATGACAGTGTGTGTACTGGTATTGTATCCCAAGACGGCCATGTGAGTGGTACGGTTAACATTTTCGATGAGGCACGTCGCTGCTGCTAGTGCCGCACCCAGTGACCTCACACACGTAGTCCGATATTTACTTATGCAGCCAAGGCCATTACCTGTCGGCAAACGATTGGTAGCAACCAAAGTTGATCGAGCTGGTTTGTTTTCCTGATCACCCATGGTCATTGTCATGTAGAGTATCAATTGTCGTGGAGGTTCTCGGTGCTTCTCCTGGATAATTGTTTCTACATAGAGGCTCTCTCATGTATTGCATCAATGTCATGTAAGTTTTTTCTGGTGCTTTGCAAACTAGTCCGTACTATCCTATAAGAATCTAGTTTTCTCAATTGTAATCAACGAACAAGTGTGTTTTCTTCAACAAGCTTATCATAAAGCAGTCGGTTTAATTGTGTTTTATTGAACCAGTTGTGTTTTTCTTGCGGGAAAAGTCTAAAATAAACCTTAAACTCGTAGATGAAAGCTAAATCAAATCCTGAATTCCTAATCCCCGAAATCAGCACACTGACCTTGTGGATCCCGGTATAATTTAAACCTTGGTGCCATTCCCAAACAGGGATTGCATGTCAAACCCGGGATTGTGCCATCCAAGTGCAACTGTTAGAGCACCGTTACAGAGGCGCACCGTGGACAAAGGAGTCATGGATTAGGAGCTTCATGGCACCGCGACCTACTCGGAAACACACAGTGGCGCAGCTGATCAACGCGCGTCGAGAGGCAAGCGAGAGGTTTAGTAGGGATGGAGGCAGTGCGCGACAGAGACTGGAATTTTGTCGGTGGTGACCAGAGCGACGACGACAGGCGACGCTAGCCGCGAGATTGACACGGGCCATGGGGAAGAGCAGGAAGAGAGGAGGAAGGACCTTGGAATCATTGCGGACGCTATGGACTGGTTGCCGGGGTCAGGGATGAACGGAAGTGATGACATGATCAACAATGGTGGCGGGCGGGACGTAGCGAATGCGGCGATATCAACTCGAGGAAGCACGACGGCTCTATGATAGGGTGAAGGATTCGTAGCCTCTCCAGATGGCTAGGAAGGCTTACTGGGAGGAGACGGGAGCCGTGGCAGAGGAGATCGGCCAGCTGCGGCGTCACACCGGAGGCGGGGAGGATGGGCTCAGCAGCGGCGTCACACCGGCAATGAGCCCATCACGGAAACACAGCACATTGCCGAAGGCGGCGTGAACTGAATACTTGACGCGTTCTCGGCGGTAGAGAATGGTGAGGGGATTCCAAAATCACATCCCACGATGGCATATCGACGCACCCCAATGCTAGAACACCGGCATAGCGATGCTTCCGCGGATGGCGAAGTACTGGAACAGTCACGCGTAGCTTGTCTCGGCCTGGCCATAACTTGGTTGCGACCGCAGGCAGTCGTGTTGAGCAGCCTATACACTGCGCCGCCACCCGAAGCGAGCAGCTGTTGTTGCTGCTGCGACGAGCACCAGCAGGAGGAGCTCAGGCAGGGCGAAGGAGGTTGCGCCGTGGCTGCGCTGGCACGCTGCAGGTGGGGAGCTTGCAGCGCTGAGAACAAGACCTAGGCATGCATATGTCAAGCTTCTCAGTCAACTGTCCAAGGTTTGACTTGCCACATCATCGAATCCCAGCTCAAACCGTACGAAGGTTTAAAATAGACCGGGATTAGTAAGTTGAGTGTGCTGATTTCAGGGATTAGAAGTTCAGGGTTTGATTTATCTTTCATCTATTAGTTTAAGGTTTGTTTTGGACTTTTTCCTTTTCTTACAATTGACTAGACCAGCTCCGTTTTATCTTCGCGTTGTTGAGAGCGAAGCAGTTGACCAGAATACGGATGTATATTTGGGAGAGGGGCAGTTGACAATGTTACAACTGAGAACAAATCTCAAGTGCATCGTGTGTCTGAACTCCATGTGTGTATCAACTGCAATATATCAGATGCGTCGCGTTAGATCTTAAGGGCGTGTTCGGTAGCCCACAGCTCTTTTGGAGCTCCCTGGAACATAGTCATGGGGGCATGCCCCGTTGAAAACACGACTTGGGTCATGTTCCCCAATTCATTGGTTGCCCGCAAGCTCCTTCCTCGTATGAGGAGAGAAATGACACACCCGATATTTGGTTGGTTGTATTTCCCTAGGGAAACCAACATAGGTGCAAGTGTTGGTTGTTTGGTTGCAAGCTGCTAAATGTTGTGGTAACCTATTCCATTGAAGTGGTGAGGTTACCCAACACTCATCACACAACATAGAAAGTAGTTCACAAAAATAGTTCATGCACCATGATTTTAGTGATGCATCACAAGTTCACTAACAGAGTGGTCAATATATACCACCTCTGTGGCTTCCACAATATTAGATAGCATGGATCAGTCTTCATCAGCAACCTAGCTAGTGGAGGGATATCAAACCACCTCCCAAAATATACATGACCTCAAGCAACAGATCATGACCACATCGACAGCATATGAATGGCACATCAATAGCACTAATCAAACTGTCGATGTAGCCACGTCCTAAGCCAGGCCCTCCTATCAACCAATGGCATCTTATCATAGGATTTTCCTTCATCTGTGTTGCCCACAAGGTAGTCGATAGCCCTGATCATCATCTTCGGATTCTAGAGCTAGCGTTTATCAATAAACATGTGCATGAAGATGGTATTCATCTGAGCATAGTTCTTAATGGGCTTGTTCAAAAACTATGTGATGGCTCTATTGTTGGAGATATGCCCAAGAGGCAATAATAAAGTGGTTATTATTATATCTTTATGTTTATGATAAATGTTTACATCCCATGCTATAATTGTATTAACCGGAAACATTAATACATGTGTGTTTTGTAAACATATAAGAGTCCCTAGTAAGCCTCTTGTTGAACTAGCTTGTTGATTAATTGATGATCATGGTTTCCTGATCATGGACATTAGGATGTGATTAATAACAAGGTTATATCATTAGGAGAATGATGTGATGGACACACACCCATAGTAAGCGTAGCATAAGATCAAGTCATTAAGTTCGTATTGCTGTAAGCTTTCAAATACATAGTAACCTAATCCTTCGACCATGAGGTTATGTTAATCACCATCACCGGATGGATACTTTGATGACATCAAACACCGCTTCGTAACTGGGTGGTTATAAAAGTGTCATTGGGTATTCTGAAAGTATGTGTTGAAGCGCATGAACCAAGATTGGGATTTGTCCATCCATATGACGGATAGATATGCTCTGGGCCCTCTCGGTGGAATGTCATCTAGTTAGCTTGCAAGCATGTGACTAGGTCACAAGGGATGACATATCACGGAACGAGTAAAGAGTACTTATCAGTAACGAGGTAGAACTAGGTATGGAGATACCAACGATCAAACCTCGGATAAGTATAGTATCGCGAGACAAAGGGAATTGGTTTCATATGTAAGTGGTTCAATCGATCGCGAAGTCATCGTTGAGTATGTGGGAGCCATTATGGATCTCCAGGTCCCGCTGATGGTTATTGATAGGAGATGTGTCTCTATCATGTCTACATATTCACGAACCGTAGGGTGACACACTTAAGGTTCGAAGTTGTTTTAAGTAGATATGGAATGTGCGTTGGAGACCGAATGTTGTTCGGAGTCTCGGATTGGATTCGGGACATCACGAGGAGATCCGGAATGGTCCGGAGAATAAGATTCATATATAGGAGACCATTTTATGAGTTAGGAAATGTTCCGGAGTGTTTGTATGAGGATTCTAGAAGGTTTCGGAATGTTCCGGAAGGTTCTAGAAGATATCTTGGAGTTTGCTTGAAAATCAAGATAGGGATCAAGGAGTCCTGGTGGGTCAAGACACGGATTCGTGGGGGAGGAGGACTCCTCCCCCCTCCCCAAATTCGTTGGCCATAGAGGAGGGGAGTCCTACAAGGACTCCCCCTCCCCAGGCGCGCCTCCTCCCCTTAAATAGAAGGGCAGGGGCGCCCCCTCCACCCACGCTCTCATAACGTCTAATCTCTGCCGCCTCTCTCCTCCACCATATTCTGCACAGGCATAGGCGAAGCCCTGCAGAATTCTCTACTCCACCACCACCACCACACCGTCGTGCTGCTGGGATTCCGTGGAGAAGATCTACTACCTCCGCTGCTCGCTGGAACGGGGAGAGGAAGGTCTGCTTCGACTCCGCACGTGTGACCGACTGCGGAAGCGCTGCCGAAACGTGGCGCCGGAAGGATCGACTACTTGACCAACGGCGGAAGCGCTGCTGGAACGCGACGCCGGAAGGATCGTCTGCTTGACCGAGGGCGGAAGCGCTGCTGGATCGCGACGCCGGAAGGATCGTCCACACGATCTTGAGATCGGCAAGTGATCGACTACATCAACCACGAGATCTAATCTCGTTAACGCTTTCGGATCTATGAGGGTTAGTTCCTAGCTATCTCGTTGCTCATGTCTCATAGATTAGATCTTGGCTTTTATCTAGATTAGATCTAGGTTTTGTTCGTTCTTGCGGTAGAAAATTTTTGTTTTCCATGCTACGAACCCATCAGTGGTATCAGAGCCGTATCTATGCGTAGATCTGTTGCACGAGTAGAACACAATGGTTTTGTGGGCGTTGATGTTTTTGTTGTCGGTGTCTTAGCGTGTACTTTGCATCTTGCGGCATGGTGGGATGAAGCGGCTCGGGCTAACATTACATGTCATCGCACATGAGACTTGCTCCACGCTTGACGTGCAACTTGCTTTGCACAAGTGGCTTTGCGGGTGTCTGTCTCTCCCACCATAGTTAAGATTCAATTTACAATGAGCATCTTGACAACACTTGTATCAACGTTGTGGTTCATGTTCGTAGGTAAGATCGGTCTTATGCGAAAGCCCCAAGCCACGTAAAACATGCAAAGAAAATTAGAGGCGTCTAACTCGTTTTTGCAGGGGTTTTGTGATGTGATATGGCCAACATTGGATTGTGATTATATTTGATGTATGCAATGATCCTTGTTGTAATATGGCAACCGGCAGGAGCCTAATGGTTGTCTTTTAATTATGTTAAGACCTGCGTGTCTATTCATCTTGTAATAGCTTTATTCCAAGTAGTTGTAATAGTTGCTAGTGATGATGGACAATCATGAAGCGGCGCCACGGACCTTGACGCCACGCCGGTGATGATGGAAATCTTGTCCATGCTTTGGAGATGGAGATCAAAGGCACAAGAAGAAAGGCCATATCATATCACATATTATGAATTGCCTGTGATGTTAATCCTTTATGCATCTTGTATTGCTTAGATCGCGACGGTAGCATTATAAGATGATCCCTCTCACTAAATATCAAGTAATAAAGTGTTCGTCCTTAGTTGGCACCGTTGCTAAGACTCGTCGTTTTGAAGCATCTCGTGATGATCGGGTGTGATAGACTCTACGTGTGCATACAACGGGTGCAAGCCAGATTTGCACATGCAGAAACTAAGGTTAACCTTGACGAGCCTAGCATGTACAGACATGGTCTCGGAACACAGAATACCGAAAGGTTAAGCATGAGTCATATGGATGATATGATGAACATGTTGATTGTTCGCCTTTAAAGCTACATCATCTCACGTGATGATCGGACTTGGTGTAGTGGATTTGGTTCATGTAATCACTAAAACAACTTGAGGGATGTTGTTTTGAGTGGGAGTTCATTTGTAATTTGGATTAGTCGAACTCAATTTATCATAAACACAATCAAAGTGAATTTGCATAGTTTGTTGTAGTCATTGGCATCCGTTCACCACCTTACGCTTAGTTATAGTTGAGATAGTGGAACTATAGAAATTCTGGATATTTGCTTTACGAACTGGTATCGTATTGTTTTGAGTGTCAATTAAAATTTATAAGTCCTATTGCAAACTTTCAGCAAACTCAATTTACTCCATGAAGTTTAATAAATAGTATTAAATCAAGAGTAACAATTCCAGTGTTAGTATCTAATGTATCATGTTAGCCTCCATGATTCTTGATACTCAAAAGATTGTTTTTAATATCAAGTTTATCTAAGAGCTGAAAGCAATGTTTCAGAAACCATCATATGTGAAAGGTATTGCGATATCTAAAACAATGTGTTGGTTACAACATGATAGAGTATACGTCCTCATATTTGATGAGAATTTGTGAAGGTTGGAGACGCTAGTCGTCCTAATCCTCCAAAAGGTTTTGAAAAAGAAACATTATACTCGCAATTCACCTTTATAAGCTATAGCAGCTTGATCATGAAAGATGTCATGATAAGGATGAATAGAAGATGTAAGTAAAATGTTTACTACACTAATAGATTACTAAAGAATGGATTTTTGAAAGAATGCCAAACATTTGATGAAGGTGATCCACTTCAAAGTGCAAGTCCAAAGGTATTGGTATTTGACTATACACACTTTGTACTATGTGTCATGTGAATGACACCACTATTGATGTTGATAGATTCTTTTAAAAGAAAAAGGAATTGCTGAAAGAGAATCTATAAAATATTTGGCAGAAATTATAAGGTTGGAGATGTCCAACTTGGGTATATAGAAGATATACATGTTATGGTTGTATTCCTTGCTTGTTAAACAATGTGGTTCTCTGGTATTGGATACCGAATTGGTTGGTATGCTATGTCATACAGGACAACGTAATTCATGAACTACAATGGCCTAAGTAACTAGCAAGAGAATAAGTGATGATGTTCATCGAAAACAAATAAAGTGTTATTGTGTTTTTCGTTGACGTCAAATCTAGTCTTCAAGATTTGTTATTTTGTTCCGGTATTACGAGAACAATGGTTGTTCAAATAATTACCGTATTCCATAAAGGATGGATGAACTTTTACAAGTCTGGTGGGAGAAATCACATCCATAAACACTATTGCTAAAATGTCGCAAGACAAAAGATTGAAAGATCACTTGCGAAGTGACATCGCTGTTTAAATTGTATTGGAAAGAAAACATGAAGAAACTCCATGTTGATGGAATTTTGGAGTCTTTTGATTTTGATCAAATGACGCTTGTGAAACTTTCTACAGATAATTAAAACTTCGTTCATAGGCCAAAAGGAACGAATGACTGGCTTATTGGAACTTGTACATATTGATATATGAAGCCCATTATGTAGTCAAGAGCGATGGATTTCAACTTCATATGCTTTCTCCGAGAATTTGAGTGAATATATGTATACTTACTCAATAAGGAAGAAGTATGAAACATTTGAAAAATGTTCAAAGACTTTCAAGATGAAGTGGAAAATCATTGTAACAAGAAAATAAAGAGTTTATGATTCGATCATAAAGGAAGATATTTGAGTTACATGTTTAGCAAAAACACCTAAGACTTGAGGAATTGTTCTGTGATTTGTGTTTCCCGATAAACCATAGGATTATGGCATATTCGAGAGATAAAATCAAACCATATTTGAGATGGTAAGATCAAGGGTGTCATTTATAAAACCGCCATTATGTTTTAAAGATTAAAGCTTTAGTGACTACCGCTTTTACACTGAAAAGAGCTCCATCGTGATCCGTTGAAATGACACCGTATAAGTCATGGTTTGGGATAAAACCCGAATTGTCTTTTCTTAAATTTTGGTATGTTATGCATAAGTAAAATGTTTACAACCAAAGTCGGATAAGCACGTCTTTGTAGGTTATCCCAAAGAATTTGTTGGGAATTTCTCCATAACACCGAGGACAAAAGAGTTTGTTACTTGGAACGTCAAGTTTCTTGAGAAGGAATTTTTCGTGTAAAGTTAAGTGGGAGGACAGTAGAACTTTGATAAGGTTGTTGAACCTTAGCTATATGTGCTAAGTAGCGCAGCGCCGGAAAGTGTCGCGGTGGCGGCCACAATGCTCATGGCTCTCGTGATTACAAAAGTTGTGATCTCGGAGATTAGAGTTCCTATAGAACCGTGTGGGTCGGTAAGAATCAAATAGTAAGATTTGATAAAAAAATCGTTATTGTTTTGACAATGATGAACCGACTACATGCAAAGAAGCGATGATGGGCCCTGACTCCATAAAATGACTAGAAGTCATAGAATCCGTGATAGTATCCATACACAAGAAATCAAGTTTATGAACTTTGAAGACCCTCCGGAAAGGCATGAAGCCTATCGGTCGTGTTTGGATCTATAAAGAAATAGACATGGATGTTTCAAATCTATGAAATAGTCGACATGTCGGAAAGAGTTTACGACAATGTTCAAGGAATTGACTATGATAAGATTTGATCTTTCATAGCGATATTTAGTCTGGACGGATTAATGTAGCAACCACTACATATATTTTGGTATATGGTAGTTGAACAAACAAAACAAGTTCTTCTAATAGAATGGTTACCTAGGACATGTACATGACACGATCCAAAGGGTTTTGTTAATTCAAAGGATGCTAAAAGAGTATGCAAAACTTCAATGGTTGAAGTAAGCATAGCGGAGTTGGAATCTTCACCATGATGAAACTGTTAAAAGAGTTTAAATTCATCGGAGATGATGAAGATGCTTGCATTTGCAAGAAATTAAGTGGGAGCGCTGAGACATATTTCTAATACATTATATAGAGTACACATTGTTGATTGGAAATGATGTATCTTGAATTGACACAGGTTAAGAATTTTATTTTGATGAAAGACTTAGGCATAACTCAAGAATTCGGCATCAATGTCTATATGGATAGATTGAGGCGCTAATATGGTTTTGCCAAATGTACATAGATAAAATGTTGAATGAGTTCAATATGGAAACAACAAGAAAGGTTCTTGATGCACGGAAAGGACTGAATCAAGATTCAAGTGTGTTGACACGAGATTCAAGTGTTTTGACACTTGGTAAAATCGCAAGAGTATTTTGATCAATCATTCTTTAAGATGTACACATCCAGATATGTCCTATGCTCTAAATGTTATGAGCATATACCAGAATGATTCATAAGATGATCATTGGACAATAGTAAAAATATTCTTATGAGCTTTGGAAGAACTAAGAATATATCATGTATAAGTGACAAATAGTTAAAGGTAGTTCATTGTAAAGTGTTACATTGATACTAGTTTTGTCACAGGATACAAATTAAGTTTATCTCAATTTAAACTATGGGTGGCACAATGTAATGAAAGGAAGTTCCATAACGGATTTGATTGAGTACCAAAGTTAAAACATTGTGACAGATACTACAACAAAAGGCTAAGTATATAAACTGCTATAGTAGTAGCAAAGGAGGGCATTTGTGTTCAGTAGTTTGTTATCAAACTAGGTGTGGTTCATAGCGGGATAATACTATGAAGATACATTGTATGACAATTGTATCAACATGATTTAATCCCGAGGAACTAAAGGTCTCACCAAAGGACCAAATTTATACAATGCCATCTCATTGGAGAATGAGTAATGCGTAGAGACGCAAGGACATGCAAATACACACGGACCTGGAAGTGTCGGATCCGAAGATTATGTTTACCACTAGCAATGGTGTCTATACAACACCAGAAAGCCATAGGTGTTGAATGCACAAGTTTTTAACTAGATTATTGACTCTAGTGCAAGTGGGAGACTGTTGGAGATATGCCCAAGAGGCAATAATAAAGTGGTTATTATTATATCTTTATGTTTATGATAAATGTTTACATCCCATGCTATAATTGTATTAACCGGAAACATTAATACATGTGTGTTTTGTAAACATATAAGAGTCCCTAGTAAGCCTCTTGTTGAACTAGCTTGTTGATTAATTGATGATCATGGTTTCCTGATCATGGACATTAGGATGTGATTAATAACAAGGTTATATCATTAGGAGAATGATGTGATGGACACACACCCATAGTAAGCGTAGCATAAGATCAAGTCATTAAGTTCGTATTGCTGTAAGCTTTCAAATACATAGTAACCTAATCCTTCGACCATGAGGTTATGTTAATCACCATCACCGGATGGATACTTTGATGACATCAAACACCGCTTCGTAACTGGATGGTTATAAAAGTGTCATTGGGTATTCTGAAAGTATGTGTTGAAGCGCATGAACCAAGATTGGGATTTGTCCATCCATATGACGGATAGATATGCTCTGGGCCCTCTCGGTGGAATGTCATCTAGTTAGCTTGCAAGCATGTGACTAGGTCACAAGGGATGACATATCACGGAACGAGTAAAGAGTACTTATCAGTAACGAGGTAGAACTAGGTATGGAGATACCAACGATCAAACCTCGGATAAGTATAGTATCGCGAGACAAAGGGAATTGGTTTCATATGTAAGTGGTTCAATCGATCGCGAAGTCATCGTTGAGTATGTGGGAGCCATTATGGATCTCCAGGTCCCGCTGATGGTTATTGATAGGAGATGTGTCTCTATCATGTCTACATATTCACGAACCGTAGGGTGACACACTTAAGGTTCGAAGTTGTTTTAAGTAGATATGGAATGTGCGTTGGAGACCGAATGTTGTTCGGAGTCTCGGATTGGATTCGGGACATCACGAGGAGATCCGGAATGGTCCGGAGAATAAGATTCATATATAGGAGACCATTTTATGAGTTAGGAAATGTTCCGGAGTGTTTGTATGAGGATTCTAGAAGGTTTCGGAATGTTCCGGAAGGTTCTAGAAGATATCTTGGAGTTTGCTTGAAAATCAAGATAGGGATCAAGGAGTCCTGGTGGGTCAAGACACGGATTCGTGGGGGAGGAGGACTCCTCCCCCCTCCCCAAATTCGTTGGCCATAGAGGAGGGGAGTCCTACAAGGACTCCCCCTCCCCAGGCGCGCCTCCTCCCCTTAAATAGAAGGGCAGGGGCGCCCCCTCCACCCACGCTCTCATAACGTCTAATCTCTGCCGCCTCTCTCCTCCACCATATTCTGCACAGGCATAGGCGAAGCCCTGCAGAATTCTCTACTCCACCACCACCACCACACCGTCGTGCTGCTGGGATTCCGTGGAGAAGATCTACTACCTCCGCTGCTCGCTGGAACGGGGAGAGGAAGGTCTGCTTCGACTCCGCACGTGTGACCGACTGCGGAAGCGCTGCCGAAACGTGGCGCCGGAAGGATCGACTACTTGACCAACGGCGGAAGCGCTGCTGGAACGCGACGCCGGAAGGATCGTCTGCTTGACCGAGGGCGGAAGCGCTGCTGGATCGCGACGCCGGAAGGATCGTCCACATGATCTTGAGATCGGCAAGTGATCGACTACATCAACCACGAGATCTAATCTCGTTAACGCTTTCGGATCTATGAGGGTTAGTTCCTATCTATCTCGTTGCTCATGTCTCATAGATTAGATCTTGGCTTTTATCTAGATTAGATCTAGGTTTTGTTCGTTCTTGCGGTAGAAATTTTTTGTTTTCCATGCTACGAACCCATCATCTATTGACGTTTTCCCCCTTCAATCTTTGTTGGTTCTATCTCTGTTTCATTGTTTCTGCGTCGCCTCCTTCGAGATCACCCCGGGGGGTCTTTTTGTAGGCGTTTTTAGATCAAGACTTTGAGTCTGAGATGAAGATGGACGACTGCGGACGCTCGAGGAGGGATGATCTAGGGTGGCGCAACCTAGGATGGGGCCCGCTCCACATGGGATCTTTTGGGCCTCCCGTCTCCCCTCCCGAGGCTCTAGTGACCTAGGTTATTGTCTTCGCATAAAAATATTCCTCAACATTTGATTTAGTTTAGGTTTCTGAAAGATAAAAATACACAAAACAGGGTTTTTCTGTCATATAGAGTAATAACCAAAATAAACGGAATCATTGGTAAATCTCCATAAATTAATATAAAACATGGATATGACATTATATAAGTTGCAAATACATGGGAATCTGTGTCAATCAACTACAATGTTCATGTATGCATTTTATATGCATCAACAACCTAACCCCCATGGTATCGACCCACTCGCTGATCAACCTACGTAATTGCCCTTCATCGTTTCCCCAGCGAGGTCATATGTTCCCCAAAGCGTCGATGGCTGCATGACAGCACACCTATCCATGTCGGTGTTAGTTCCCTCACCCGCCTATCCAACTACTCGCAGCTTCGGCCACCCATTTAAGTTCAAACTCTATGCTTGTTCATTCACACCTCCGATGGGGGGACAATACACTCATTTTTATCCTCTTTTAAATCGTATATTACTCATGGATTTGATGAGATTATCCCTCTAATCCTGCTACTAATCACTAATATTGCATAGATGTGCAAATTCCTTTGGTTATTTATAGGACTGTGTTAATGATGAATCCTAAGGAAACCAAGGAGGAATTATGAGATAGTAGATTTCCCAAGTCAAAGAGGTCGCAAAGAAAACCTATAGGACTTTTAATGATCACTTGCGATCCTTCTAGGTGTTGGTGTCTCAGAATCATCGAATCGGCCAACATTTGTGAAGAGACCCTCAACATATTCGCAACAAAAGGCCTCCAAAAACCAAATCTCACATGGTGCTTTATATGAGAAGAGGAAAAAGCCACCGCGGAGAACATACGCCCATTCCAGCCGCCACACCTTCATCGACATCACCATATCCATCATCTCCACTTCCATTCCCATCATAGCCATAGTCCAGTACTTGTAATACTTGTTCTTTTGCGTTTGGTCGCATCGTAATACCCTTTGTTATTCATCTTTCAGACATTTTTAATACAATGTTTATGGTTGTTGAACTAATCATGTTATAGTCCTCAGAAGCTGAGGGCTAAGGCCTAGCCTCGCAGCAACATGTGCATCTTTTGATATGGGATCCTTTGTACATCTGAAGTAATCTAGATCCATACACTTTAATACAATGTGTATGATTGTTGAACTGATCATGTGTTAGCAGTCCTCATGGGATGAGGGTTGATTCCTAGTCTCGATCCTAGGACTTGTCAAGTACCCAAGACACCGAAGATCGGTAAAGGTAAATAGGAGAGAGTAGAGGTCTGATAGCTACGAGATGAAGCCTAGTGAGAGTAAGGAGAGTATAATAGCTGTAGCTAATTCTCTAGGTAATCACGATCACATCACAGAGTCCAATCCTTGGTCTGTTTATCATAATAACTGTTGGATCTCCATGCTAATCGAAAGAGTAGAGTTTGGACAATGTATCCATAGTGTTAAGGTAGTAGGCTATAGTTTTCTTAGGATGTATCGCCCATAGTTATCTCTGAATATGTATTATGTTCTTATACATTCAGTGCTCGTTATTATCGTATCCTATTTGTGTGTGCACAGCTGCAGGTCAAATCTTGGCCCCACAAAAAGTCAATGTTTTGATCCAATAAACAAAGGTTCTACAAAGTTCCCAAGTTCTTGTTTGAAACGATCTTACACCTAATGGATTCTTCCCTAGGATTCGATAAAGCTAGGTCTTTTAGGAAAAAGAAATCTGTAATGCTTCTATATTCTGGATCAAAGGTATCAAGCGTTTTTCAGCTATCATCGTCGAGGAAGCATTTCTGCTACCATGTTGAGGTGATTAGAGATATTTTAAATTAATTTAATATTTTTTTAGTTTAATTTTATTCTTAATTTAAAACCCAAAAAATACTATATTTTATTGATATCAGTTTACCTATTGTTCTTTATTTCAAAATCCAAAAATATTGGCATTATGGCACGAAAGAAGTTTGGGGAGTTGGTTATTCCTAATGATGACTACTTGCGTGCACCATCATTCAACACGCTGTCGTAGCAAGAACTATGAAATAAACCCTAACTATTTAAGTTTGGTTTAACATAACAAGGCCCACCTTGTGAGGATGCATGTATGCATCTAAACATTTTTAGTGAGATATGTGACATGATGCACATTAATTGGCATGATTGGTTTCTTATCTTGATATTCACACTTCCGAGGGACAGCCTCTATGGCATGGCCATAGGGAGATAAGTCAAAATTCCATGTTGTCTACTTGAGTTAGTTGTCTGTAGTCCTAATTTTTTCATGAGGGCAAGAACAGAGCCCCATTGTGTGGTTACATGAATTTGACGGCAATGATACAAGCCGTGTGTGTTTGGTTATCTCTATTAGTTATGTTTTTCTCGCCTCTTCAACATGGTAGACTTACGCTCTTAGTACCATTGGCCTTTGCGGAATGCAACCTCGTCGATGTCAGCAACAACGTGGTCAATGCCAAGGCGTTCCACGACGTCCTCCACTTCGTGTCGTCGGACACCCGCCTATCGAGCGGGTGGAACATCGGCGCTGGAGGACTAGCAGCAGTGTCTTGCCAGTAGGAACCCGTCGAGCAACGCCGCAGAATCCTCACCGACAAGGAGTGTGATAACCCAAACTACGCGTCGAACATCAATCTGTGGCCTGCGCTATTCTAGTAAGAATGGCAAAATCCACCATTAACCACTACGAGTGGATGTATCATCCCGTATGTTTCAACTACCAGGAGAGCCAGCATTGCTGCTCAAAAGGGGTGATGCCTTCTACAGCTACATTGCCCCACCAGCGCGGCGTGCACCTTGATGCATGTAATACATGCATGAACTTTGTACTTTATTGTGTTATATTCCAACATATTTGCATCTTATCTACTGTTAGATCCATGTTTTATATTTATTTCAGGGATTTTCCAAATATTTTCCTTTATTTTGTTTATAACTCTAGAAGGCAGAAAACCCTTTTTTTAGTATTTTCGACTTCTATGGAGCTTTGGGACTCCAAAAATAGCAAGGTCAAAGAGAAAGCTTCAGAAATTTTCTGACGAATCCAACGAGCTACGGTGGGCCAGTAGGAGGTCAACAAGCCGTCCATGAGGTCCCATGGAGCGGGGGAGGTATCCGGTCGCGCCACCTACCTGCCTCGGCACCTCGATCGTCCGATCGACCTCAATCTTGCGCTCACGGACATTTTTTGACCTAAAACCATCTATAGATAGCTCCTGGTATTTTAATTTGCGATTGATGGAGGAGGAGACTGAAAATCATGAAACAGAGTCTTCAGTTCGTTGCAGGAGGAAGATTTGAGGGGAACCGTTGCCAGAATCACCTTCAGCCGCCTCTTCTTCTTCACCAACGCCTCCTCACCGCTCTCCACCATGAAAGGGGTGTATTTCACCCCTGGACTTGGGGTTTGTGGTGGTAACTCGATCGATACTCTCCGTAGGTTATGATTGTAATAGTCTGTATGAGCTGCCCAACCTGATTATGACGTTATAGATGTACTTCATATGGTGGGTATTGTTGTATGAGATGATATATTTTATGAATTTACTGTTGTATAGACTTTATAGCTTGTCATACTCTGGAAGCTTGTTATTGTACGTCACGGAAGTATCAGTGTAATGCCTTGTCTTCCCACATCACGAGGTGTTTAACAACACTAAGTCTAGATAGATGAGAGATATACGGGATACACACAACAAACAAAACCTTTGCAGTAGTGTTGTAGTGTGTTTTTACGTTAAGGAGTATGATGTATGTAGATAAAGTACAGTATTGGGGGTGTAGCCAGTGATAGAAACATGTTGCTACAGTGACAACTAGCACCGCATACTTAGTATACGGGCATCTAGGGAGTAAAAATGGAAGAAGTATGACGTGGCGAAGTGGCAAAAATGGCACGTTGCGTGACACAACACACATATAGGTGCTTTCTTTTCATAGACCATCTAGTCTTCTTTCAAGCAGGACAATTGTGTGTAACTTTTATCCTCAGTAACATGATTGCCATCATTGTTGGAGAGAGATATCCTAAAAGAGTAAACCCGCACCTTTCCCTCTTGTATATTAGAGGATTGTGACACTTTTACATTTACTGTTTTATTGTATTTTACTTCCAAGAATTAAATCAACCTCCTTGTTTTTTAATTTGTTAGTGCATAGACAACTAGAATTATGGCACTCTAGTTGGAGAGAGTAAATAGTTTTTACTTCTTTCTCGTGCGGATCGATACTCATACTTCCAGACAGAGAGGTGCTACAGTGACCCCCTGCTATTTGGAGTTATCACGCCTCTCGTATACAACGACGCCATCCTCGCGTTCGTCCTTGTCGCACACGCTTCCGTTGCCACTGGTCACGTGCTCGCTGGTTTTGTCCTGACACGGCCGCATGGTTCCTTCGCCGCTCCTCCAAGAAATAGTTGTCGCCTACGAAGAAGGTCAAGGAGGATTCGGAGGCATCGGGGGGCCAGTATCGGCTGGCGCAGGTGGCACTCCGCAACTCCAAGGATCATGTCGAGTTCCCCGGCCTAAACCTGGCCCTCCGCCAGTCCTTCGATATTCCGCCAGCGGCGACAGGGGTTTTTGGAGACATCTGGTCAGCATGGGAGATCGGTAGAGTCGTCAACCTTGCGGACGACGACAAGTTCAACTTCGACAGCTTAGACTAGTTTATTTAGGTTTTATTTCAGTTTCTAGTTTGGTTTGTATCGAATTTCATTCAAATTTGGTTCAAACCCTAAAATATATTGGGGGCGTCGGTATGGGCGGTCTCCCCCAATATGGCGGCTTCGTGTGCCGGCGCACCCAATAGCACACTATCGGCGCGGTTGCCGGCCATGATTGGGGCTATCTTTGGAGGTGTTCTTATGGTCACCCTTGTCCATGCCAATGTTGCCGGCAACGTGAGTATAAGAAATAAAATAGTATAGTAGTAGTAGTATTGATCGAACTCTGCTGGTCACAGCTTAAAAAGTTAGAAAACACAACCAAGTTCAAAATTTGCCGCACTTTGAGAGAGTTGAGTCAGCGCCACCAGCCTCCACTGCCAAGTCCTCTATGTAACGCGCTCCATGCATGTACTGCATCGTTGCAGCTGCTGACCGCCTACGTGTGCATATGTAAGTGGGGAGTGCATGGGTAGCGGAGCAACTGCTGTACCTGACCAAAGCATACGCCCTCTCCCTATTAGTGCCAGAAACTCGAAAGGCACCCGGCCGGGACGTCGTCAGTGTATTGCAAAAGAGAGTGCACAAGATAGGCGCACCGCCGACCTTCACCATGAGCTCAGTCGCAAACAGTAACGAATAGATTATGATTTCTTTTGGTTCGGTGTCAAGAGCTCAACGGTTCTCTCACTTGTCGACAAATATCTTACAACACTACACTTTTGTCTGTAAACTTACGTTTGAGGAGTTGGGTTGACATGTGGCCATGTGGGCCACTCTGTTTCCCTAAAATTATAAATTGTCTAGCCAAAAAATAAAAGAAGCTTAATAATTTCACAAAATAACGGCCTCTAGACCGTCATTTTACGAAAAGGCCACGGCATGAAAGTTGTTGTTTTGCAAGGGCATCATCAATCGAGGACCGTGTAAAGCTAATAACATTTCGCATGGCCATATATAATAAACGCGGGTGTGTTTTGTCAACGAAATGCTTGAGTCTATAATATTTATTTGAAAAAAATGGTGTATTTGTTAGAAATTTGAATTTTGGTCCTTTTAGGTCTTTGTTTAGTCATTTAAGGCCAATATTGTCTAGGCGTGATTATTCGATGACGGAGGTGCGGAGATCGACAAATACTTTGTAACGTAATGGGGGTCCGGATGGAAAGAGGGCAGAAACATTGGTGTCGCAAGCGGCATCTCGCCAACCAATATCGATGGACAAAGGAGGGAAAGGGCGATCGAGGAGGAATAGTGATTTGAATGCCTCGCAATGAAAGATCATAGAGAGTGTTTTGACCTAAAAATCCAAGAGGCCGAATTTCGTGCAGATTTGAATTTATGTGGGGCCCACATCCAGGAAGACAGGAACTGGCCGAGAATGTGATCAACGTCTGAACCCGGCCCCACACGGCAGTCCACTCCTCGTAGTATAAAGACAGCAGGCAGCACCCCCACTCCCACCACCTCCTCTCTTCTTCCTCCTCCTCCCTCCCGGCCGTTCCGTTATTAAAATCCAGCGAACCGCCCACACCTCTCTCTCTCCCTCCCTGAGAAAGTCCATTCCCTTCCCCGCTCGATCGCTGCAGATTGCTGATTGAAGGTAACCAACCGCACCTCACCAACCTATCGGTTAGTTTGATCCTCCTCTAATTCTTGCCTATCTTTGCTCTGTTTCCACGGGCAACTTGCATTTGGCACCATGGCATCGATGTGAAGCTCTTCTCTTCTTCCCCCACATCGCCCGAGTCCTCTATGTTCTTCCGCCATCAGTTTTCTTGGTTCCACCCGATTGGATTTTGGGATGAGCACTGATGGATTCATGGACTTGCTGCCGTGTTTAATTAATTATATTCCTGGTCCATTCATGCAGGATTGAGTTCTGAATAGACCTTAGTTTGTTAATTAGCACCAGATCGGCACCGTCCCTCCACTTGGTAATTTGCTTTATTCTCCTTCTTCTTCTCTGTCTATGCCCTCTGCCTAAGTCTAGTCTACTTTACTCTTCCTGTCCTCCGGCTCCAGCTGAGCAGCCGTTAAGCTGTACTAGTATTAGTTTAGCAGTAGTAGTTTATTAGCACCTCCCTCCCTCCCTCTCCCCCTACATGGCCTACATTTGGTAGATTAAATAGTACTACTCCAGCTTAAGCACTTTGGCGACATTCTTTACACCTCAAGGCCCAACCATTAGAGCTGTGCCCACACCTCCTCACCATCTTTTGCGTCCAACGCAGAGAGCAGCAAAGCAAGGAGACAGGGGGAACATGAGGACAGACAATGCAAGAATCCCAAAGGTAATCTTGTTCGAATAATCTGGATTCTGGAGCATCAGATCACTTTCAAACTTCTTCGTTTTACTACGTCACAGAAGACTACTAGTTTCCTGGCAATTTTACCGAGATTTTTCGTGTTCTGTCTGCGCAGTCGTCGTCGTGGCCGAGGAGGACGAAGACGGCCGTGCAGAGGTGGCTCAACCTCAAGGGAAGCTCATCGTCGGAGTCGTTCCATTCAGACTGCACCAGTAAGTCACATCATGATAAAAAAAAAACCGGTAGTATCTCTTTTGGTTAATTAGCACCGGCTAACCATCTGGTGAACTGATCTTCCCGTCCAGACGACGGTTTCGGCCAAGAGGAGCGGCAGCAGAGCATGAGGCGGAGGAGCTGCTCGGACAGAGACGGCGGCCGTGTCACGAGGAGAGATCTGTCAGGTAGTGCCCAATATTGTTGCAAAGCTTTTATTACAGCTCCTGCTAGCTGAAACAAGAACAGCAGCTCTGAACCTTTTTAATTTGTCCCCAATGGCCATCAAAAGAGACAGCAGCAGCTAGTACAGTTTTCACCATACAGTCTACACGAGATGGAACAACAGTTGACAGTCTTTTTAGTTTGTCATCGAGCTGAAGAATTGGATCTGATTTTTCTTGTTTTTTCTGTAGGCGCGGGGTGGTTGGTGGAGAGCAGCAGCAGCAGCGAGAATCTGCGGCCGCTCCCACGGCATGGACCCAGCTCTTCGTGGCAGCCTCCCAAGGAACTTAGGTCAGTGACTCACACACACATACACCTTGATGCATCCCATATTATACCTTCCCTTTGTCCAATTGCCTTTGCATCATGTAATCCTGCACTCATGCATGGAGGCATGAAACAAACCAACAAAAATAACAGGCTGTATCTCAAGAGCTGAGCATGACGACATTATTGATCTTTCTAGGGAGCAAAAATAACGCATATTCAGACAGTCAGATCGCATACGGTAACTGTATTTTATGTGCTGGCTGATCCTACAGGGTACTGGTCGGGACGTGGAACGTGGGTGGCAGAGCGCCGCACCAAGGATTAGACCTCTCGGACTGGCTCCTCAATAACCAACATGCCTCTTCTTCCTCCTCTCCTCACATCTACGTTCTTGGGTATGTACCATGTACTGCGATTCATATGTGAACTTTGTGTGGATTTCAGTGCAGAGAGTGCAAGCCCACATGCCGGCCGGAATTATGACACGACGTGTACCACCTTGCATAGGATTGAGTACTTATATCCTATACCTATTGCCCATGGGTTTCAGTGTTTGACTTGTGCATCTAATCATGATTGTTAGTTGTAGTCAGACCAGAATACTAATGCTACTACTAGTAGTTTAGTTTAGTGCCTAGATCATCAGCATAAACAAAGTCCTGATGTTATGTGAAATCGTGACATAATGATGTGTACATAAGGGTAATTCTCAATAAGGGGAATTCTCAAGTTTAATCGGTCGATTTGCCATTGTCACAGCTTCCAGGAAATAGTGCCGCTCAACGCCGGGAATGTTCTCGGGGCCGAGGACAAGGGGCCCGCGTCCAAGTGGCTCGACCTCATTGGTGGAGCCCTAAACCCCTCCTCCACAGAAAGAATCCATAGTTTACACCACAATTACCGGTGCGCCACCACAGGGGAGGACGCGAAACCCCGGAGCGTCCAGAAAGCCAAGGCTAGTTTCTCGGACATGTTGGCGGTGGAAGACATGGTGTCCGAGCTTGACGAGGAGGATAGCGAGCCTTCCACCTCGAACCCGGAGTCGAGCAGCAGCGAGGAGGAGACGAGCGAGTTCGGGGCGGCGTTGAGGGCGAGGCGCGGGTACCGCCTCGCTGACAGCAAGCAGATGGTGGGCATCTTCCTCTGCGTATGGGTCCGGGCCGACCTCGTGCCACGTGTCACCAGCCTCAGGGTCTCCTGTGTTGGGAGGGGCATCATGGGCTACATGGGAAACAAGGTGTGAATTACCTGCCACTTCGAATAGTCACTATTCCTAACAATTTACTAATTAGTTATCTGACAGATAATTCAGAATACATCATTTAATTTTGTTGGAAAACAAATCTGATACTAACGAAAGTTGTTTCTGAACGAAGGGTTCTATCTCGATCAGCCTGACGCTGCAAGGGAGCACAGTAATGACGTCGACGAGCATGTGCTTCGTGTGCACGCACCTGGCCTCCGGCGAGAAGGACGGCGACGAGGTGCGGCGGAACAGCGACGTGGCCGAGATCCTCAAGCGGACGAGGTTCCCGCGGCCCCACCGGTTCTCCAGGCCGGTGCCGGCGCCGTCGCCGGAGACAATCTTGGAGCACGAGTACGTAATAAGACCTGAACTCTGTTTCTAAGGTACTTTAACTGAACCCTGTTTTTGATGTCTGAAACGACGTGAGCAATTATTGCAGCAAGGTGATATGGCTGGGCGACCTGAACTACCGTCTGTCGTCGTCGCCCACGGGCGGCGGCGGCGGTGGCGGCGAGACGCGCGGGCTGCTGGAGCGGAACGAGTGGCGAGTGCTGCTGGAGAGGGACCAGCTGCGGGCGGAGCAGAGGGCCGGGCGCGTGTTCGGCGGCGGGTGGGAGGAGGGGGAGATCCGGTTCCCGCCGACGTACAAGTACCTGGCCGAGTCCGACACCTACGCCATGGCCGCCCCGAGCTCCTCCGGCAAGCCGTCGCGGGACAAGAAGCGCACGCCGGCATGGTAAATACTGATTCATTTGCGGAAGCATGATGCGTGCATGTGAACTAATTACTCAGCTTCTAGTTAGGAACTAACTGTTGAGAGGATGCACTGCATGAGCAATCATCTGCATAATGTGCTTAGTTAGGCACATGGCTTCAGTTGCATTCTTGCAAAATATTTTTAAGGAAACTTCTTTCAACTAATGGAGTAGCTGCTGCATGCTCCGACCAGGACCTGTCAAGATGGTGGGAGTCAGAGCATCTGATCTGAGGGGACTCTGGAAAGACCACATGCTCTGCATTTAGCTGATTTTAATTAAGTAAGCTCAGGGTTAACTAAGTAGGCTAGAGCAGTGTTAGAGTGTAGACTCCATGGTGACCACTGACCAGTCCTTGTCGCGTAGGAAATGCTAGTACTAGCTAGCTAGCTAGCTAGCTACTCCATGGCTTTGATTTTCTTCAGCTTGCAGTCTCTAATTATTGAGTTGGATTGCAACGTAATACTGCAGGTGCGACCGCATCCTGTGGCGCGGCGAGGGGATGGAGCAGGTGTGGTACGAGCGGGGCGAGTCGCGCTTCTCCGACCACCGCCCCGTCAACTCCCTCTTCTCCGTCCGCCTCCACCACGACCCTAGCGGCAGCACCCTGCACCTGCAGGCCACCGCTAGGGCGTGTTGCCCGCAAGGCAGGCCGCCGCCGGTGAAGAGCAACGCCGCCACGGCGATGCGTGGCGGCGCGGTGATCGAGGCCGAGGAGATGCTCGTCGTCGGCATGCCTCCGCGGCTGCAACGGCGGGACTGCCAGTGCCTCCACTCATCGAGATTCTGACAAGCTAGCTCTACAGGTGACCACGTACCGACAGGGACAACAACATCGGCAGCAGCAGCCTCAAAAGGCGGCCGGCGGCCGGCGCACGCGTAGGCGAGCCTGACTGTGCGCCGTCAGGTGCCGTACGTGCTCATGATTGTCGACATAGAGGAGCTAGCATCAATTTTTACTCCGAAACCGACGAGACATTCTTCTTGGGACTGCGCAAGCTTTTCAGGGATGTCTGAATTCCTTCCGAGGAATCTTCTTCTTAGTCTTCGCGTCTAAAGTTACGGATACCTACGTAAGTACATTTGTAGAGTACTCCTATAGGACAGAAAATGATTTCTTCTTCTTTTATCTGTAACCGTTTTGGTTTAGCCAGGTGATGATACGTAGAAGGAGTACCGTAGATAAAACAAACTACAGACCCACAAGATCCCGCGAGGAACTGAAACGCGGGCAGATTTTTCTTCAGATTTTATATATGCATTGGGAGGTCCGCCGGGTATATGTAAGTACTAGTATATCCTGGAATTGTTGAATTCTTTTGGAATGTTTTGCAATCTAGTTACACTTTTGCTTCTTCAAACTTTGACCCAAAAAACTCGTGGACGATCATGATTGCACGATACCGATCGTTTCGAAGACCGTATATACCCGCCTCAAGCCCGTATGGTCTGCTTAGGTATATACTCACTGTATACGTATACTCACATGCCTGCGGGCTTGGAAATCCAGAGGTATATAGCAACACAAATTTCAAAACGTGATAAGCAAAGATGTAGCTCGCAATGAAAGGAGGTGAGATCAGACGGTGGAAACGTGGAGTATGCCCAGCTTGATCAAGTACATTTATATGGAGATATAAAGGGTTTGGATATGGGTTTCGACAGGTCAAACAAAAATTGCCCCATGAATCTTCTTGTTCATCTTCATGTCAAAAGTTACACAAACCCACGGTATCTTTGTAGACTATAGGACAGAAAATGTTTTCTTCTCTTTTTATCTGTATAATCGTTTTGCTTTAGCCATGTGATGATACGTAGTAGTAGGAGCACTGTAGATAAAAAGCAAACTACATACCCACAAGATCCCGTATGGAACTGAAACGCTGGCATCCCGTGTGGAACTGAAACGCTGGCAGATTTTTCTTCAGATTTTATATATGCATATTTATTCTTTCATTGCACGTTTGCTTGTTCTATATGATCAGTCATCAAAATAGTTTCTGCACTATCTCCTTCCCGGAGCTTCGGTATATGTGGGAAAACGCGCTCGGTTCTGCGCGGCGGCGGGGCTTCACACAGTGGCGGCGGCTCTCCCTGGGCGGAGGCAGTGGCGGCCTCCGGGCTACCTTCTCCGGCGGCGGGCGTTAGGCGGTCGGGCTTGACCTTGGGTGGTGGAGATCCGGCGGCAGCTAGGGCGAGTCGGCATGGCGGCGTGGCGGGGGCTGCGGGGTAGCGCGGCGCTGCAGCGGCAGTCCGAGCTCGGGGTGGTTGGGGCCATGGCAGCCCAGATCGGGCCCTTTCGGGCCCGGATCTGGGTCAGGCGGGCCGGCTAGGCTTGGCTATTCTGTGAATCTTGGCGGGTAGGGTGGGTGGGTTCCGTGGCGCCCTTGGCCGGCCTGTTGTAGCGTGGTGGCGGACTTTGCGGCCTTGTTGAGGCTCGGCCAGTTCGCCATGGGTTTGGTTTGCCTCCGCGGAGGCTTTACGGGTCCGTTGGAGACGGCTGGACCTATGGTGGACTGGTTTGTCTGCGGCCACGTCCGGTCGACTACCGCCTCCGGCGGTGGAGGAAGTTCCCTCCCGCGCGGCCGTGGAGCTATGGGCCCATTTCATTTCTGCCTATGCCATGATGTTGTAGACCTCGCGGCGGCTTGCTCGGTGAGACATTGATGACGGAGTCGGAACCGGAGTGGCGCATGCTCGTGGGTGACAAGTTTGGGTGGTGGCGATGCCTCGCCCTCGCGGGTCTCCTGTTCTTCGGCTCGTCCGGGGGTTATGGATAGGGTCCTCGGGAGAAATCCTTGTCGGCTCGACCGACACCGACGCGGTGCCACCCGCGGGTGGCATCTTCCTTCCTGGAGCTCGTCGTGGCTTCCCTTCATCCATTCCCCTCTGTAACAACCTCGGACCCTACGCTCTAAGTTCAAGCCTGGATGAACCGAAAGTGGTTAAAATAGTACAGCGGGGGCCTAGGGCCACCCACGTGTAGACCCGTCCGCCGTCCTAACCACTTCCAAGACATCGGGACAAGAGCGAGCGGCGTAGGCAACAGGCGAAGAGATCAAATACATACACAAGTGAGTATGTATGCAAGCTACCTTACAACAGTTCTCAGAGCCATACCATCTAAAAGAAATAGAAATATTGCAACGCCATACGGCAAGATCTAAATACCCTAGATAGAGATAATAGTGTAGGATAGCTCCTCATACATCAAACATCAGAATATCAAGCGGAAGCGGGAAACAAGATCCGAGTACGGATAAGAAGCAAATCAGCATAAGATGCCACATAAGTAAGCACATCCCGCCCATAGATCTCGCGGATCCCCATCCCCGGAATCTCTACACCGCGTGATCGTTGCTATCATCATCTGTCTCCTCCACCCAGTATCCATCTTGCGAATACACCTGTTCATCTGAATCAAACAATTTATCGTGTGAGACCCTAGGGGTACTCAGCAAGTCTTTATGCCTCTAAAGGGGACATATACCTGGGGTGACGTAATTGCAGCAAAAAGATAATAACTAACAAGTCTATAGATACTCGCTAACCATCCACCTAACCAATGATAGACGGATGTCCGTTAATTAGAAACAACAGCTATAATAGTATAAAGTAACAGATCCGTCCTCCTTCTTGCTTACCAACGAGAGAGCGGACGAACAACTCATCCGTTGGCAGTTTTATCAACCATTCCATGAGTATTGTACTATTTACTAGTCAGGTATTTAGTCAAATTAAAAGCGGTACTTTAGTTATACTTGTCTATGATCGAGAAACTGTGCTCCAAGTCGTCCCTAACCGCGGACACGGCTTTCAGAAAGATTTACCCTGCAAGGGTGCACAAATAGCAACACACACACGATCGACCTCGGAAAAACCAAATCAAAACCCAACGAGGCTTTCACGACAAAGCAATCACAGGATTCTTAAAATATTTCAGGGGCCACCCCAATAAGCTACCCGCAACGAAGTTGGCCGGTCCGAGACGGGCCCAGGGTTTGCGAGAATGGCTGTAAACGACTAGGAACCCGAAAATGTGACTGGGCTTGTCGATACCGCGAAATCGTGCCGCGATCCCTAAACAGTACAGGTGTTCCACGCACAATCTTAAATAAAGCAGTAAAGCATGGCATAAGTACAGGATAGAAATAAAGCCCCAAACTACTTTGTGGCCCCAAGAAATAAAGTACGAATCAAGCTCTGGCAAAGGGGGATTCATAGAGTCTCCCGTATGTGGATAGTGCGAATAGTCAAGAAACAGGAATTAAGTACTCGGGGTCCTACGGGACACAAGTGAGCATGAAAAACCAAATAACAGATATCGCCCACCGGTGCCTCTTTCATTAGTTATCCCATACTACTCGGGTTAAGTTGTTTAGGTACCTCGTTATCCATCAGACTCTCACATACCCTACACATGTTGTTCTACGATTCGCTTGGCTCAAACAACTCTTGTAGTAATAGCTCATGGGATGGAGGAACAAGCTTTGGTGGGGTTTAAAAGTAAAGGCTATGCAGTACTTGGGATTCAATTTAATGCAATCGCGACTCAATGATGCAAGAATAAGATATAGGCATTAGGTACTATATGTATGCAAACATGTGGTGGTGCTTGCCTGGCAGCTCAGTTGAAGCGAGAGGTGGATCTGGATAGTACTCCTGGGATTCCTGATATTTCTCGTGCTCGGCGTCTATCCGAAAGAAGAACCAAACAAACAAGGGCCAACATAAATAAAGTGCACAAACATATAAACAAACTGCGACAAGCAAACAAGCATGCCATGATGAATGATGCACAAATTACATGGCAATAATGTAGCATGACAAGGGTGAGGTGTGGGGACAAGAATAAATCATTTTATTATTTATTTGGTCAAGTTTTATTGCCATAAACAGTTCTGATTTCTAATAATGACATGATGCATGCTGCAATTCAGAACATGGAATGCCTAAACAGAACGGGCTCGTCGCGCTGATCGATTTAGACATATTATTTGTCCGATTTAAAGTTATAGAATTAAAGTTATTAATTAATTAAGAAAAGGCATTTTTATTGCAATTAAACATTTTCAAAAAATTTAAATTAGTCAAACATTATTTTATCTGGCAGATTTGAAATCCTCACATTTTTCTGATTCAAGAACATATATCATTTGTATTATTTGGATTTATTAATAAAAAGTTATTAATTTCTGGATTTAAAACATATTTAACAATTTCTGAAAAAGATTTTAATAAAACAGAAAAGAACAGAGGCTTTTTGCACCCAGAGGCAGCTAGCCCGAGTCACAGACAGGTGGGGTCATCCGCTAAGCTGGCGAGGAAACGACACAACGGCTTTTCTCACCGGGCGCCCAGCCAGCCCCGGAGGATGACAAGCGGGACCCGCGTCTGTGCGGACCCACATGCGGGCGCGCGAACAGGGAGCAGACACGTGGCCGAGACAGGGACTGCGGGTTCAGGAACCAACAACCTAGGTACTTTTTTGTAAAACAAACACAGCGCATGATAGGTGGGCTCGGATGGACCGCGGGTTAAGGAAAACAAAAGGGCAGGGGCAGCTGCAAAAAGGGAAGGGGTTCCTGTTCCTCTTCTCTGTTCTCTGACGGTACTGACGACGCGCGCGCGGCGGACAAAGAGGCGCGGCCGGGGATCGAACGCGCGATCTAGCGCGCGCGCGGCGGCGGCGACCACTAGGCTAGCGGGGGTTGTTGCTGGGTAAGCGCTGCGTGGCTAGGTAAGTCTACTCAGGCGAGGCAACGGAACGACGACAGCAAGCGCGGTGCACAGAAGTCGTTCGACGAAAAGATCGGCGCGCCCAGGAAGCTACGCGCGGAGGGAGGTTATCCGGGAGATGTGGCTGCTCACCGGGAGTGTGTTGGCAGGGTTGGATCGGGTCGGGACGCAGCGGATCAGCGACGTTGCAGGCGACCCGAGGCTAGGGTTTCCTGTCAGCATCGATGACGTGCAGCGTGTACCGGCCGCCTCCTCCTCGCTACTGTGTACGGGGACGTTCCAGAGGCTCTCCTCAGTCTTCCCCAACGCCTCAACGCCCGCCCGCCTCCTAGCTACGGTGGTGGAGAACCGAAGCCGACGGTGGCCGACGGAGATGGAAGAGAGGGGGGTAGCGGTAGGTGGGGAATAAGGGGTGGTAGGGCAGGGCCCTGGGTGGATCTGGGGAGGTAACACAAGGCAGAGGGAAGTAGATAAAGGCCGGGAGAGGGAGAGCACATGGGCTCGGTGTAAAAAGGTGGTGATCACCTTTTTCTCCTCCCTCTCTCTCTCGGCCGGTGGACCTGGGGCTCGAGGAGAACCCGGGAGGTTGTCCAGCTGGGGCCAGATGGCAGCAAGGCAAAGTGGCTCGGGTGGGGCTTGCTTGTTGGCGAGAGAGAAAACAGAGAGGGGAGGTGAGGCTCGGCTAGGGTTTAGGTGAGGGGTGGCATGGTGGCTCGGGCTGGGTTAGGTTAGGGAGGTGTTGGCTGAGCCAACTCCAAGTGTGGCCTCGGTTTGGGAGAGGAAAAGGGGAGATGAGTGTAGCTAGGGCTTTAGCTAGAAGGAGAGAGAGAGAAAAGATAGATGGGTGAGCTAGGGTTTGGCTAGAAAAAGAGAGAGGGGAAAAACAAATAGCTAGGTTTAGCTAGAGTCTTGGAAAGGATATAATCACCAAAAGGAATTTGAATTAAGACAAAGGGTAAAACCAAAAGGACCAAAAGAGAGAGAGAGGGGGAAGGGAAAAATAAATGATCTTGCATGTGGCATGCTCTCGTGCATATGATAGTATTTTGTGAAAACAAGATATACATCTCATGTATGCTTGGCAAGAGGAAACCACTATAAGAGGGGCAAGGTGGAAGACAAGTGGAAAGAAGTATTTAATTGATCCATTGGTTTCAATTGAGTTCAAGAAAACTTCCCCCAAAATATTCCAAAAAAAACCCAAAATAGAAGAATAAGAGAGATGCCTTGCATGGGCCATGCATGAAGAATAATTGCCACATTCCTTAGTTGTGAAAACAACTACATATACATATGGGCACCTATTACACTCATGCACAACCATACTTGAATAAAGACCACCACATAAGCTACAAGCTGGATAAACTATGGTAAGGGTGGATTTAAGCATAAATGAATATAATAGGCCATGCTAGTGTGTATGTCCCACTAGAAGATCATTTGGCCACAATTATATTTAAACAATGCTCAAATATTCCCAAAACAAACCATATGGAAGATAGAGCAAGTGAAAATATCCACATGCATGCAAAGGTGGCCATGTGGTTCTCCACATATCAACAATGTGAAAACAACATGAGGCATATAGGGAAGCATGTGTAACTAGAAGTGGATCCATCCCAACCCACATGAGCTAGAGGTAAACCCAATTAAATGCAAAGCTCACATATAGTTGAATGGTGGAATTATGGAATGGTGACAAGAAAAAGGTGCTGGAGTTAAATAAAAGATATGCCCCCAACTCAATTTGGGCATCAAGCATTTATCAAGAACCAAATACAATATATCAAGAAGCAAATATAATTAATAGTGCATATGAGATAAGAACCAAAAGAAAAGGGTTTTATATGATGCTCAAATGCAATGTGGCATGATGACACGAGCATGATATAATTATGATGCAACAATTATATGTAGGAAGTAGCATTTTATTATTAGACCATGTAGCATTACAGATGTTAGACAGATGGGAGGCTACAACTCTCCCCCACTAAACAGGAATCTCGCCCCGAGATTCTAGGAAGAAGAAGAAGACATGAAGAGGGTAGGATACTTGGCACGGAGCTCATCCTCGCGTTCCCAAGTGGCTTCATCAACGGAATGGTGCGACCACTACACCTTGCAGAACTTGATGGACTTGTTGCGAGTCCTTCTTTCTGCGACTTCTAGGATATTTGTGGGGTGTTCTTGATAAGACAGATCTTCTTGGAGATTGATAAGCTCATGGTCCACGGTTCTGCCGAGATCCTTGAAGCACTTCTTGAGTTGAGAGATATGGAAAACATCATGGACCTTGAGTTTTTTAGGGAGCTCAAAAGCATAAGCAACTTCTCCTCTTCTTCCATGAACTTTGAAAGGACCGATGTATCTAGGAGCCAGCTTTCCTTTGATACCAAACCGGTGTGTGCCCCTCATGGGAGTGACATGAAGGTAAACGAGATCACCAGGGACATACTCCATGTCCGTGTGCTTTCTGTCATAGTTGCTCTTCTGGCGACTTTGAGCAACCTTCAGGTTTTCAAGAATGATGTGAACCTTCTCCTCCGCTTGAGTCACAATGTCGGGGCCAAACAATGTTCTTTCACCTGCACCCGACCAACCAATCGGAGTTCTGCATTTGCGGCCATAGAGAACCTCAAATGGTGCCATCTTTAGACTCTTCTGGAAGCTGTTGTTGTAAGAGAACTCAGCATAAGGAAGGCATTCTTCGCACTTCATGCCGAAAGAGATGACGCAAGCACGGAGCATATCTTCCAGAATCTGATTGATCCTTTCCACTTGTCCTTGCGACTGAGGGTGGTAAGTTGTGCTGAAGTTCAACTTTGTTCCCAAAGCATTTTGGAAACTTCCCCTGAACTTGGAAGTGAAGATGCTTCCATGGTCTGAACTGATCCCAAGAGGAACCCCATACAGAGAGACAATTATGTTGATATAGAGCTCAGCCAACTGAATTGCAGAAATTGTTTCCTTGACAGGAAAGAAGTGAGCCACTTTAGATAGCCTGTCGATGACAACAAAGATTGCGTTGTTGCCTTTCTGCGACCTTGGAAACCCAGTAATGAAGTCCATCTCTACTTTCTCCCATTTCCATTCCGGGGGCTTCAATGGCTGTAGAAGACCGGAAGGTTTCTGATGGACAGCTTTAACTCTGCGGCAGACATCACACTCCGAGACATACTTGGCACAATCTCGTTTCAACCCAGGCCACCAATACTGTGTTTTAAAGTCCATGTACATCTTAGTGCTACCAGGGTGGATAGAAAGAACAGAATCATCAGCTTCTTTGAGAACTTGCTCTCTCAAACCTGGATACTTCGGAACGAACATCCGGTGCTTAAAGAATAGAGTGCCTTGGTCGTTAAGGTGGAAAGGTTCATACTTCGGAAGCTGAATCTTGGAGATGATGTTTTTAGTTTAAGGATCACCAAGTTGAATGGGGCGAACTTTTTCCTCCAAGAGAGGTGTTGCCAGAAGGTTCAGAAGATACCCTTGATCCACAATTTCAAGGTTGAGCTGGCGGAATTCCTCGCACAAGAGAGGCTGCTGTTCTTCCACCATGAGGTTGTTGACATAAGCTTTTCGGCTGAGAGCATCGGCCATGACATTAGCTTTGCCAGGAGTGTAGTTGATGGTCAGATCGAAATCATTAATTTCTCCAATCCACCTCCTCTGACGAAGGTTGAGATCTGGTTGTGTGAAGATATACTTCAAACTCTTGTGATCAGAAAAGATCTCACAACGGTTGCCAAGCAAGTAATGCCTCCATACTTTCAAAGCAAAGACAACTGCTGCGAGTTCGAGGTCATGTGTAGGATAGTTGATCTGATGCGTCTTCAACTATCGAGAGGCATAAGCAACAACTTGTTTTTCTTGCATAAGGACCAAACCCAATCCTTGCAAAGAGGCGTCGCAGAATATCTGGAAAGGCTTTGATGTATCTGGAGGAATCAAGACTGGTGTGGAAGTGAGCTTCTCTTTGAGTGTTTCAAAGCTAGCTTGACATGCAGGAGACCAAAGGTATTTCTTGCCTTTCTTGAGGAGATCGGTAAGAGGCTTCACAATCTTTGAAAAGTTCTGAACAAAGCTACGGCAGTAACTAGCTAAACCAAGGAAACTCCGTACTTCTTTGACATTTTCGGGTGGAAGCCACTCAACAATTGTCCGAACAGTTTCTGGGTTGACGGCAATGCCCTTGGCAGAGATGACGTGACCAAGATAGGTGACTTCAGGCAGCCAGAACTCACACTTGGAGAACTTTGCATACAGGCGGTTCTCACGAAGCTTGTTTAAGACACACCGAAGGTGTTCTTCATGTTCTTCCTTTGACTTAGAATAGACTAGAATATCATCCAGATAGACCACGATGAACTTATCAAGATACTCCATGAAAACCGAGTTCATAAGCCTCGAGAAGGTGGCAGGTGCATTGGTGAGACCGAAGGACATGATAGTGTACTCGTACAGGCCATAGCGGGTGGTAAAAGCTGTTTTGGGAACATCTTCCTTGCGGATCTTGATTTGATGATATCCACTTCTCAAATCCAGCTTAGAGAATACCACAGCTCTAGCTAGCTGGTAGAAGAGATCATTAATCTGCGGAAGGGGATATTTATTCTTGATGGTTTTAGCATTGAGAGCCCGATAGTCAACACAAAGTCTATCAGTCTTGTCTCGCTTCTTCACAAAGATGGTTGGGCTACCCCAAGAAGAAGTAATGTGCTGAATGAAACCCAACTTCTCTTGTTCATCAAGATGACGTTTGAGTTTAGCCAACTCAGCAGGACCCATTTTATAAGGCCGCTTGGAGATAGGAGCGGTTCCAGGTTCCAGCTCAATCATAAACTCGACCTCTCGGTCAGGAGGCATACCTGGTAACTCTTCAGGAAAAACATCTGGGAACTCACAGACCACCGGAACACTCTGAATAGCCTCCATAGCATCATCATCCAGAGCCGCCAAAGAGAAAAGCTGAATTGCAGGAGTCAGACTTGGAGAATAGACTATATGGCCTTCAGGAATTTTCAGAGAAACCGAGCGTTCAGCACAATCAATCATAGCTGCATTTGCTGTTAACCAATCCATGCCCAAGATAACATCAATGTCAGAATTGCCCAATTCAATGAGGGATGCCAGAAATTTTTTTGTTTCCAATTTCAATTTGGTTCCCATGGCTTATTTGAGAAGCCTTCATAGTTGTCCCCGGTGATTGCAGCCTAAGAACCTTGGACAAGGATTGAAGCGGAAGACCTTGTTGCTGAGAGAACCTTTGAGACACAAAAGAATGCGATGCACCAGTATTGAATAACACTCGTGCAGAAACTAAGTTAACAGAAAGCGTACCCAGCACAACTCCAGGTGCATGCTCAGCTTGAGCGACGTTGACACAGTTGGCACGAGAAATAGTGGACCCAGGCTTGGTGTTAATGTTGAGAACCCGAGGTGGAGGTCACGAACCATAGAAGAACTTGTTGCAGGTCTTGGAGGTTGTGGAGGAAGAGCTTTGTTGTTCATGGAACAACTCCAGTGTTGATGCCCAGTGTTCCCACAAGTGTAACAAGCACCAGGTGGACGTGGAGCAGCGTAGCCAGGGACTCCGCCAGGCGCTCCAGGGTAGTTGTGGTTGTAGCCCCTAGGAGTCGCGGTGAAGGAGTTTGGTGGCCTTGCCGCGTAGCTTGAAGGTCTTGGTGGAGCCGGGAGCAGCGGTGCGGTATTAGGAACCCACACGCGGCGCTTAGAAGGAGCTGTCATAGCTGAAGAGCTTGCTGCGTCACGGTTGTGTTTCTTGGACTCCTCAAACACTTGCCTACTTGCTTCTTCCTGTAGAGCTGTATGTTGGAGTTCCAGAAAAGACCCTGGCCTTGCATGAGTGATTGCATATTTGATAGATGCATTGAGTCCTTGCCTGAACCTCGTTTGCTTCTTCTTGTCATCAGAGATCTCATCGCCACCATACCGAGAAAGATTCATAAAGTTTCTGATATAGGTATTGACATTGTCATTGCCCTGCTTGAGGTTGAGAAACACTTCCTTCATCCTTTCCATGACAATTTCTGACAGGTATTGCTCTTTGAAAGCCCCAGTGAACTGCTACCAAGTAGGCTGAAAACCAGAGTGGTTTGCCTTTAGGTAATTCTCCCACCACAGAGTTGCGTCTCCCTTCAGAAGGTGAGTGGCACATTTTACCCATTCTTGCTCAGGAACATCAGCAGTCATCAGCAACCTTGACATCTCACGCAACCAATCATCAGCGTCCAGTGGCTGATCAAACACCTCAAAGTGGCGCGGATTGAACTTTAGAAAACTTTTGATGTCTCCTCGCTTGGGAGGCGGAGGTAGCGGAACAAACTCATTCCTCCTGACACTTTCTTCAAAGCGTTGCTAGTTCTGTTGCATTGCTCCCAAGGCATTAGTAATACTTGCCAACGCAGCCCCCAGTTCAGGTGGTATGTCCTCCTCAGAACGGCGTGGTGGTGCCATCCTGTGATTGATATAAAACTCAAGTCAGTACCATAATGGAGAATAATAATAATCCAAAATAGTACCAAAATGGAATTAACCAAGATTAAAGGATACAAATTACTAAGATGATATTAAAATATCAACAAAGTTCAAAGCACCTAGAAGATATTAAGCATATCGCACACGACTAAACAAGGAGTGTGGTACACAAAGCTATCAAAGAAAAAAATCGCAAATTTCGGCATTAAAATACCACTATATGCGCAAAACCACTTAACGAATCAAGATTCGTAACTCTACCAATTCAATATACAAGAGCGAATGATAAAAGTAGTGGTATGGTCGCGACTCCATCCCGCACTCAAATAATTACTCCGCACATGAATAAGTAAAACACATATCCCAACTTCCTTCCTTCTTAAGATGAACCTAAAGATTAGCAACTATGGAAAAACAAACACCCCAACAAGATAGCGTTGGATAACAAAGAGTAAGACATATCGTGTCGGTTTACAATGAATCAGATAGATCCTGTCGGTTTACAAAAGCCTTTCGATATGGAATGTACCAACAGTTGATAATCAAAAGGCAGATAGCGACAACAAGTTGGATGCAACAGATAGACAAGGAATTACACACACACATACTCATACAACCTATGGTACTACGGAACCCAGAACACGTGAATCCTAGTTTGAATTTTAGAAGAGGATTGAAAACGTTACACTTCCTTACCAGAAAAGGGTGGGTGGGTGGGTAAGAAGAAAAATGGAAGCAGTCCTACTCTCACGTTTTTTCCCTAGTATACATAACTACCAAAATATTTGCTAGACTGACAACGACCATTTGGCTGAGACCCTGAAGGGTGGAATGGCTCTGATACCAACTGTAACAACCTCGGACCCTACGCTCTAATTTCAAGCCTGGATGAACCGAAAGTGGTTAAAATAGTACAGCGGGGGCCCAAGGGGCACCCACGTGTAGACCCGTCAGCCGTCCTAACCACTTCCAAGACATCGGGACAAGAGCGAGCGGCGTAGGAAACAGGCGAAGAGATCAAATACATACACAAGTGGGTATGTATGCAAGCTAACTTACAACAGTTCTCAGAGCCATACCATCTAAAAGAAATAGAAATATTGCAATGCCATACGGCAAGATCCAAATACCCTAGATAGAGATAATAGTGTAGGATAGCTCCTCATACATCAAACATCAGAGTATCAAGCGGAAGCGGGAAACAAGATCCGAGTACGGATAAGAAACAAATCAGCATAAGATGCCATATAAGTAAGCACATCCCGCCCACAGATCTCGCGGATCCCCATCCCCGGAATCTCTACACCGCGTGATCGTTGCCAACATCATATGTCTCCTCCACCCAGTATCCATCTTGCGAATACTCCTGTTCATCTAAATCAAACAATTTATCGTGTGAGACCCTAGGGGTGCTCAGCAAGTCTTTATGCCTCTAAAGGGGACATATACTTGGGGTGACGCAATTGCAGCAAAAAGATAATAACTACCAAGTCTATAGATACTCGCTAACCATCCGCCTAACCAATGATAGACGGATGTCCGTTAATTAGAAACAACAGCTATAACAGTATAAAGTAACAGATCCGTCCTCCTTCTCACTTACCAACGAGCGAGCGGACGAATAACCCATCCGTTGGCAGTTTTATCAACTATTCCATGTGTATTGCACTATTTACTAGTCAGGTATTTAGTCAGATTAAAAGCGGTACTTTAGTTATACTTGTCTATGATCGAGAAACTATGCTCCAAGTCGTACATAACCGTGGACACGGCTTTCAGAAAGATTTACCCTGCAGGGGTGCACAAATAGCAACACACACACGATCGACCTCGGAAAAACCAAATCAAAATCCAACGAGGCTTTCACGACAAAGCAATCACAGGATTCTTAAAATATTTCAGGGGGCCACCCCAATAAGCTACCCGCAACGAAGTTGGCCGGCTCTGAGACGGACCCAAAGTTTGCGAGAACGGCTGTAAACGACTGGGAACCTGAAAATGTGACTAGGCTTGTCGATACCACGAAATCGTGCCGCGATCCCTAAACAGTACATGTGCTCCACGCACAATCTTAAATAAAGCAGTAAAGCATGGCATAAGTACAGGATAGAAATAAAGCCCTAAACTACTTTGTGGCCCCAAGAAATAAAGTACGAATCAAGCTCTGGCAAAGGGGGATTCATAGAGTCTCCCGTATGTGGATAGTAGAATAGTCAAGGAACAGGAATCAAGTACTCGGGGTCCTAAGGGACACAAGTGAGCATGAAAAACCAAATAACAGATATCGCCCACCGGTGCCTCTTTCATTAGTTATCCCATACTACTCGGGTTAAGTTGTTTAGGTACCTCATTATCCATCAGACTCTCACATACCCTACACATGTTGTTCTACGACTCGCTTGGCTCAAACAACTCCTATAGTAATGGCTCATGGGATGGAGGAACAAGCTTCGGTGGGGTTTAAAAGTAAAGGCTATGCAGTACTTGGGATTCAATTTAATGCAATCGTGACTCAATGATGCAAGAATAAGATAGAGGCATTAGGTACTATATGTATGCAAGCATGTGGTGGTGCTTGCCTGGCAGCTCAGTTGAAACGAGAGGTGGATCTGGATAGTACTCCTGGGATTCCTGATATTTCTCGTGCTCGGCGTCTATCCGAAAGAAGAACCAAACAAACAAGAGCCAACATAAATAAAGTGCACAAGCATATAAATAAACTGTGACAAGCAAACAAGCATGCCATGATGAATGCTGCACAAATTATATGGCAATAATGTAGCATGGCAAGGGTGAGGTGTGGGGACAAGAATAAATTATTTTATTATTTATTTGGTCAAGTTTTATTGCCATAAACAGTTCTGATTTGTAATAATGACATGATGCATGCTGCAATTCAGAACATGGAATGCCTAAACAGAATGGGCTCGTCACGCTGATCGATTTAGACATATTATTTTTCTGATTTAGAGTTATAGAATTAAAGTTATTAATTAATTAAGAAAAGGCATTTTTATTGCAATTAAACATTTTCGAAAAATTTAAATTAGTCAAACATTATTTTAACTGGCAGATTTGAAATCCTCACATTTTTTTGATTCAAAAACATATATCATTTGTATTATTTGGATTTATTAATAAAAAGTTATTAATTTCTGGATTTAAAACATATTTAACAATTTCTGATTTTTTTTTAATAAAACAGAAAAGAACAGAGGCTTTTTGCACCCAGAGGTAGCTAGCCCAAGTCACAAACAGGTGGGGTCGTCTGCTGAGCTGGCGAGGAAACGACGCAGCGGCTTTTCTCATCGGGCGCCCAGCCAGCCCCGGAGGATGACAAGCGGGACCCGTGTCTGTGCGGACCCACACGCGGGCGCGCGAACAGGGAGCGGACACGTGGCCGAGACGGGGACTACGGGTTGAGGAACCAACAACCTAGGTACCTTTTTGTAAAACAAACACAGCGCATGACAGGTAGGCCTGGATGGACCGTGGGTTAAGGAAAACAAAAGGGCAGGGGGCAGCTGCAAAAATGGAAGGGGTTCCTGTTCCTCTTCTCCGTTCTCTGACGGTACTGACGACGCGCGCGCGACGGACACAGAGGCGCGACCGGGGATCGAACGCACGATCTAGCGCGCGCGCGGCGGCGGCGACCACTGGGCTAGCGGGGGTTGTTGCTGGGTAAGCGCTGCGTGGCTAGGTAAGTCTACTGAGGTGAGGCAACGGAACGACGACAGCGAGCGCGGTGCACAGAAGTCGTTCGACGAAAAGATCGGCGCGCCCAGGAAGCTACGCGCGGAGGGAGGTTGTCCGGGAGATGCGGCTGCTCACCGGGAGTGTGTTGGCGGGGTTGGATCGGGTCGGGGCGCAGCGGATCGGCGACGTTGCAGGCGACCCGATGCTAGGGTTTCCTGTCGGCGTCGATGACGTGCAGCGTGTACAAGCCGCCTCCTCCTCGCTGCTCTGTACGGGGACGTTCCAGAGGCTCTCCTCGGTCTTCCCCAACGCCTCAACGCCCGCCCGCCTCCTAGCTACGGTGGTGGAGAGCTGAAGCCGACGGTGGCCGACAGAGATGGAAGAGAGGGGGTAGCGGTAGGTGGGGAAGAAGGGGTGGTAGGGCAGGGCCCTGGGTGGATCTGGGGAGGTAACGCAAGGCAGAGGGAAGTAGATAAAGGCAGGGAGAGGGAGAGCACATGGGCTCGGTGTAAAAAGGTGGCGATCACCTTTTTCTCCTCCCTCTCTCTCTCGGCTGGTGGACCTGGGGCTCGAGGAGAACCCGAGAGGTTGTCCAGCTGGGGCCGGATGGCAGCGAGGCAAAGTGGCTTGGGTGGGGCTTGCTTGTTGGCGAGAGAGAAAACAGAGAGGGGAGGTGAGGCTCGGCTAGGGTTTAGGTGAGGGGTGGCATGGTGGCTCGGGCTGGGTTAGGTTAGGGAGGTGTTGGCTGAGCCAACTCCAAGTGTGGCCTCGGTTTGGGAGAGGAAAAGGGGAGATGAGTGTAGCTAGGGCTTTAGCTAGAAGGAGAGAGAGAGAAAAGATAGATGGGTGAGCTAGGGTTTGGCTAGAAAAAGAGAGAGGGGAAAAACAAATAGCTAGGTTTAGCTAGAGTCTTGGAAAGGATATAATCACCAAAAGGAATTTGAATTAAGACAAAGGGTAAAACCAAAAGGACCAAAAGAGAGAGAGAGAGGGGGAAGGGAAAAATAAATGATCTTGCATGTGGCATGCTCTCGTGCATATGATAGTATTTTGTGAAAACAAGATATACATCTCATGTATGCTTGGCAAGAGGAAACCACTAAAAGAGGGGCAAGGTGGAAGACAAGTGGAAAGAAGTATTTAATTGATCCATTGGTTTCAATTGACTTCAAGCAAACTTCCCCCAAAATATTCCAAAAAAAACCCAAAATAGAAGAATAAGAGAGAGGCCTTGCATGGGCCATGCATGAAGAATAATTGCCACATTCCTTAGTTGTGAAAACAACTACATATACATATGGGCACCTATTACACCCATGCACAACCATACTTGAATAAAGACCACCACATAAGCTACAAGCTAGATAAACTATGGTAAGGGTGGATTTAAGCATAAATGAATATAATAGGCCATGCTAGTGTGTATGTCCCACTAGAAGATCATTTGGCCAAAATTATATTTAAACAATGCTCAAATATTCCCAAAACAAACCATATGGAAGATAGAGCAAGTGAAAATATCCACATGAATGCAAAGGTGGCCATGTGGTTCTCCACATATCAACAATGTGAAAACAACATGAGGCATATAGGGAAGCATGTGTAACTAGAAGTGGATCCATCCCAACCCACATGAGCTAGAGGTAAACCCAATTAAATGCAAAGCTCACATATAGTTGAATGGTGGAATTATGGAATGGTGACAAGAAAAAGGTGCTGGAGTTAAATAAAAGATATGCCCCCAACTCAATTTGGGCATCAAGCATTTATCAAGAACCAAATACAATATATCAAGAAGCAAATACAATTAATAGTGCATATGAGATAAGAACCAAAAGAAAAGGGTTTTATATGATGCTCAAATGCAATGTGGCATCATGACATGAGTATGATATAATTATGATGCAACAATTATATGTAGGAAGTAGCATTTTATTATTAGACCATGTAGCATTACAGATGTTAGACAGATGGGATGCTACACCCTCTGTGTGCCGGAGGAAACCCTAGGGCCAGCCTCTGGTCCGGGCAACAGCGGTCGCTTTCCCTCTTGAGGGTGATGCTTGGTGCTTGGCGAGTCGGGGCTAGGAGCGTGGTGGGCATTCTTCGGAGGGTGCAGCGGTTGCGGTCTTCCTCGTCTAGTCGATCCGTCTCCATTCCTTTTTGTTTTCCTTGTTTTAGTTCGGGCGTGTGTGTGCTGCTGCCCAGCATCGTGTATCGGGTTGTGTCTTTGTCTTTGGGCGTTGTGCTGTCTGGCCTAGCAGCGGTCTCACATGTGTGCTTTATTTATAAAGCGGGGTGACAGCCTGTTTTGAGGCACTATCTCCTTCTCGTAGGGTTGCCAACATATTTGCAATTAGCTACACGGGATTGAGCTTAAATTCAGAACTCTTATTAGGGTGAGAGTGTCTGCCCTAATCTGATCGCGATGGCTATGTACAAATGACAAAGTTTTTGATGATAAATTGTCTACTCTTATGCAGGTTATCCACCGAAGCATGGATACTCTTCATTTCTGGTTGTCTCTACATCGTGTGGAGTTGCGTGACCTATTTAGGAAGGTCTATACACGCTTAGAGGATACGGCGAGGGTTTTGTTTTTAACATGGGTGGCAGCGTGATCTTAAAACGGCCCTTCAGCTCCTTAGACGATGTATAGTTCATGTATTTCGACTGTTTGCTTTTCTTATTCATGATTGCAGCTATGTGTACCCTAATTGTGCAGAGGCCAGGTATAATACTTAAACTTTTTGAATAATAAAGCACAATATTTCCAAAAAAAATGCATGGGAGGTGCGGTATATATATATCTTGGAATCGTTGAATTCTCTTGGACACATTTGCAATCCAGTTATACATGTAACATCTTCTTCCCCATTCTCCAGGACTTTTTTCTTCAAACATGTAAATATAGAGAAAATAATTTAAACAACCACCACGTTTGGGGGCGGCCATGTCACCAAATTACCACCATATGGTTAGGAGTAAAAAACACCTATTACTAGGGCAGATGTGTGTGTGTGTGTGTGAGATAGTTGCACCGATCAGTTAGGCGTCTTAAGCCGTTTTCCAACCTTTCGGCCCACCTGTCATGCTCACTTGTCATGTCCACATGGCAAAAACAAATGGGTTAAAATTTAGACCGTTAGGTTTCAATCCTATGCTCTATAATTGAACCTACCCGAGTGGAGATAATTGGTTCCCAAGCGCAAAAAATTATGAGATTTTATCACTTTTATGTAGCCCACAATATAATGAATTTGGTGTTGTGATTTTGCATGCTTGTGGGATAAGACATTGACTGCAATAAGAATTATTGTCAGTTTTATTTTGAAAACTAGTAAATATAATTTTTTTATTTTGTAAAAAATGGAGCATTGGAGCTTGGGAGGCAAAGACACTTTCCGAGACATACCCTTACAAGAAAAAAAAACTGTCGTACCATGTATTGTTTCCATAATATGGTCAGGCTACTCTCTCTTTTTAAAATCTTTTGGTCTCATATAGACTTATCAAGAAAAAAAACTCATTTTTTTAATCAATTAAAGGCAACATGACACTCTAGCACGATCTCCTTGCTCAATAGCAAACAAGAAAGAAATAAAACCATGCTACTACCAAGGCCACCATTCGTATCGAAACAGAGTGTCCAACATGTAATAGCCACATGTGAAGTTATCTCAAATCTACGTATACAAATATCTAAAAGATCTCCACATCAACACGGATATAAAGTGCCACGAAAAAGCGTAGTGCCACAAGATATTTGTCACGAACATGCATGGCCATGCCAGAGTGGACAACTTGGAGCCAGCGAGTTCTTGACAACGAACCAAGAGAAGAACACGTTGTTTTTGTTTTTATCTGGGACTTGGGCAGGTGAAGGTCGGCGGTGCGCCTAGCTAAGCTTGTTGACTCGATTTTATGCTGAGGACGTGCCTTTTGACTTTGAGGCTTTGAGTTCCTGGCGCCAGCAGAGAGAGGGCCCCACACGCAGTCACGTACTACAGCAGTTGCTCCGCTGGTGAACTAGTACGTACGTTGACCGGCCGTCAGTTCAACTCCGCTAGTCCTTTCTTCTAAACACTAAAAGATTTTATTTCTGATTAGCCCTAGCTAGATACCCCATTTCACCGACTGATCAAAAATAAGGGCACGCAAGGAGCCTCTCTCCTGCAAAGAAAAAAGACGGCGTCTTAGCTGGCCGCCGTCATCCGTGCTTCGTCTTTATCGTCGACCATCGGAAATCGATGGGTCCTTACGGGCACGTGCACGAAGACTTGCCGACTGTCATCAACAACGACAAGCCGTCTCTGGTAAGGGAGCGCCGACAGCGGCGCGTCGGCGGCTCGCTCTGGCTGCAGTAGTAGTCGTTAGGTGGTCCAAGTACCTCAATATAATTTTTATTATGTTTGATGTTCTTTGTACTTCTTGTGAACTCATGAAATATATTTAAATCTTTCTCGAATTTTTTCTCTCACTTTTTACGGATAGAAGTGTGAAAGGATTCACGCTAGACCTGCAAAATACATCTCTGCAGAAACATTGTTTTGTGCTTGACGGGATACATCTGTAAGCTAGAGAGTGAGCAGATTGAAGTCTTACTTTGCGGTTCTTTTGCTAATCTCCAGTCCGCCGAAAGAATCAATCCTTGGTTTATGGCCTGCACATTTCTAACTCCGAGACCTCCTATTTTATTTTCAACACAATTGTCTGCCCGTACCCTAAGATATAGGGTTCTTGTAGTTTGTCCTCCTTGATACCCGTCTACAAGAAATTCCTAATGACAGATGAGAGTTTTGCTAGGAATTTCTTCGAAAAGAGAAAATTGGACATATAGTAGACATGGATAGAGGAAAAGACAGATTTTATCAGCGTTAGTCTTGCCGCATGTGACAGTCTATTGGTTTGTAGGCACTTGGTTTTGATTTGAACTTGTTGTACACAAAGTTATATGCTGTCGACCTGTCCTTCGCTAGAAGTATGAGAGGGTATCCCAAATGGATAGTGGTGTTGTCGATGTGTAGGAGGGAAAGTTCTATCCTGAGAGAGAGAACGATGAGCTCGCACGCACCCTTGAGAATAAAGAACACAAATGACGAATAAGAGGCACTGAAGGCTCCATTCCGTGGAATCTCGAGTTTCCCGATGATAGGAAGAAATATCCGGATAAAAGCCATCAGAGGAGAAAGGATTGAAAGGCAGACCGAATGCAACATATAGAAGATACATCAAGGATGTAGAAGGAGAAAATAAACGAACTTAGCCAGGAAGCCACCGGCCCATCTCCGCGGCAGGACAAAGATCCTGCCTTCGATGCTACCGGCCCACCATCTCGGCGGAAAAGTGGCGTGGCTTCCATGGAGCTCCCAGCTGATGATGATGCACTGACGATGGCTCGTCGCTACCACGTGGATGATATCACGGGTCCAGAAAATTGTGAGCTGCATGTGATAGTTGTGAACATATCCATAAAGGTGGCGGTCGGCTTTGCCTTACCTTCTAGACCTAGACCAATTTACCATTGCTCTCCAGTTCTAGATGGCTACGCTATTGTCGGGGTGGATGGAAGTTATGAAGGGATTTGAGCACTTGAAGCTTGACTTCCCTGAAGGTGAAGGGGATCTGACTGAACTAGGAGAAGCCAGGAAAAGCACTATTTTATGTCTAAAGGAAAACATCGTGCTTCCAAATTGGACGCCAATGCCACCGACTTCTCGCAGTTACAATCCAGCTCAATCTTCGCCGCCTCAGCCATCTCCAGTGCGTCCGCAGACTCCTCCGTGTCAACAGACTCCACCACCTCAGCGGTTTCAGCCATCTCCGTCACGTCTGCATACTCTGCCATGTCAGCATACTCTGCCGTATCAGCAGACTCTGCCACCTCAGCCCTGGTTACAAAAGCAGAAGAGCACCACCGCTCCGGTGGCTAGTACTACAATTGCAGTGAAATCCTCAGCGGGTACAAGGAAGAAAGCCAAACGGACTCCTACCGAGTTAGCTTACGACCTGACTGATGAGGAACTCAAAAAGGTTGTGGCAGAAGACGTGAAATGCCCGCTTGCACCGAAACAGCCCCCGCCAAAGCAGTATATAGCACCCAAAATAGTGAAACACTTTGTGGAATTTCTTAAAATATCAAGGCCAGATGATCTATTATCAGATTATGACCACTCTATTATGAGATCACATAAGGCGAAGATGGAGCGGTCGAGCAGTAGTAGTAGAAGCGGGAAAGCAATTCCCCAGCTCGGAGAATAGCAAAACCAATCATGCCCCCCACTGAACGTGTTTTTCGATGCAGATTCGGGGGTTGCAGAACTAGTCGCACAAACAACTAGGGATCTTGGTATGACTGTTGGTCAATACTTAGGCACGAAAGCCGCACCCATGGCTGAAGTAGCATATAAATACGAGTACAGGAAGCCTCTCATCAGACCTGAGGAGTAATTAATAATTTCTTTACTCATTTTCTTTGCCGGGTAGGGTTTGGAAACGGTTCATCAAGGAAGTTAGTGGTGAATGGAAATAGGAGCTGTGATTTCGACAACTCAATGTAAGTAGTACTATAGCTAGGTCCTCGCATCTCTTTGATTCTTGTTTCAATAGTATTATCATCCTTGATTATTATTTGATTGAACTATATTCTCATGAAGTGTTTGAGGCAGGAAGACGGGCATAATTTATGTGGATACTACGTTTGCGAGTACATTCATCAGACGACCTATGAGCTGGGTAGAATTCCACAACAACTTATAGTACGTAAACAATATTCACAATCTTATTTTATTACCATCAATTGGTTGAGTTTTATTCATATATATCGATGATCCCCTTCATTAAATTAGATCGAACGGATGCGGGACGGTCTCCTACCAAATAATCGCGTACGAGTAATTCAAAAGAAATTAGCGGGATTTTTACTTAAGGAGGTCATAGATCCAACCGGAGAATACCATCGTAAATTTATATTTAGACAATATGGATCATATGAGAGATTATATTGTATATGCATAAACATGTATATTGTGTGTAATATGTTCGACTAAGCACGAAGAAAGAGGTCACTTCGATCTCTATATTCATGATGATGTTCTATAATCGTTCCTTCATTACTGTATGTAGTAGCGTCGAGTTGTATATATATCATCTCTCGACACGTCACGTACGCCAAACCTCTCCCTCCTGCCACGGTACAAATACGCCCCAAAACTCTACCGCACAGCCACCTGCTGCCGCGGTAGCCAAAACCCCCAATTCGCTGCCGTGACTAGAGCTATTTTAGTCCCGCTTCGTGTACTGGGACTAAAGGTCCTCCACCGTCCGCTCTCCGCCATAGCCAGGTGGAGCGCATTTTAGTTCTGGTTCGTAACAGAACTGAGACTAAAGAGGGAGGCTCTAGTCCCGATTGCGCAGTTCCGGTTGCGTGACCGGAACTAAAAGCCCTTACGAACCGGAACTAAATCCCTGTTTTCCACTAGCGTTGGTCTACAACCCGCGTGTCAGAATCTCGAGGAGTGCAGGCACTGGCAGTCTCGCCGTTGCAGGCGCGGAGGCATGCCGATGGCGAGCATCTCCTCGGCCTCGATCACCGCGCTGCCACGCATCACCGTGGAGGCGGCGCTCTTCGGCGGTGGCCTGCCTTGCGGGCAGCACCCCCTAGCGATGGCCTGCAGGTGCAGGGTGCAGCTGCCATGATCGTGGTGGAGGTGGACGGAGAAGAGGGAGTTGACGGGACGGTGGTCGGAGAAGCGGGACTCGCCCCGCTCGTACCACACTTGTTGCATCCCCTCGCCTCGCCACAGGATGCGGTCGCACCTGCAGTATTACGTTGTTGCAATCCAATAATTAGAAACTGCAAGCTGAAGAAGATCTAAACTATAGTACAGATTAGATTTATTTGGGCGCCACGAAATTGTATAATGACTACTGGTACTTAGTTAACTGTGGAGTCTACATTTCTATATATAGCCTACTTAGTTAGTAGCATTTCCTATTTCCTATTTCCACACTGCTCTAGCCTACTTAATTTACCCTGAGCTTATTAACTAATTAGCTAAATGCAGAGCATGTGGTCTCTCCGGAGTCCCCTCAGATGCTCTGACTCCAACCATCTTGACAGGTCGTGGTCGGCGCGTGCAGCAGCTACTCCACTAGTTAAAAGAAATTTAACAAATTAAATTTTTTCTTGCCTTGTGATCGAGATATAAGATGCATGATATAAGATGGCTATAAAGTCAAAACAACGGCTCGCCACTCGACAGGTAGCTATCTAGAGCAGGGTTTATCTCCCTAGGATTATGCAAGAATGCAACTGAAGCCATGTGCCTAGCTAAGCACATTATGCAGATGAGTGCTCCTGATGCAGTGTACTCTGATCATGTTGCATGATCCTCTGAACAGTTACTAGTTTCCTAACTAAAATCTGAACGATGAGTGCTCCTGATTAGTTCACATGCAGGCACCATCCTTGCGTTAACGAATCAGTATTTACCATGCCGGTGTGCGCTTCTTGTCCCGTGACGGCCTGCCGGAGGAGCTCGGGGCGGCCATTGCGTAGGTGTCGGACTCGGCCAGGTACTTGTACGTCGGCGGGAACCGGATCTCCCCCTCCTCCCACCCGCCGCCGAACACGCGCCCGGCTCTCCGCTCCGCCCGCAGCTGGTCCCTCTCCAGCAGCGCCCGCCACTCGTTCCGTTCCAGCAGCCCGCGCGTCTCGCCGCCGCCGCCACCGCCCGTGGGCGACGACAGACGGTAGTTCAGGTCGCCCAGCCATATCACCTTGCTGCAACGATTGTTCACGTCGTTTCAGGATTCAGTAACAGAGTTCACAGTTTATCGTAGAAATGGTGTCGGTCGTGACGTACTCGTGCTCCAAGATTGTCTCCGGCGACGGCGCCCGCACCAGTCTGGAAAACCGGTGGGGGCTCGGGAACCTCGTCCGCTTGAGGATCTCGGCCACGTCGCTGTTCCGCCGCACCTCGTCGCCGTCCTTCTCGCCGGAGGCCAGGTGCGTGCACACGAAGCACAGGCTCGTCGACGTTGTTACTGTGCTCCCTTGCAGCGTCAGACTGATCGAGATGGAACCCTTCATTCAGGAACCACTTCCGTTATCAGATTTCTTTTTCGACAAAATGAAAGCATTATCTGTCTGAGTAATAACTAATTAGTAATATATTCCAGGTGGCGGTTACCTTGTTTCCCATGTACCCCATGATGCCCCTCCCGACACATGAGACCCTGAGGCTGGTGACACATGGCACGAGGTCAGCCCGGACCCACACACAGAGGAAGATGCCCACCATCTGCTTGCTGGCAGCGAGGCGGTACCCGCGCCTCACCCTATCCCGCAACATGGCCCCGAACTCGCTTGTCTCCTCTTCGCTGCTGCTCGACTCCGGGTTTGAGTTGGAAGGCTCGCTATCCTCCTCTTCAAGCTCTGATACCATGTCTTCCACCGCCAACACGTCCGAGAGATGGGCCTTGGCTTTGTGGACGCTCCAGGGTCTCATGTCCTCCGCAGTGGTGGCGCACCGGTAATTGTTGTGTAAACTATGGATTCTTTCCGTGGAGGAGGGGTTTAGGGCCTGACCAATAAGGTCGAGCCACTTGGACGCAGGTCCCTTGTCCTCGGCCCCGAGAACATTCCCGGCGTTGAGTGGCACTATTTCCTGGAAGCTGTCACAATGGCAATTGACTGGTTAAACTTGAGAATTACCCTTATGTATACATCATTATGTCACGGGGTTCACCACAACATATGGACTTTGTTTGTGCTGATCTAGGCAGTAAACTAAACTACTGCTAGTATTAGTATTCTGCTCCGACTACAACTAACAATCATGATTAGATGCATAAGTCAAACACTGAAACCCATGGGCAATAGCCATAGGTATAAGTACTCAATCCTATGCAAGGTACATGTCGTGTCATGATTCCGGCCGGCATATTGGCTTGCACTCTCTGCACTGAAATCCACACAAAGTTCACCCCTACCAAGTCCTGTGAGAAGCTAGCATGATCTGCATGAGTGCAACCACTGGGTACAGACATGAATGAATGTTTTCACCCAACAATGTGAATTACAGCTACACTTTCCAAGTAATAATTCAGAAAATGTACACCAGCACATATGAATCGCAGGTCCATAGTACATACCCAAGAACGTAGATGTGAGGAGAGGAGGATGAGGCATGTTGGTTATTGAGGAGCCAGTCCGAGAGGTCTAATCCTTGGCGCGGCGCTCTGCCACCCACGTTCCACGTCCCGACCAGCACCCTGTAGGATTAGCCAGCACATAAGTACTACAGTTACCATATGCCCTCTGTTGATTTTGCTCTCTAGAAAAGATCAATGATATCGTCATGCTCAGCTCTTCAGATACAGCCTGTTATGTATTGTTGTTGGTTTGTTTCACTAGTCAGCTAGCTCGTTCCATGCCTCGATGCGTGTTACATGATGCAAAGACAAATTGAGAAATAGTCCATGATGTGTATGCGTATATGCAATCATTAAGAAAAGAGAAGGTTGAATATGGGATGTGAGTGTGAGTCACTGACCTAAGTTCTTTGGGAGGCTGCCACGAGGAACTGGGTCCATGCCGTGGGAGCGGCCTCAGATTCTCGCTGCTGCTGGTCTCCACCAACCACCCCGTACCTACAGAAAAAACAGAAAAATCACATCCAATTCTTCAACTCGATGACAAACTCGAAAGACTGTCAACTGTTCAATCTCGTGTAGACTGTAGATTATGTGGGTGAAAACAGTAGCTGCTGCTGCTGCTGTGCTCTGTCTCTTTCGGTGGCCATTGGGGACAAAAAGGTTCAGCGCTGTTTGTTGTTCTTGTTTCAGCTAGCAGCGGCTGTAATAAAATCAAGCTTCGCAACATTGGGCACGTGCGTACCTGACAGATCTCTCCTCGTGACACGGCTGCCGTCTCTGTCCGAGCAGCTCCTCCGCCTCATGCTCCGCTGCCGCTCTTCTTGCCCAAAACCGTCGTCTGAACGAAAGATCAGTTCAGCTGATGATTAGTAGCCGGTGCAAATTAACCGTAACGGAGATACTATTGAGAGTGTTTTATTGATCATGGTGTGACCTACTGGTGCTGTCAGAATGGAACGACGACTCTGATGATGAGCTGCTCTTGAGGTTCAGCCATCTCTGCACCGCCGTCTTCGTCCTCCTCGGCCACGACGACTACGCGGTCAAACGCAAATCGAAGTAAGTTTCTTAATTTTTGTACAGTACTAACAGAAAGGGAATTGATGCTCCGGAATCCCGATTCAGACCAAATTACCTTTGGGATTCTTGCATTGTCTGTCCTCATGTTCTCCCTGTCTCCTTGCTGCTCCCTCTGCGTCAGATACAATAAAAGATGGTGAGGAGGTGTGGGAACAGCTCTGATGGTTGGGCCTTGAGGTGTAAAGAATGTCGCCAAAGTGCTAAATCTCGAGTAGTACTATTTAATCTACCAAATGTAGGCAATGTAGGGGAGAGGGAGGGAGGGAGGTGCTAATAAACTACTGCTGCTAAACTAACACAGCTTAACTGCTGCTCAGCTGGAGCCGTAGGACAGGAAGAGTAAAGTAGACTAGACTTAGGCAGAGAGCATAGACAGAGAAGAAGAAGGAGAATAAAGCAAATTACCAAGTGGAGGGACGGTGCCTATCTAATTAACTAACTAAGGTCTATTCAGACCTCAATCCTGCATGAATGCACCAAGCAAACTCTATACGACATACATGTACCCATGAATCCATCAGTGCTCATCCCAAAATCCAATCGGTGGAAGCCAAAACATGGATCCTAGATTCCTACCAATATCTGATGGCGGAGTAGAAGAACACACAAAGGACGACTGGGCGATGTGGCGGAAGAAGAGAATAGCTTCACATCGATGCCATGGTACCAAATGCAAGTTGCTGGTGGAAGCGGAGCAAGCTAGCTAGGCAAGAAATAGAGTAGGATAACACAGGTCAGTCCATGAGGTGCGATTGGTTACCTTTGATTAGCAATCAGCAGCGATCGAGCGGGGAAGGGAATGGAGTTTTTCAGGGGAAGAGAGGAGGTGGTGGGAGTGGGAACTGGGAAGGGAAGCGTGGGAGTGGGGGTGCTGCCTGCTGTCTTTATACTACCAGGACTGCACTGCCGTGTAGGGCCAGGTTCAGACGTTGATCACATTCTCGGGCAGCTCCTGTCTTTCTGGATGTGGGCCCCAAATATACATGAAATTTCAAATCGGCACGAATTTCGCCTATTGGTCTTTTGGTCAAAACACTCTCGATTATCTGTCACAGCAGGGCGTTCACTGTTCCTCCTCTCTCTGCCGAATCATGCCTAGAAAATACTGGCCTTAAATGACTGTACAAATAAAGATCTAAAAATACCAAAAATCAAATTCCTAAAAAATAAAACATACTCCTATATTTTTTTCTAATAAATATGGAGTACTATACATTCAAGCATTTCCTAGATAAAAAAATGAACTATGTTATTGTGACCTTGAAATATATTATCGACTTTCCACGGTTCTCGGCTGATGATGCCCTTGCAAAATAACGACTTCTTTTTTTTGTTGCAAAACAACGACTTTCATGTCACGGCTTTTTCCGTAAAATGATGACCCAAGGCCATTATTTTGTGAAAGTATTATGCTCCTTTTATTTTTTTGAGTAAATAATTTTAGGAAAATAGAGTGGCCCACATGTCATCCGATCCCGTAAAACATGTGAAGTTTTCACCCGTACTACATAATTCAAAAGTGTGTAGTGTTGTGAGATACTTGTCACGAAGCAGGAGCAGAGTTGACAAGTGGGAACCACTGATCTATTGACACTAGCAGGAGAGGGAGGGCCTACGCTTGGTCACGTAGAGCAGTTGCTCCGCTACGCATGCCACTCCCACTTACATGCTCACGTAGGCAAGGTCAGCGACCCTGTCAATCTCCGACGCTGACCAAACCTCGCCAAAACACCGTGTCATCGCCGACGCTGACGGACTCTCAGGTTTTTCCTATTGGACTCTCGGGTTTTTCCTATTCTTTTTCCACCACTTCGTTAAATTTCCTACCTGGAGTAGGTTACAGACAGCTGATTGTATGCTACTGTACATGCCCTAATGTATTGCAGATGATATGCACAATGCAGTTGTCGACTACCCCCCTGTCCCAAGTTTACATCTGTATATTCTGGTCATCGTTCTCAACCAAACGAAGATAAAACAGGTTTGGGCTAGTTATTGCATGAAGAAACGGATTTGCTTCAATAAAAACCGAATTTATAGGATAGCATAGACTAGTTTGCAAAACACCAGAGAAAAACTTGCATGACAATTGATGCAATACATGAGAGAGCCTCTATATGTAGAAACAATTATCAAGGAGAAGCACCGAGAACCTCCACGACAATTGATAATCTACATGACAATGACCATGGGTCAGGAAACAAACCAGCTCGATCAACTTAGGTTGCTACCAATCGTTTGCCGAAAGATAATGGTCTTGGCTGCATAAGTAAACATCAGAGTACGCGTGTGAGGTCACTGTGTGCGGCACTAGCAGCAGCGACGTGCCTCATCGAAAATGTTAACCGTACCACTCACATGGACGTCCCAGGAGGATATACAATACCAGTACACACACTGTCATTTCCTTAACTATAATCTTATATAAATATATACATTACCCAGCTGCTCCTTTCGGTAATACGCATGTGTCACGATCGATTAAAAAGTGACAGATCATATATAGAAGTTACTACTCCCTCCGTTCAGAAATATAAGCATTTTAGGTTTGCGAAATGAATGTATATAGACATCTTTTAGTTCATAGGTTCACTCGAATCCTCAACGAACATATACACAAAAATACGTCTAGATGCATCCGATTCACAAAGCTAAAACATCTTATATTTCTGAACGGAGGAAGTATAAACCAAGCAGGGCAGCGTAGACTAGCTAAACTTTCATTTGGGACACTTCATCCTGGTCACTTTTACAGAACTTTTGGAGTAGCTGAGGTATATGGCCGTACAACCAGGAACTAGCTTGGTCTACAATTAGGGCATCTCTATCATATTCCTTATATTGCCCGGCTTCTCAAACAGTTTTTAAGTGAACAATATACCGGTTTTAAGGTTAAACTATATATAGGATCTGCTAGAGATGATCTTGCAATGTTATCTCTAACAGTAATTGTTTCTTTCTAAAAGAGATCACCTATCCGAGCTATGGAAGTCGACTTCGCGTGATCCTAACGAACACTCACGCAACGTCTAGAAATTTGGATAGCATTATAGACTAATCGAAGCAGGGTTAGACGACACCAAACTTTGACATCTCTTGCAAGTTGCAAGTAAAAAACTCGATATATTTTGCTAATGATTTTGGACGCTTTCGTCTGAGTCACTTTTACAAGCACTTTTACATTTGTTAACGGCGCACACACTCATCATTCATGCACGGCAGCTACCATCTAGGAAGGGTCAACGATAACACCATCGACCACAATAGTAATTTCCTTTTCTTACACCATGCCGAGTCACCACAAACGTCGACATCCCCTCTTCCGTATCAAGGAACATCATTGATCGTATATACTCTGAGTTGTACGAATAATTGTGATCACGTGCACTCTCCATGAGTTCGTGCACGGAACATCTAGTTAAGTATTCAACACTAACAACCTACTAATGCCGGGCACCATAAAAACAACTACTAATGTCAGTACGAGAGCCGAGGTGGCACGTCCATGGCAGTTTAGTTAGTATCCCGTATGGTCCTGTAAAAGTTGTACGTTTGATCAAGAGATAGTCAACAATTTTCGTCGCGAAAACACTTCTAATTTTTCCTACTTATATGTTTACAAGTATTTGGATTTCATACTTCATACATACTTTCTCCAAAAAAGTGTTTTCATAATAAATATTTTTTTGTTGAATCTATAAATATTTGGATCAAATAATGTGCAACTGCCACTTAATTTAGCACCTTCTTAGTCAATCCTGCCCTAAATCATAGGGGTTAATGTGCTCATGCCAGTCTCAACTGCACAAATTAAAATTGTATTTGTTCCCACTAAACTTTGCAAAAAGAAGGGTGTCCCATCGTTTCGAGCAAGTCCTGACCGTACACTCTCCGACTCCACATTGCTTAATTAAGAACTGATGTAATGGGCAACACAGTGTACCCTTCCTGATTGTGTTGTTTTGCTGCTAGTAGGCTGACCACGCGTCGATCTTACTTATCATCCTTAATTAATCTACATGATCACTTAAAAGCTGAGAAAGCAATAACAAGTAGATCAAACTGGCACATGAACTTCCTTAATTAAACTACATGGTCACTGAAAAAGATCAAACCGGCACATGGACGTAAACGTCAGGCCAAGCAAATAGACAATCAACCTATGATGACCGATCCCCTTTATCTGCTCAATGATTCGCTGCAGATCAAGCAAAAAGATTTCCTCGTAACACGTGCCAAACATCGTGCTAATCTGGCGGATTAGGTGACTAATTGAATGAGATAATGAAGAACTAAGTAAACCACCTAGCTAGCTCCTACGGAGTAAGCTATTTGCTAGTGAGGGGTCGTGCATATAGATACACATGCATGCTAATTACTTCCACCCGGTTGGTTCTAGTTATTTTGTGTACTAGTACTACTATACTACTGTGTTTTAATAATAACTATTTATAACATTGTTTGTGCCCTAGCTAATGACATGATTCATGTAGGCAAGGCCAATGTGCACCTGCCAGTTTGAATGTTGCAACGCCGTGGTGCCACAAATCAGCAAAGAATGGATGTTTGGGGAGGCAGGCATCATGCAAGCAAGTTGTTGTCTTCGCACATAAGCGATTAGTTGTCAACCGATGGCACAGGACGGCAACCAGTGATGCATCAAAACAGAACGCATCATGTCCTTTTATTTTGGTGTGTTGCTGATGAGTTCCTTGTTCCAATGATCATCTGAGATGACATCTGAAGTGGAGAGAAGAGATCAACATTCCAGGGAAAACTAATTAATTATGTTGAACATAGGAATCACTCTGCTTCTTAATGCATACATTAGGGCATAAATGATGCGCATATTAAGTGAAAAAATATACCTACCTACCACCACTGCGACTCCACAATTATAATGGAAAACTAAAGCGCAATATGAAAAATATTTGAATAAACAATAATTGACTAAACATAGCACGACACTCTAAAATGGTAAGGCCACTATAAAAAAAATCTCATAAAATGGTTAGCCCACTATAAATTTTCTAAAATATTTCTGTCTCATGTATACTATATCAAGCATGACACTCTGGTACCATCGTTCCGCTTACCAGCAAATGAGAAAAATGAAATCACACTGTTAAGCCAACATTTCCATAGGAACAGAGTGTCCAATACATGTCAAAGCCACATGCATGTGATGTGTTCTCTCAAATCTACCTGGAAATATCTAAAATGCTCACCCTAATCAGCATAAATAAAGTGCCAAGCAGAAAGTGCAGTGTCACAACAAGATATTTGTGATCAACATGGCCAGAGTGGACAACTTGGAGCCAGTAAGCTTCTGAGACCAAACAACATGGCCAGATATTTGCTTTATTTATATTATCTCAATGCTTTTGGGTTTGTGGCACCAGCGGAGAGGGGGGCCTACGCATGTAGTACAACAATTGTAAATCTTGAATGTGATGGCGTTGTAACGGAGTCCACCCCACGCCCCGCTTAGTACATGCACGCGTAGACGTAGACAACCGCGGAAAATTTTGAACGTGATTCAAACCACAGCAAGCAAACACATCAAGGAGTTTCATTCAAGAGAAAACAGAAGGGAATCAAATGTTTTGAACAAATACCGCAAAAACCGTAGCATGTTAGCAAGAGTTGGATCAATTTCCAGCAACATTCTTGAACGAGGCGTTCTCAAGAGCACGGAAATGTTGTAGCAAACCAAAACCCCAGACTCCTACACATACCGCGGAGATTGGAGTTGTCTTTTCTTCTATCCATGGACTGAAGGTCTAACTTCGTGCTATGTCAATAGAATTATGTTTGGCTGAATCTATAAAAATATATTAACACCTATAATACCAACTTTGTTTCATACATTAGAGTCATCATAAGACATTTTGTATACTTTATATACATTTGATGTTCTATATTAGCATATTTTGGTAGATTTGATCATACTACTTTTTTTACTTGAGACAGGTACAACTTCAATTAATTTGGAACGGACGGAGTATTATCTAGAAGAGATGCCGATAACTTCCATGACAATGGGTGAAATACGTGGCAACGCCCATGGGTCACGATGATTAGGCATGGACACGTCCCGTGATACAATAGAAATACACAAGCTGCTGCCATTTCCTTAACAATAATCTCACACAAATGAAAAATACATTACCCTGCTGCCCCTTTGGGTAATACGGCACAGGATATGCCGATACGGATCCATCGAACAAAAGTGACGGCTCATAGCGTTCGTGTTACCATAATCAAGAGATGCTTAGAGCAGACTAAACTTTCATGTCTTCCTCAAGTAAAAAAATTGATATCTTTTCCTAATTATTTGGTACGCTTTCATTCAAGTCACTTTGATGGCACTTTTACATTATAGTTAACGCGCGTACACTCATCTTGCATGCATGGATGCTAGCTAGCTAGATAGTGTCAATGATAACAACATCAACTACAATAGTAATTGCCCATTTTCTTTCTTACATGTTGTGACATAGCACATACCTCCCTTCTACAAAATTTGATAAAATATAGATCATGTATGTTCATGTATTTAGTATTCTAAGGATTGTGGTGGCCGAGAGTATGAACCATATATTATCTGTTTTGTGATTGGTCGTGGAAACACTTGAGAAACCAGATTACATCTTAGATCCCACTTTCGGCAAGGCTTGATGTGGATTAAGCATATTTTCTAACAATTTGATTTCAAGCTGATGGATGATGGACCTAAAAAAACTTGTTTTGGGAAGACTCATGGATGAATGATTCACCACTAACAGTTAAATTTTCCAGATTGTATCATATCACCTCCCCAAAATTGATTAATATGAAGAAATCTAAAGAGTTGGGATGGGGGTGCATCGGATTTAGAAAAAATATTGTGGGTGAGACTGCAGAATGGTGGATCAAATTAAAAGATTGGTTGATGTTGTGGATCTAGTGAACACTCTCGACGGAATCAAATAGAAAATTGGCAATCAAACAAATTTACAATTCTGGGATCTATATTTGCAGCTTCAATCGATCATCTTGTTTGCTTACGAAATTCCCGTGAAAAATAAAATTCTCCTACAAATTAAATATTCATTTGGCTCATGCTCAAGTATAACATCCTAACCAAGGATAACCTAATTTGTAAAGGATGGACATGCAATGAGCAATGACACCTTTTTAGCTAGAAAGAAAACTGTAGATCACTTGATGTTCCACTTTTCTCTATCTATGCTAATATTGCGGGTGGTTTTGTGAGCTTTTGGCCTTTCCAAGCCTATATCACATAAGATATTGTTGGTATTTAGTTAAACTCTTTTCCTTCATCATGGTGAAAGTTGGTGCTTTGTGAGAGAGAGGAATTATTTTTGGTGATTTGAAAATCTTGAAATGTGGCGTGTTTTCTTTAAATCCAGTCAAACTAAGGCATATGTTACTTCGGACAAACCTAGAACTTCAATTATTTTAGAACCGAGTATCTATATAGCTTTATTCGATTATTGGCGAATGGGTGCTTACTGGTGGTACAAAGTTGTGGGTCAACAACATGCGCTACTCATACAAGAACCACCTCTTGATTGGGTAATTGACCGAGTTGAGTGAGCATGGTCTCACTCACTATATTTTCAATATTTTTATGATACATGGATGTGATTGCCTATGATCATATTAGTGCTCCCTCTGGTACTGTAAACAATTGTCGATGAGCAAGGACCAAGGATAGAGTAGAATCATTCATGCCAAACAAACTTCTAAATATTTGACTGCTAATGCATTTACAAATATTTGAGTTGATACACAAAATACTTCTGAAAGAGTGGTTACATAATATAAAGGGTTGTTGTTCTGATAAATATAGTGTTGTCCAAAACGACAACATTTACATGACCAAATGGGGTAGTAGATATTAGTTTTCAAATTATATTTTGAAGACCACATAGAGTAACTTCATGGATTTTATCCGGTCTCCCGTCAATTCTAGCTTGGGATGAGAATGGGATGTCTGCATTGCCATGTCATATACTACTCTAGGACAATCATGTGCACCCATAAGCTAATTTGTGCGCTAAATGATTGAGATTAGTGTGCACATGTCAGTCTCAAATGCACAAAAACTTTGTGTCAATTACCCAATAAAAATTACAAAAATATGGTTCCATTGTTCCAAGCAAGTTCGGAACGTACACTTCCCGCTCCACAATGCTTAATTAACAACTAATTTGAAGCGCGGTACAATGTACCCTTCATGGCGTGTTGTTTTGCTATCAGTAGGCCGACCACACATCCATCTTACTATCTTCCTTAATTAATCCACATGATCGCCGAAAAGATGAGATAGAAAATAATAAGCAGATCAAACTGGCACATGAATGTAAACATCAGGACAGGCGAATAGACAATCAATCTGTGATGACCGATCCCCTTTAATCTGCTCGACGATTCGCTGCAGATCAGGGAAAGGGATTTGCCTATAACACGTGCCAAACACCACGCTAATCGGACAAATTAGGTGACTAAATGAATGAGCTAATGAAGCACTAACTAAATCACTTAGCTAGCTCCTAGGGAGTAAGCTATTTGCTGGTGAGGGGTCATGCATATAAATACACATGATAATTACTTTCAATCAGTAGGTTCTTGTTATTTTGTGCACTACTACTACTACTACTACACTAATTTGCTCTGATGATAACTAATGAAAAGATTCATGTAGGCAAGGAAAATGTGCACCTGCCAGTCCGAATGTTGCAACGCCAATCAGCATAGAAAAGAATGTTTGGGGATGCAGGCATCATGCATGCAAGTTGTTGTCAACTGGTGGCACAGAAAGGCAACCAGTGATGCATCAAAACAGAACACATCATGTCTTTTCCTTTTGGTGCGGTGTGATGAGTTCCTTGGTTCCAATGATCATCTGAGGTGACATCTGAAGTGGAGAGAAGAGATCAACTTTCCAAGGAAAGCTAATTAATTATGTTAAACATAGGAACCACTCTGCTTCTTACTAATGCATACATGAGTGCAGAAATGGTGCGCATAGTAAGTGAAAAAAGAATACATACCTACCACCACTGCGACTCCACAATTATAATGGGAAACGGATGCGCAATATGGCAAATATTTGAATAAACAATAGTTGACTAAACACAGCAGTACACTCTAAAATGGTAGCCGCCCTGGGCCCAAATAAAATAGGGGCCCAAAAAATGTAGTTCTACTGTACATCTAAAAAAAATCTATTGGGCTGTCAACGCCGGACGCTTCAACTCCTAGGCACACACCGCCCCGTCGCTTACTTCTCGATCGACGAGACGACGATCTCAGGACCAGCCTCGACAGGTCGTTACTACTCGTTGACAGCCCAATAGAAATTTTCCTGTCAGACTCGTCACGTCACGTCCCAGGGGCCAGGACTCCCAGCGCCGCGTCGGTCAGTGTCGTTACTACTCGTTTTCGGACTGAAGTCCCGTCGCGACTCGTTTCCCCTGGTCCCTGACTCCCTGTCTGCCTCCCTGTCCTTGGATCGGATCGACGAGACGACGACGGATCGTCCTTCTTCTTCAGGCACGATTCCGTGAAGGCCATCGACGAGACGATGATCGACCGCCTCGGCCTGCCTGCTGGTTCATTCTCCATCGCACACGCCTAGCCGACTAGCCCATGCCTCTGCTGGTTACACTTGTCCTAATTTTTAGTTCATAATTCTAATTAGTACCTGATTGTTGTTATTGTTTGTAGCGTCCGAAGTTAACTGATTATGGCGCCCGAATCCGGTGCTCAGAAAAGACCAATGTCTGCTATGGAGCTTTTTGAGTTTGTTAGAGAAGCGGATTGTTATCCTAGTATTTCTATCGCTTATCAGATCTTATTTACTATGCCCGTGACTGTTGCAAGCTGAAAGAAGCTTTTCAAAGTTGAAATTATTGAAGAACTATTTGAGATCTTCAATATCTCAGGAGAGGTTAAATTGTTTGGCAAGTCTATGCATCGAGAAGAAGTTAGTGGACGAGATTGATATTGATTTCATCGTCACGGACTTTGCTTCTAGGAATTTTCGGAGAAAATTTTAAGGTATCATGTAAACATTGTTATTTTTATATGAATATTATGGTTGGAAGTGTACTTAAAATATTTTTTTATCATCTCATATATGTATAAAAAAAATATGCTAAGGGGCCCAAAATTTTAGTTTCCCCTCGGGCCCCCGAAATCTCAGGACCGGCCCTGGTTGTAACGAACCAAAAACCCAGCCTCCTCCGCGTACCGCGGACATTAGAGTTGTATTTTTCTTATATTACACGGAATAAAGAGTATACGCGGCAACTGGTGCAATAAATTAAAGGTCTAACTTCGTTCTATGTCAAGAGAATTAAGTTTGGCTGAATGGCTATAAAAATGTATTAAAACCTATATTACCAATTTTGTTTCATATATTATAGTCATCATAACATATATTTTGTATACTTTATATACATTTGATGTTCTATATATTAGCATAGTTTTCATAGATTTGGTCATACTATCTTTTTTTTTACTTAAGAGAAGTAGAGCTTCAATTAATTTGGAATGGACGGGATACTATCTAGAAGAGGCACCGATAGCTTGCATGACAATGGGTGCAATACGTGTCACTCACCATGGGTCACGATGATTAGGCATGGACGCATAGGAATGGCCCCATATATAGAAACACCAACTAGCACAAAAGAGCCGGGACTGGGAGCCAAGTAAGAAACATGATCTGACGTGGCATATGGTTGGAAGGGGAGAAAAAGGGAAGTACCAGGGAGTTGAGCTAAACGAACAATCTTAATCGAAAGTTCTAAGAGTTTAGCTTGCTAGCAATCGTTTGGTGACAGCTAATCCCCTTGGGGCTGCATAAGTAACATTAGAATGTGTGAGTGAGGTCACTGGTTGCGGCACTAGAGCGCAACAGCGACTCGCTTCCCCGAAATGCTAACCATACCACTCACGTCACATGGTTGTCCCGTGACACAATACCAATACACATTTCCTCAACTATAATATCACACAAATGTAAAATACATTACCCTACTGCCCCTTTCGGTAATACGGCGCAGGATATGCTGATATGGATCCATCAAACAAAAGTGATGGCTCATAGTGTCTGTGTTACTATAATCACGACATGGTTAGAGAAGGCTAAACTTCCTTGTCTCCTCCAAGTAAAAGAAAGTGGATCTCTTTTCCTAATCATTCGGCGCTTTCACCCGAGTCACTTTTACGACACTTTTACATTATAGTTAACGCGCGTACACTCATCGTGCATGCATGGCTGCTATCTAGCTAGATAGGGTCAATGATAACAACATCAACTACAATAGTAATTGCCCATTTTCGTTCTTACATGACGTGGCATAGTATATACCTCCCTCCCTTCTACAAAAATTGATAAAATATAGATCATGAATGTTCATGTATTTACTATTCTAAGGATTGTGGTGGCCGAGAGTATGAACCATATATAATCTGTTTTGTGATTGGTTGTGGAAACACTTGACAAACCAGATTATATCTTAGATCCCACTTTTGGCAAGGCTTGATGTGGATTAAGCATATTTCCAGCAATTTGATTTCAATCTGATGGATGATGGACCTAAAAAACCTTGTTTTGGGAAGACTCATGGGTGAATGATTTGCCACTAACAGTTAAATTTTCCAGATTGTATGATATAACCTCCCCAAAATTGATTAAAAGGAAGAAATCTAAAGAGTTGGGATGGGGTGCGTTGGATTTAGAAAAAACATTGTGGGTGAGACGCAGAATGGTGGATCTAGTGAACACTCTTGACGGAATCAAATAGAAAACTGGCAATCGAACAAATTTAGAATTTAGGGATCTACATTTGCAGTTTCAACATGTGGTCTTGTTTGCTTACAAAATTCCCGTGAAAAATAAAATTATCCTGAAAATTAAATATTCATTTGGCTCATGTTCAAGAATAACATCCTAATCAAGGACGGCCTGGTTCGTAAAGGATGGACATGGAATGAGCAATGACACCTTTTTAGCCTGAAAGAAAACTGCAGATCACTTGATGTTCCGCTTTTCTCCATCTAAGCTAATATTGTGGGTGGTTTTGTGAGCTTTTGGCCTTTCCAAGATGATATCACATAAGATCTTGTTGGTATTTAGTTAAACTCATCTTTTCCTCCATCATGGTAAAAGTTGGTGCTTTGCGAGAGAGAGGAAGTGTTTTCGGTAATTTGAAAATCTAGAAATGTGGCATTTTTGCTTTAAATCCAGTCAAACTATGACATGTTTAACTTAGGACAAACCTAGAACTTAAATTATTTCAGAACTGAGTATCTATATAGCTTTATTTGATTATCGGCGAATGGGTCTTTACTGGTGGTCAAAGTTGTGGGTCAACAATATGCGCTACTCATACAAGAACCACCTCTTGATTTGGTAATTGACCGAGTTGTGTGAGCACGGTCTCACTCACTACATTTTCAATCTTGTTCTGATACACGGATCCGATTTCCTATGATCATATTAGTGCTCCCTCTGGTACTGTAAAATATTTGACTGCTAATGCATTTACAAATATTTGAGTTGATACACGAAATACTTCTCAAAGAGTGCTTACATAATATAAAGGGTTGTTTTTTTGCGGGTAAAACGGATCTTTATTAAGAAGAAAGGGCTACATGCAGCTCACGATCCAACTCCTGAAGAACAACATCAGGGCCGGATCCGAGCCAAACGACGGTTCTTTGCTCTGTTCTCGCAAAGTTTGCGAGGCGGTGACTAACCCTAACTTCCGAATGATCCACTTTTACGAACTTACACTCTCTATCATGACTAGCTAGTAGCTTAATATCTGAAATAATATTTAGGTACGGTGAACGATCCATCGAGCTCTCCGAAGCGGCAGAAATAACTTGGACACAATCTGATTCAATAATGATCGGTAGAAGACTGCGGGCAAGGGCAAGCTCCAAGCCTTCACGGCAAGCGGAAAGTTCAGCTTCCACCACCTCAGAACATCTAGGCAGAAACCGACACGCGGAGAAAATGATTTGCCCGAGGATCGGACTTAATATAAAGGGTTGTTGTTTTGACAAATATAGTGGTGTCCAAAACGATAACATTTACAGGACCAAATAGGGTAGTAAATATTAGTTTTCAAATTATATTTGGAACACCACATAGAGTAACTTCATGGATTTTTATCCGATCTCCCATCAATTCTAGCTTGTGATGAGAATGGGCGTCTGCATTGCCATGTCATATACTACTATAAGACAATCATGCGCACCCATAAGCTAATTTGTGCCCTGAATGATTGAGATTAGTTTGCACATGTCATTCTCAAATGCACAAAAACTTTGTGAAAATTACCCACTAAAAATTGCAAAAATATGGTTCCATCGTTCCAAGCAAGTTCTGAACGTACACTTCCCACTCCACATTGCTTAATTAACAACTAATTTGAAGCGCAGTACAATGTACCCTTCACGGCGTGCTGTTTTGCTGTCAGTAGGCCGACCACGCACCCATCTTACGATCTTCCTTAATTAATCCACATGATCACCGAAAAGATGAGATAGAAAATAACAAGCAGATCCCCTTTAATCCCCTTAACAGGCACATGAACGTAAACATCAGGGCCAGGAAAATAGACAATCAACCCATGATGACCGATCCCCTTTAATCTGCTCGACGATTCGCTGCAGATCAAGGAGAAAAGATTTGTCTGTAACACGTGCCAAACACCGCGCTAATCAGACAGATTAGGTGACTAAATGAATGATCTAATGAAGAACTAAGTAAATTACTTAGCTATCTTCCAGGGAGTAAGCTATTTGCTGGTGAGGGGTCATGCACATAGACACATGCTAATTACGACTTCCAGTCAGTAGGTCCTTGTTAGTTTGAGAACTACTATAGTATTACTTCTTTTCTGATGATAACTATTTTCTATCATTATATGTACCCTAGCTAATGAGAAGATTAATGTGTGCAAGGCATATGCACAACTGCCACTCTGAATGTTGCAATGCCTTTGTGCGACAAATCTGCAGAGAGAAGGATGTTTGTGGATCCAAGTTGTTGTCTTTTCACATGATTGATTAGTTGTCAAGTGATGGCACAGAAAGGCAAACTAGTGATGCATCTAAACCCACCTTGCATCATGTCTTCTCATTTTTGTTATGTTGCCGATGAGTTCCTTGTCCAATGATTATCTGAAGTGACATCTGAAGTGGAGAGAGAAGAGATCAACTTTCTAGAGAAAGCTTACTAGTTATGTAAGAGTATATGTTTACTTGTAAATGTGTTGAATATAAGAACCACTCAGCAGCTTAATGCATAGATGCACGCGTGAATAATGCGCACGATTAAGTGGAGAACATGCATAGCTACCACCACTGAGACTCCGCGATTATAATGGGAAACTGATGCGAGATATGAAAATATTTGAATAAACAATATTTTACCTTCAGTGCTAGATCAGCTTTTCGGCACTTGGGGTGAACATCATGAGAAAGATCATCTCTCCTAGCAGAATCACTTGGACGGGTAACAGGAATCGTGTGGTCTTCAACAACGGAAATGCAACTTCAAGACATGGAGCATTATCCCTGTTCTAACAATGGACTTGGATTACTAGATATATTCCTCAACAAGCATTATATGCTAGTGTTTCTCAAGTTAAACTAACATTGCTAGTACTGAAATAACGAGCTGTTCCAAAAAATACTTCATGTATTCCCCTAACTTCTAAGGCAAACAGTAAGATTCTCATACCGCAGTAACTGAGATGCCTTCATGTAAATTCATTTTCATGAATTATATGGCAGAAATACTAGGGAGAGTCCAAGCTTTCGGGAGGTCCATTCACGGTGGTTGGTTTCCAAGAAACCAGCAACAAAGCACCGATCATTGATTGTGATGCAATGCCTTCAGGTGATTATGATGACGATGTCCTGTAGGGGTCATCAGTGCTTTAAGTAAACGCGGCAGAAAGAAGAGAACAAATTAATCTTGCTTGCTCGATACAACCATGCCCGATGGTTATTGGTTCGACGGCCCTATGTAGTATATTAGTTGGTTTCTTATAATCAGTAAGTGCGCGTGGACGGTGCTAACAAAACTATCTATGTTCCTCATGTTTCTTTGTGCCAGTACGTGCAAAACATTTGTTAATTAATCTGGACACGAGGCGGGTCTTGCAGTAGAAGCTGTTAAACGTTGAGTCTGTGAGAATAAAGGCAAATATTCAGAGTTCTACGGTTGTTGTAGAAAATAGAAAAATATAGTAGTTCTACGGAAGTTACTCTGTATTTTTGACAGAACAAGTCGGAGCACGCAGATCTGTTCAACGTAAAATCCATCTTCTTACCTGCAGAATGTGATGAAACAGGTGAGCCGAACATGTAAGGTGGAGTTCCATCCAATCGCACAAACCCATAACACCATAAAACAAACATTTGAAACCATGTATAGCAATTTTTTATATGTAACCCTATTGTATAGATAATGAATAGAAGTTCGGTCAAAGTCTCAAGAAAACAGATTGGGGAAAATAAATTATGTCACCAAGCTGGACAGTAAATAACAGTGTTTCTTATTTAAGATGGACTTTAAAGTGCCATTAAACCTCTACCTTGTCGTAGTGATATGCATTTGAGCACAGCAATAACAAAGTAAGATTTTCAATAAGCTGATGCAAAATGCAAGTAGCATGCTGGAGGCTGTATTATTATGATGTACTTCTTTGACATTTAACAGATAGCGTGGCAATCAAGTACAACTGAATACAACACTTTCTTTGAAAGTAGCAATTTTGCGAGATCTGCAGGTAAGATAAATTCTGATCAATGCACCTGTTAAAGATTTTTTTTACATATATTTATTCCTTAACAAATGCAACACGATGCATACAACAGTCTTCTTTTCCTCTGATATAGTACCACACAATACCCTTGAGATCATCCCTTCAGCAGCCCTGGAATCCTGGTAGTAGCTTTCTATCGACCTCGACAGGATGTTGTGGATAACAAAGTGCATGGTAAAATTTCAGATTGAACGTCAAAGTTTCCAAACAATGTACACAATTATATGCTGAAATTGCCTGAAAATACGCACACAAAGTCAGGATTATCAATCCCCACGCCAAAGGCTATGGCAGCACGTATGACTTCGACCATCTCTCTGTGCCACTGTTCTTGGACACTGTTTGTGGACGAGCCACCAAGTAAGCATCATAAATTCGTAATAAGCATGTTTTATCTTTTTTTTAGATCAATAAGCATGTTTTATCTTGTAGTTCTCCCTCAAGAACTTGGCAAGTGTTCCCAATGCATTCTTCGAGAGACAGTTTACAATAGGGGCCATGTTCATGATACACTCTTTCAGGAGCTGCACCAGGGAGTTTTTGTCTTGCCAATCACCTTGTAATTGAGACTGAGTCTGTTGAAGCGCCTCTTAAGTAGCAAAGCATTTAGCACCCAAAAGGTAATGAATAATTCCTACAGATTGCATTGAGAAATCAGAGTTAGCAAGTTTTTCTCCAAGATGGAGTGTGCTAACAGGAGGGGGGTGCTTTAGTGCCTTACCGTCAGTTTCGCTTCAGTTGCTGCTGCAGTTAAAGCCATTTTCAGTACTCTTGGGAAGTTCAGTTTGAGGCACCCTAGGATTCAGTAATCTCACATATCTTGGATTCAAGCATTACCTTGAGCAATGAGCCTCACCAATTACAAATCTTGGAAATCCCTATGGAAAAAAAAGTACAGTACTAAAACAAGATGTAGCATTGAACAATGAAGTTTAGTACCCTCTGGTGTAGGGCTTTTAGAATCTCCATAAAGGAATAGATTTCAGCCATTATTCCGGGGGTGACTTAAAAAAGTCTGAATACTTCGTTAAGTCACAGTTAACAAGTGTTGCTCCAAGCGTAGTGTGGTAGCAGGAGGGGAGTGCTTTAGTGCCCATGGACAACTCCAGATGCTGCTGCAGTTAAAGCCATGATAGGGTCTCTATGAGAAGTTCAGTAGTATAGAGATCAAAATCAGCAATATATGCAAGAAAAAATACTGCTTCTGAAAGAATCATCACGATGTTAAATTCAAGCATTACCTACACAATGAGCTTCACCAATCACAAATGTTGATAGAATTTCACTATGAAAAGGTCCAGTTTAGCATTAAAAAATTCAGGTGAAATGGAAAAAAAGTACTACTCGTATACAAGTAGAAGTATTGAACAAGAAATAAGCTTGTCTTACTTCCTACCGTGACCCAACTAGAAGATGCGTATTTTCATCATTCCAGTAAGATCACCAGGCTTTCCGAAAATGCTAAGAGAGTCAGGTGTTTCTTGTCTTGTACAAGAAATAAGCTTTTGTTGCTTCCTACCGTGACCCAACTAGATCCCAGAGATTTTGTCACTCCTTTTTTTCTCGCATTGCTTCTCTGGCTATCTTAGCTTCACCCCAGTTACCAGCTGCAGCATGTAAGCTTGAAAGCAACACGTATGTCTACAAGGTTTGTGGTTCTAACTCAGCAATTTTGCCTGCTGCAATTTTCCCTCTCTCTTCATCAGGTCTGAAGGGCAACTGGTAAATACCTTCTTCAGACGACCACCTCGTCCAAGGAGATCGATAAAAACATGCATTACTACCCTAGGCTTAATCCATAGACTTTGCTCATAGAATCCAAGTAATGCCAGACCTCCGAAATCAAGACAGCACGAGCACAAGAAACTAAGGAGACCTAGGAATGTAACTTCATCTATTTATTCTTATGTTGCATGCTTAACTGAAAAACAAAAACCAGGCCACGACCTAGACGAGAACGCTGCCATCCCAACGTTCTCACTCGCCCCCTACTTCGTCGTCATACCCACTTCAGTATCGTGCCATCCCGATATGATCACAGCATCGATCTACTCTAAGTAACAACAGAAACAACGACTCAGTTTATTTTTCTAGCTGAAGAAAAGAAACGCTAACTGTCGAAACCGACAGACTAACAACTAACTCTGAACTTCCTGACGAAACTGAATTTTCTGAAGAACCTGATGAGGCAGCTGGTTAACACTGAATCTAACATACATGTGACGAAATGCTTTCGGTTCTTGGCTTTGCCAAGAAGAGTTAACTAGTAACGCTAATGAAGAATCAAATGGATATCACTGCTTGCTTTTCCTGCGATGCAAATGCCCCCCAAAAAAACATTTATATTTTGTTGCATCGTGCTAATTTCCCCCAGAGAAAACATGCACGCAAAAAAACAATGCTAATACTATTTCAGATTCGCAACCTTAATCGGAAATAGTCAAGAGTCAACAACCGTGTCCGATGAATTTTATTGTAGGATTGCACTATGTGCTCCAGTGCGGCGCACGCTTTCGCATCTCTCCTCTGGCTCGGCCTGTGTAAGCAAGCTCACCGATGGGCCTTGTTTGCGCTCTAAACATCAGCCCCCATTATCTGCTCCCTCTTCCTCCTCGTCAGGACAACACCACATCATTTGTGGCTGTTAAGATCTATCACTAGATGACAATAAAAAAAGAAGCTGATGACCTAAGGACAACATAGAAGGGATGCAACCCATATACCATTCAGATCACAAACAGTCTATAGTGTCTAGGTGCAAGGCTCAATTGTGACTACTTGCCAGATTAATTAGGGGTCCTAGTTCCCAAGTTTTAATTAGTTTATCGTTGCAAAGTTTAACTGTGCCTAGTTGCCGAGGGTAATTAGTGCCAAGTTGCTAGGTTAATTACTTAATTAGCTCCTTCACGCTTTTGGACTTCGTATGCTTCATTCGAAAATTCTCCGACAACTTGACCTAGCAAATTATATATGGGCCACCGCTCACCATTAAGGCATGTAACTTGGCTAGTGGGAACTTGTATGTTCCCAACAAGCATTGTCCTGTCAGTGAAAACACTAATAAGGAAGCGATGACCTAAATCTATCATCAAGAAGTTAGTAAATAACATTTACTGTCGTTTGTTAGGAAAGGCCATCATGGATGCTTTATAGATTATTTAGGCAAGTGGGAAGCTCTGTTAGTTAATCACAGCAGTGTTTACACTGGGCACATCTTAAGGTTCCAATAACCAAGTTGTATAGTGTCCACTGTCTACTTCAAGGTGTCTACTGCATTCTTCGGTCTCCCGCGAAAGATTAACTGAAAAACGTAGTGACAGGGGTTATCAAGATATTCAAAGCAAAAAAAAAAGCAACAAAAAAAGAGGTTGTGGTTCATCGGCCCAATTACACGAAAATATCAGGCTACGAAAGCAGTGCCACGAAAATCTGTTGTTTTTCTATGTGGTTGGTTGACAGTGCCAGGTCAGAGAGCGAGCTAGTGATATCAGCACCTTGTTGGAGTGGTGGTGGTCGACTACTGAGGAAGGAAGCGCTTGTAATGTGGGAACTGAATCCTGGAAAGTCAGGGGAATGAAAATGAGGGAGTAATACTTCTCTTAGCCTAGTCCCTAGTCACATGTACTTTCCTCACAAAACAAGACTTTTGGGGAGAAAAACGGTTGGCTTTCGACTATTTCATACCAAAGCATGTATTCCATCACCACCACTCCACCAGGGCCTGATTTCCACGGTACTCCTATAAGAGCCCATCGCTCTCGGCTTTGCTCAGCAGAGAGGGACTTGGTCAACACGTACGATAAGACCTGTGACACAAGGTACTGAATCTCCTGCACTCATATTTCTTACCCAATTCCTGTGAAAAAGGTTGGCACTAGAGATGACACCGACGAGAGGTGGTGCTCAGGACGACCAGGCCGGAGAAGCAGCCAGCGTGGAAACAGAGGCGATCTCCTGCGCCGCCGAGGGAAGGAAAGGCACCTGGAGGCACGCGGCGTTCCACGTGGCGACGACGATCGCCACGCCAGCGGCCTATGCTCCGTTGCCCTTTGCTCTCGCATCCCTCGGCTGGCCTCTCGGTTAGCAGGGTCATACTGTCTACAATTATACCATAAATTCTCTGATTCAGTTAGTGTGATCCTGTGATGAGCAGTTAATTTTTCTACCACAGGCGTTAGCAGCTTGGTCATTGGAACACTGGTTACCTGGTGTTCTAGCTTGATCGTTGCCTCGCTGTGGCAGTGGAATGGAGAGAAGCACACCAGCTACCGCCTGCTTGCACGGAGCATCTTTGGTCGGTTCAATTTTCTTTCCATCAAATAATTCTCTGTCCCATCTTCAATTTCCTAAAAAGAAAGAGGTTTTTAAATCTGGCCACTTATTAGCAGGGTTCTTTAGAGATTATCCATTCGGTTTCCTTTTCTATGTGAGGTAATATGGTCATGGATCTGAAATTAGTAATGTTTCACCTATGATATACCCTTCTGCGTCGACAAGTGACTGTTAACAGCGTAGAAGTCTGTAAAAACAAATTTACCTTGAGTGATGACAAGAAGTTGTACTTTGCTGAAGGTCCTTGGGGATACTGGTACGTGTCGTTCTTCCAGCAAGTGGCATCAGTTGGCAACAACATCGCAATCCAGATCGCGGCAGGCAGCAGCCTCAAGGCAGTCTACAAGCACTACCACGCCGCCGACGACAGCACAATCACGCTGCAGCACTTCATCCTTCTGTTTGGCGCATTCGAGATGTTCCTCTCCCAGCTTCCCGACATACACTCGCTCCGGTGGGTGAATGCTACCTGCACTGCTAGCACCATTGGATTTGCCGTGACAGCCATCAGTGTCACGCTATATGATGGTAAAGTCAGCAAAAATTTAAATCCTGCATCAAGTACTGAAATTGCTGGAAGACATGGAAAGAATCTACAGCATGTTCTTCTGCAGGACATCGGGTTGACCGGAGGGAAGTTGGATACAGTCTGCAAGGAACCACCGCAACCAAGATCTTCAGAGGTTTCAACGCACTGGGCACAATAGCGTTCTCATTTGGCGACGCGATGCTGCCGGAGATTCAGGTGCCCGTCACACGTTCAGTTTCATATTGATCTGTTAGTACACAGACAATTTCTTATGTGAAATTGTCTGAAATCACAGAGCACTATCAGAGAACCGGTCAGGAAGAACATGCACAGGGGCGTCTCGACAGCGTACTCGTTGATCATCATGTCCTACTGGACACTGGCATTCAGTGGCTACTGGGCTTTTGGGTCTGGAGTGCAGCCATACATCCTGTCCTCCCTGACTGCTCCGGCATGGGCAATTGTAATGGCAAACCTATTTGCGGTGATTCAGATCACAGGTTGCTTTCAGGTAACTGTAACCAATTACCAATGGCAAATCTTTAAGTTCCATCCGAAATTTCTTGGTAACAACCGCAGTAACTATGAGTGTTCCCAAAGATATACTGCAGGCCGACATATGCATACTTTGAAGACCACATTCAGGTGAAGGACACAAGGCACAAAGCATGGGTGTGGCGGCTGATATATACCTCTGTGTACATGGCGGTAATCACCCTCGTTGCGGCGGCAATGCCTTTCTTTGGGGACTTTGTATCCGTTTGTGGAGCGGTCGGTTTCACCCCTCTGGACTTTGTGTTGCCAGTATTGGCATTTCTGAAGGCTGGGAAGCTGCCCAAAAACCCGGGGTCGCGGCGTGCTGTCAAGGCCCTTGGATCCACCGTCGCCGTCTTGTTCTCTGTCGTTGGAGCTCTCGCGTGCATCGGCGCCATCAGAGCAATTGTGCTCGACGTGAAGACCTACAAGTTCTTCCATGACATGTGATCGTAGTTAGGTAGTACCCGGCCACTCTGCATCAGTACTTAGATGTAGGTTGTAGAAGCCTGGTAATACGAATTGCTATATACAGTACTCCTACATGGAGACTCATTTTGTAAGGTCAGTTACATTTTCCAAACAATTAGATCAGAATTAAAACACACTCAAGCCGATTGAAAAAAGGTAACCACATAATCTGTTGCCTAAAAGGAAATTTGAAATCCACGAAAATCAACTTACAGTTCCAGAGCAGAAAAACAAGAAACCAACCGCATAGAAATAACACCGTAAGAGAAGCACTTGGAGCAAAGTAAACAGGATGGATACTGTCATATAAACATCATATGAAATAAAAGTACAGTTCATTCTAGACTTAATGCGTAGGACAAATTAAATTTCATCAGAATTGATTCTCATCGTGATCTGAGCACAAGCAGTGTAACTGTATTCTGGTGTTAATAGATATTTATCCCTCTCCATTGATACTAGATCATGATTATATCTATTTTTCGGCATAATGGTAGACATGGAGCTTCCAAGTTGTATATGAAATGAGTCAAAGTCAGAGACGACAAACGGAACTTTCTGGATAACAAAACAGGGCACTGCTACTTGCTCTTTGAAGGATAATACTACGGAACATATAACATGTGACCACAAGTCCGCAACTGCAAGTTCAGTCAACAAAATCTGATTCTAATCTGCTAGGAGTTTGAGCTACAAAACCATATTTGTAGGGCAAAAAGAAAGATACAAAAGCGACACACAACCTTAAGCAATCTCCTTGAGCACTGGAATCATAAACACAGACGTCACCTTGTTCTATCTTGGTTTCTCTTGTGAGTTGTCCTAGGTAGGTTGTCATGGCCGCTCATTGTTCTTGCCCATCATAAGCCATGCCTTTTTCCTGACTTTAATGTGTGGACATCTCCATGGCAGGTTATGAATTGATGGTTTTGTAAGCCTTGGTCATAATTGATAAGCTGACTATGCAGTTTTATTTATGTTGTACCGCCATTACAAACCAATATATTGAGTACCAATTAGAAAACCATTGATTTAAATGTTTAAAACTATAAGCCAAAAAGGAGGTACACATGAATGTAAGAGTAGCAATAAGTAGTGTTTGCTGCAAGAACATCAGCAGATCATTTCCAATGCACAAGATCCATCACCGGGACCAGAGTCCCAAGAGCATCGACAACATGTGTACGAGACAATTGCATATCATATAGATCTGAGAATGACAAATAACACACACACAGCCAGCAGTTCGAATTAACCTTGCATATGCATGCCATACACGATGTTCCAGTAGTTATCAACCAATCATTTTGTACTATACAGGATATGAGAAAAAATATGTGAAATAACATAGTAACGTCAACCGTACGTACTCCCAGTGCCAGCATACCGTAACTTACAGTGGGCCAGTACCACACAAGAAAAATGAAAACAAATGGCTAGCTAGTACACAGATTGCAAGTCTACTTACTCTAGCCAGGCATGATTTATTCAGGGACATGCTTGCGCTGCACGAAGACACGAAGTTAACAGGATTCAGCACGACCTTCTGCGGTTTTGCAACATTGAACTCATTTTATCAGAACTTCAGGTCTTTGAGCGACTTGTCTTCAAACGAATTACGAAACAGAAGAACATAAAACTCCACACTGAAGATTCCCTTGAGGAGGACAATTATCGATTATGTTGATCATCTGTATGTGCAGGAGCAATCCTGCAAGGAATCCATTCAATCAGCCCAAGAAAGACGAATGTACAAAAATCAATAACTCAAGTGTAACAAACAGTAGAATTTAAGATGCAATAATTAATTCCGCACATACATGGTGTGCTTATCTCATTATTCAAGTGAAGCAGGCGGCTCACTGACATCCAGGAATTGCGTATTTCCAAGATTTTGGTTCCCATAGTTTAGGCCCTGTACATGGAAAACGGTGTCATGATATCTCTATGAAAATTAATTGCATCCTAGTCGAAATTATAGACCTATACAAATAAATGATGTTGGAATAGACGTATTAGAATAAAATTTGTGCACGGTCACTACACAAGAGAAAATACTTCCATGGTGAGTTTAACTTCTACCAAATCAACAGAAATATAGATGCAGTCGCAGATGTGGTCAACAGTACTGTCTAATTATGTGCACATCTGTTGTGCAGAAATACAATAACCACTTGAAAGAGGACATATATAATGATTTAGATGAGAGCCAAGTTTATTGGATCAAAGTTAATAACCTTCATAGTGAAAGCAAACCACCCCTTTCCTTACTCGACATAAGAAAACTCCATTGACAAGCCTCTCGATGTATTTGTCGTCAATAGTACTGCCTAATTATATGCATATTTGTTGTGCAGAAATACAATAACCACTGCGAATGGGACATAGCAGATGTAAATGGTAATTTTGGTGTGATGCAAGTTTATTGAATCATAGATAATAAGCTTAAGCTTTGTATTGAAAGAAAACTCCCCTTCTTACTCCAGACATGAGAAAACACTATTACCGAATGAAATTGAAAAGGCACCTTCATAAGGATAGCTTGAACCAGCATCAGATATATCCATGTATTCGAGGCTATCGACCCGTTGCTGGAGGTGTCCGTAAAGTGGCTTCATATTTATAGCAGGGCAGTATTCAATCCTGAGATCTTGAAGGGCTGTGTAATTCCCATGATTACCTGGTATAGATACGAGATGTTTGCAGAATTGAAGATACAGTGTTTCCAGCAATGGTAGGTCTCTCAAACTGTCAAGTGACTCCAGTCCATTGCAAGAATTAATAGCCAGACATCGGAGTGCATTCAACTGCACTGACACGAAACGAAGCTTCTTACATTCAAATATTATTAAAGACTCCAGATATGGCAAAACATTTATTCTGGGTGAAAGTGACTGCTCTGGCATACTTGCGGATGGGAAGTCGTTGCAGTGTTCCAACGATGCTGCTGTATCAAAGTATTGTGGACTCCCCAACTCTCTATCATCCTGCCCCGGTATGAACTCAAGACTATCACATTTCCGTATGGAAATACTCGTGAGAGATGGGGGAAGAAAGAAAAGCTCTGTCAAGCTCTCACAATGTACTATCTCTAGTTCTTTAAGATTTGGCAGGAGTTGATCTCTTCCTCTAGTACGATATACCTTCACCTTGGTGGGGCCTATTAGCTTGCTGCAATTCTTAATGCAAAATGTCTTCAATGATATCAAACATCGGAACTCTTCTTCAGGCCAGTAGATGAGTATATCACAAGATTCGATTGACAAATTCATAAGATGACCAAACCATTTCCAGACCCCAACCATTGGCTGCATTGGACTTGAAGGGAACAAAAAATTGCAACCACACAACGCCATTTCTGTAATAGATACTTCACGATCTTGGTCAAGCTTCGGTGCTGGTGTTGCTTCTGTATCACTGGCAGACAGGAATACCTTAGACAAGCATGACATGTACCTAGATCTAAGTATTGATAACGATAGTTGAACCTTGTCTTCTTCTAGCCATATGACTTCAAATTTTGGTGCTTCAGGCAGAGTTGTTAGCTTTGGGCAGTTCTTAATTTCAACATTCTCGAGTAGAAGAAATGTTAATTCTTCTCCTTCTGTCGCTGCCCATCTCTCAAAAATCTCCAATTTTTCTAATGTGAGGTTTTTTAGTGCTGGAAATGCTGTAGATGAACTGTGACTGCATAGACTTCGCAATTTGTTCAACCTTTTCAAAACAAGAACTTCAAGTGCCTTAAATTGACCAAACTGCGGAAATTCCTCACACTTTGTACAACCATCTAGGTGGAGCTCAGTCAAATTCTGCAGAAAAGCAAGACTTGTTACCCATGTCGGGAAGCCAGTACCCCTGTAGCAGTGTATACCTAGAAACTCCAGGGCAGCATGAGGTTTAAGAGCATCAAGCACATTCCTGTGCTGGTCCAGTTCCTCAGTGCTGTCATCGTTCCATTCAAGAGATAAATGTGTGAGTTTCTCTTTATTTCCAAGGCAGCTAAATGCTTTAGCATGCTCTTCAGTTACATAATCAAGATGAGATAGCACTAATTCACCGCCAATATCTAAGTCCCGTAGTTCTCCAATAGTGCTACAACCAGGACTGGAACCCACCACAAAATATGTTAGAGTCTGTAGAGAAGTGAGTTGCCCAAGGTCTGGAGGCATGCACTCCAATGATCTGCATCCATTAGTATAGAGGTGACGGAGATTTGTCATATACTTCATATCCTTTGGAAGTCGAACAAGAAACTCGCAATTGGAAAGGTCAAGAGTCTGTAGATTATACAGTATGCTTATTTCCTTGGAAAGCTCTTTGATCTCCCAGTTGTTTGAGAGATCAAGATACCTCAGGTGATGTAAGTGCCTCGGTCGGAGTGGAAGATTTGTCACTCGAGTGAATTTTAGTGCTCGCAGATGACTGTACTTGGACCAGTGTGGTGCTGAGCCATGAGACACACTAGTGTACATGTCCAGATACAATAGTGTCTGGAGAGCTAGATGATGTTTCTTCAGATAATCATCCAAAAGAGTTCCGATATAAAAATATGACGTGAACAGGTGGCGAGTAGGGCCTGCTGCCAACAACTCCTTTTGATTAGGCTTATTAATTATAGTAACGCAATCGTTTCCCATAACAGACAAGGCAATGTCATGCATAAGATCATGTATGTTGCATACTGTTCTAAAACGGAGCTCATTCCAACCTTTTTTAGGGGCACGCTTGACATCTTGAAAGAATGACCTCCAAGTTAGCTCCTCAAAAATTTCTTTGCCCACCTTTTCAAGATGGTCACCTTCCTTCAGTGGTATGAAATCATGTGCCATCCATAGCTGGATTAAAGTTTCCACATCAATCTCATAATCTTTAGGAAATACAGCACAAAAAGCAAAGCACTGTTTCATGTGTGACGGCAAGTCATCGTAGCTGAGCCTGAGTATAGGTAAAATTCCTGTCTTCTCATTGCAAGTGTTGCTTCTGTTCAGTACATCCATCCATTCTTTCATGCTAGTCTTGTTACTCAACATAGATCCGAAGGCTTTGGCAGCTAAAGGGGAGCCCCGGCATCTGTCCACAATCTTTCCAACCATATCACTTAGCTCAGCAGTGTTTGGTTTTTGCAAACAGAACGCTCTATTCTCAAATATTTCCTTCAGAAACACTTTATGTAGATCTTCGAGATTATGGCTATCATCAACCCGCATCTTCATAATTTGAGCTACTTTTGCTTTACGAGTGGTTGTCAGTATTGCACTCCCCTTGCCACCGTGCTTAAGGCAGGTCTTGAGTTTTTCCCACTTATCAGCGTCTTCATTCCAGACGTCATCCAACACAATAAGGTATCTCGTCCCACTTACTTCCTTTTGAAGGTTCTGCAATGCCTTCTCACGATTGTTCTCACTGGTCTGACAGATGCTGCTTGCAATCTTAGCAACATCAAAATCATCTGACACACAACACCACCTCTGGAGCTGGAAATACTCCTTAATTTCAGGGTCATTGTACACAAGCTGAGCGAAGGTGGTCTTGCCCAGCCCACCCATTCCAACAATGGGAAGGACAATGAGATCCCTATCGCCAGCTTGATCAATCAATATATCCACTATCTTCTTCTTCTCTTCGTGTCTAGACCTGCTGACAATATCCTTCTCTGAGTCAATTATTATGGAATCTGTAATGCGCCACTCCCTGGATGGTGGTGCTGTCTGCTGATTTCTGAATCCAAAGGAATTCATCTCTGTGACAAGGACCTCGATGATGTGCACAATCCTGCAGAGCTTCTTGCCCATCCTGTAACGAAATACAATGGGGTTGTGAGCAGGGAAGAGGCTTACAATGTCAAAGCCAAGCCTCCTGTAGTGTCCCTTCGCCTTGGCGTCACGCCGGAGCGCCTCGTACTTGAACTCGTCGAAGACATCATTCGCCTCATAGACCACCTTCTTGAGCGCTTTGAGCCAAGCACTCACTCCAGGTCGGTGAGCTCCTTTCTCTTCCGCATCTTCGATGATGTCCAAGATGGCCAGAAGCTTGCGCTCCAGGATCTCACGCTCCTTCTCCATGCCATCCATCACCTTGTACTGCTTCAGAAGGTAGTTGGATGCCTTCCCCATCAACATGGAGACCAGCGGCCTGATTACAAACTCAACCATTGTTGCTCTCACAGCTCCCAGCTCACAAGAACACACTCACAGACAAAGGGAAACACCAGCGAGTGCAATGCAGAAGAGAATTGGTCTGGGCTTGTTAGTCTAAGAAAGATGGTTTGGGGCTCTTCAGATTTAGATCCAGTGCAAATGGACGAGAGCATGTTCACTTTCCACCAACCTCGACACGGATTCCAATATAATTAGCTTATTCCCCTGTTGCTCTTTCTTGGTTATTTCCTGTAATCATGTGAAAAAAGCTAAAGGAATCCATGCCTTTAGGGACAAACAATGTTGTGCTCATAAAAAAATGTATCCATTTGCCCTTCCACTGTCTCCAGTTGGAAGTTTTTTAAGTGACGCACCTCTGTCGAGACCAAGTGGGCAGCATTGTTCTTAAGATATTATACTATTACAGCTAGTAAACAGAAGAAATTGAACATGATTAGTGAAAATTAACACTCTGCATCTTGAAAGAAACTGAAGTAGCACTGACGTGAAAGAAAATGTCTTAGTGACTAACCATGCTATGTGGCAGCAATTCAGCATGTCTGCATGTGTGCTTACTCATAGAGGAATGCATACATTTGCACTTCAAATATCTCGGCTTGAAGTTCAGACCATCACCTATCCCCTAACTATCCGGCTCGACGGAAAAATCTGGGTCCAAGCCACGCATGGCCGGCGGCGCGAACCAAGGGAGGAGCCGGCAGAGGTGGCCGGTGAAGCGCGCGGGAGGGCCAGCCGGCGACTTCGACGGCCATCCTACAAATGCGTGCAGGGGGCAGAACCCGACGTGGCGGCGGCGACGACGAATAAAGAGAGGCGACCGTGGGGGCGAGGCGGAGGCGTGGCCGCCGCCGGCGGCAACGATTTGGGCGGGTGGACGGGGGACCAGCGGGGTGGGGCAGGGAGCATAGATGAGGCCCAACTTGTATTTTCTGTTCCAGGAAGAGATGAGACCCAACTAAAGCTGGGGATCCTATTTGCAGCCCGTGGGCGATAAAAGCTGCTCCGCCTGAAGGTTTGCTATATGGGCTGTCTTTGAAATGGCCCGTTAATACATGCAGATTTTATGTATCGCGCATGTTTTCTCTAAAAATTAGTATCTTGGAAAAATAGAAAAAAGTTTCATAGAATACGAACCTAAAATAAATTTTAAAATGTACCAAATAATTGTTCTCGAATTTAAAATAAACACATGTTGCAAAATAAAATGTTCATGCATCAAGGAAAATGTTTATATATTTGCTAAAATAGGGAAATACTGAAGTACCAATAACAGTTAAACAAACTAAAAATATATACATATTTCATTAAAGAAATGGTCAAACATATAAGAATGATGTTCATGAATGTTAGGATACATGTTCATCTATTTTTAAAACATATGAATACATTACCATAAAAAATGAACACAAAAAAATATATAACTTCGAATAGTCTATTAATAAACAGTTGCCCACACTGCTAATTTTTCATGTTCATTGGTGAAGATCGTCATCATTAGATTTCTTAGAGATCATCACAATGTTATTCAGTGGTGGAATTTGCGCCGAGAGGCCACTGTTCTTGTATCAGTCTAGAAGTCATCTTTATTATTGTGGTCTCTAAAAAAAAGATATCAGCAGGAAGGAGGAGCCCCTGCGGCAATTTATTAAGAAAGGAGGAGCTCTAGGCACACACCCCGCGAGTTTGGGATTCAGACGCGGGTGGCGGGGGCGCGCGCAGACGGCTGCGGGCTGCCAACCAACTGGTCGATGCCCAGTTCCTATTGTTGCGGTCTCTAGTCCCCGTGGCCACTTTCACTTCATCTTATTTTTCTCTGTCTCCACCTCTTATGCACCTTCCGTTCTTCACCATGGTCAATAGTCATTCCTTCTCATGATCTTGCAATTTTAAACGGCATGTTAGCATCGTGGGCCTGTGACCTCCTGCCCTAGCATAGCCGCTGTTCACGCATCGCATCAACTAGCTGACTAGCTCTGCCATTATGTTTACCGAGCAATACGAATATCACGCCATTTATGTTCCTCTCAATTATGATGTAAAATTGATGTACTATCCACTCTTTTTCACCGCTGGCTAGGTGGCCAATGCGGACGACTCGTCAAGTTTTCCTTTGTTCAGCTCGGGGCTCGACAATAATATTGCCTGTTGAGTGCGACATCGCTCCTGTATCATTGTGCCCATATGATTGCCGCGGTGTATACGTGGACTCGTCTCGCGGAGTCTTCACGCTCGAGGACACGCCGTCCTCGCGGAGTCTTCACGCTCGGGGACTCGCCTCGCCTATCACAGACGAGGTCGCGTGCGTGCCTGCTCGGAGCGGCGATGTCGGGCCTCCTCCTCCATCGGGGCGACGCGTGAGCACCCGACCCGGACCTCCCGCCGAGCCCCCAAGAAATGCCGCTGCGGCCGGCCAAATTCTGACACAATTTGCTGGCCATGGGTAGGTGGGGGTCGATGTGGCAGTGGGCGGCAGCGATGTGCTTTTTGGCGGCGGAAGCGGCCGGAATTGGAGACGGTAGCAGGCGGCGGCGAGGGTTTATGTGCGGGGGAGTAAGAGAAAAATGGATGTGGTATGCCGCATCTAGGCCCCTCCCACTGAATATATGCGGGACGGATGGGCCTCAATGTAGGATACCGCAAAAAGATTGCGGTTTCTGCCCGCTAACGGTATCTGGAAAGGCCATTTTTTGGCCCCGATACCACATATCGGCTCAAAATTTTACGGGACGGTCGATATGCGGTATCTGCTAGAGATGCTCTTAGGAACCTATCCTACACATACTTTTACTCAGGCTGGCCTCCTAGGCCACCACATGGGCCTAGCCTAGGCTGCGAGCGACATGGTACAAGTACTGGAGAGACCGCAATCAAGGCATCCAACGGGATCAGGAAATGGCACGATGGATCTCCTCTCCCACCTCGGCTCTAATTTTTCAATCCTCTTCATGCTATTTCATTGTAATTCAAACTCAAAATCCTATATCTAAGAGAGATTCATGGGGAACTATAGTTTGGCTGTTCACACCAAGCCTTCAAGCTCTAACAATCATACAGGAGGTTGACTGCCTCTATTTCCAACCTACTCTTGGGAAACAAACCTTGCACGAGAGAAGTAATCACTCGAATTTCCACCAAAGTTGGTTTGCATAGTGTCTCTCACGAGGAAGGTGGCAGTGATAAGGGATTTTTATATCACCGGCAGCTAGCTTATGGAAGAGGGAACCAGTCGAACGAATCAGATCGAACTGGAGCAGATTCGGTGAAGTAGTGGTCGGAGGAGAAAGAATTAGTGATTTCTTGGAGTGTGTAGCATCCCAATTGTCTAAAAATTGTAATGCTACTTGTCCTAGTAAGATATTGGCTACTTCATATATATTACTGTTGCATCATAATGATATCATGCTCATGCCATCATGTCACCTTGCATTTGAGCATCATATAAATCCCTCTTTCTTTTGGTTTTTCTCTCATATGCATTATTAATTGTATTTGCCTCTTGATATTGTATTTGGTTATTGATATAGTGTGCAATGCCCAAGTTGAGTTGGGGGCATATCTTTTATTTTCATTCCACCATCTTTCTCTTCCACCACTTTATAATTCCACCATCCCATTAACCATGAGCTTGTTTCTCTTTCTTTTGCTATTTTTGTTCTAGCTCATGTGGGATAGGGTGGATCTAGTCCTTTAAAATTCCTTTGCTTGGCTTTATTCCATTTCTTGGAAATGCATAAGAATAATGCCATCATATTATTATTGTTGTCACAAAATAAATAATGGCATTATTATTTTTGCATGGGCCATGCTAGCTTCTCCACCACCTTTTTCCTCCATTGGTTTTTCTTTGGATTTAGTGGATCCTATCTAGGAAAAACCATCTCCTACCATTCCACCTCTCCATAGTCTCAACCATATCTTTTTCCTTTATTTATTTCTTCAAGCATGATCATATGAGCCTTTTTCCACCTAATTCTTTTCTTCCTCTTTCTTTCTTGTTTCTCCTCCACATTAGCTCATGCAAGATCAAGCCCTATGGTTCTTCTTGGTTTGGCCTCATAAACCAAATTAAAATCCAATTACCTAATAAAACCTAACCTAGGTTCTCTCTCTCTCTAAATTCTCCTAAACCCTAACTCCACTTACCTCTCTCTCTCACACCCCTCTCTCTCTAGCATGACCACCTGGCCACCCTCTCCCTGGCCCACACCCAGCCACCCTAACCCTAGCCCATGCCCTAACCCGAGCTCCATCTAACCCTAGCCCGAGCTAGCCTCTCTCCTCTCTTTCTTACTCTACCGCCATGCTGGCCCCACCCTACAGCCGCTCGCCGCCCGGGACCACCTGCAGCCCCTCCCCGTCATGCCTACCAGCCCCAGGTCGAGCCCCAGCTCGAGCCGGCACGTGAGAGAGAAGAAAAAGGTGGCACCGAGGCCACCTTTATCTACCCTGCCACGGCTCCCTCTCCTCTCTCTCCCTCTCACTTTTCCCTCCTCCCCACGACTCTCCTGGCTCGCCAGATCTACCCCGAGCTGCCCCTCCTCTTCTCCTTCTTCCTCCCCGGCAACAGCTCCCGCCGCCGGTCGCCGCCAGCACCCTCTGCTCCTCTTCGCTCTAGCCGCCGTGCTCGTCGTGGAAGAGGCCTGGAAGATCGTGGACGTCCCTCTGCATCACCCCGTACATGCTGACTTGGACGAGGAGCTCCCCAGCACCGCCAGTACCTCGCCGCACTGCAGCAAACCCTAGATCTGGGCGCCAGCGATCTCGACGCCTCGCCGCTCCTCGCGCCGATCCGAGCCTGCCGTCGAGCCCGCGGTGAGCATCTCTTCCCCTCTAACACGGTCCGCCTCGCCGTACCGCCCTAGAGCCGCCGAGCGTTTCATCGAACGCCCGCCGCACGCCAGCGCTCGTCGTCATCTGCAGCCTCCCTGCGCCGCGCCACACCCTATCTAAGCCCCAGACCCCTCCCTGTCAGCTACCCGAGCCAGCCGCACTGGCTAGCCCCTCCGCGCGCACTCCCGCGACCCGGGATCGAAACCCCGCTCGCACCGCGCGCCGATTTTCCTCGCCAGACAATGGAGAAGAGAAACAGTAACCCGGGCCGTGGTCATCTTACAAAAAGCCCCCCACCTTTTTGATTCCTACACCCCACGCTCCTAGCGACCCCACCTGTCAGCCGCTCTGGTAAAATTGCAGAAAACCCCTCGGCTTTTCCCGGGCGCAACCCGCGCTCCAGTCCCAGCCCCACCTGTCAGCCCCTGTCTCTCTCACCGCTGTCACGTGGGCCTGCGCCAGTTGGCCCACCCCGCAGCCTCAGTGGCTAGCCGAGCCCACGGTAGGAAAGGTTTTCCGCGCACATGGCCCAGTCAGCGCAAGGCCCACCCGTCAGTGGCTGTGGCTGGATCTGACTGGGTAAGAAAAGTAATTCTGGCTGTCTGGTTTTATTTAAACATTTTCCAAATTGATTTAAATTCAAATTCAAATCAGATTCAAATAATTTTTAAAATACAAATCCAAATAATACATATAATATATGTTTTGGAATCAGAAAAATGTGAGAAATTCAAATATGCCCTTCAAAATATGTTTTGAACACTTTAAATTTTCGAGATGATTAAAATCACAAGAAAATGCCCTTTTTCCTTATTTAATTAATAACTTTTGTTTTATAACTCCAAATTTGACAAATAATATGTCTAAATCGATCAGCGCGACGAGCCCGTTCTATTTATGCAGTCCTTGTTCTGAATTGAAGCATGCATTATGTCAACATTCAAAATCTGAACTGTTTATGACAATAAAACTGGGGCAAATAAATAATAAAGTGCTTTATTTCTTGTATCCACCCCTCACCTTTGCCATGCTACTTTAATGCCATGTAATTGTGCATCATTCACCATGGCATGCTTGGTTGCTTGTTGCATTTCAATTCATATGCTTGTGCACTTTATTTATGTTGGCCCTTGTTTGTTTGGTTCTTCTTCGAATAGACTCCCAGCAGGAGAATTACCAGGAATCACAGGAGTACTACCCAGATCTATCTCTCGCTTCAACTGAGCTGCCAGGCAAGCACTACCACATGCTTGCATACATACAGTACCTATTGCCTCTATCTTATTCTTGCATCATTGAGTCGCGATTGCATTAAATTGAATCCCAAGTACTGCATAGCCTTTACTTTTAAACCCCACCGAAGCTTGTTCCTCCATTTCATGAGCCATTACTACAGGAGTTGTTTGAGCCATGCGAGTCGTAGAAGAGCATGTGTAGGGTATGTGAGTGTCTGATGAATAACGAGGTACCTAAACAACTTAACCTGAGTAGTAATGGGATAACTAATGAAAGAGGCACCGGTGAGCAATATCTGCTATTTGGTTTTTCATGCTCACTTGTGTCCCGTAGGACCCCGAGTACTTGATTCCTGTTCCTTGTTTATTCGCACTATCCACATCCGGGAGGCCTTATGGACCCCCCTGAGCCAGAGCTTGATTCATTCTTATTTCTTGGGGCCACAATTAGTTTGGGGCTTTATTACTATCATGTACTTATGCCATGTTACTGCTTTATTTAAGATTGTGCGAGGAGCACCTGTACTGTTTTGGATCGTGACACGTTTTCGCTGTATCGACAAGCCCAGTCACATTTTCGGGTTCCCAGTCGTTTCCGTCCACACAAACCTTGGGTCCGTCTCGGAGCCAGCCAACTTCGTTGCGGGTAGCTTAATGGGGTGGCCCCCTGAAATCTCTCTGAATCTTGTGATTGCTTTGTCGTGAATGCCTCGTTGGGTTTTGATTTGGTTTTTCCGAGGTTGATCGAGTGTGTGTTGCTATTCGTGCACCCCTGCAGGGTAAATCTTTTTGAAAGCCGTGTCCGCGGTTATGGACGACCTGGAGCACAGTTTCTCGATCATAGACAAGTATAACTAAAGTACCGCTTTTAAATTGACTAAGTACCTGACTAGTAAATAGTGCAATACTCATGGAATGGTTAATAAAGCTGCCAACGGATGATGGGGGTTGTTCGTCTGCTTCCTCGTTGGTAAGCGAGGAGGAGGATGAATCTGTTAATTATACTGTTATAACTGTTGTTCTTAATTCACGGACTTACGTCTATCATTGGTTAGGCGGAAGGTTAGCGAGTATGTGTAGAATTGTTAGGTATTATCTTTTGCTGCAATTGCGTCACCCCAGGTTGTGTCCCCTTTAGCGGCATAAAGACTTGCTGAGTACCCCTAGGGTCTCACACGATAAATTGTTTGATTCAGATGAACATGTGTACCCGCAAGATGGATACTGGGTGGAAGAGACAGATGACATTGGCAACGATCATTCGGTGTAGAGATTTCGGGAACGGGGATCCATGAGATCTGTGGGCGGGATGTGTTTATTTATGGGGCATCTTATGCCAATTTGCTTCTTATCCGTACTCGGATCTTGTTTTCCGCTTCCGCCTGATACTCTGATGTGTGATGTATGAGGAGTTATCCTAAATTATTATATCTATCTAGGACATTTGGATCTTGCCGTATGGCGTTGCAATATTTCTATTTCTTTTAGATGGAATGGCTCTGAGGACTGTTGTATGTGGCTTGCATACATACTCATTTGTGTATGTAGTTGATCCCTTCGCCTGCCGATTACACCGCTCGTTCTTGTCTCGTTGTCTGAAAGTGGTTAGGACGGCCGAAAGGTCTACCGTGAGTGGCCCTGGGCCCCACCGTACTATTTTAACCATTTTCGTTCATCCAGACATTAACTAAGAGCGTAATTCACCGAGGTAGTTACAGAGTGTGTGTGGCGGGAAAAGCGATGACAGTGGTGGTGTCGACAGAGGTAACGACGATGGTGGTGGTTGATGTGGCGACAACGGTATTAACAGAGAGCATATTTCTACATTTTTCTTAGACAGGCAGAGTGGGTTTGAAATCGGACCTAACATCCAGCGTTTAGGAACCAATGAAGGCCATGTGGTTGGGTGGTTGTACCCCCAGCCCACTAGAGTTCAAACCCCCAGCCCACTAGAGTTCAAACCCCCAGTTTGATACTGTGTGTTGCATAAAGGCGGAATATTCTTTTAGTGGGAGGCGGCGTTCCCGTCGACAGCGAGGCGTCCATGATGACTTCGTCAATCTCAAGACCCGATCCGCCGGCTCGGTCTCTCGGAGGTGCTCATAGGGGTAGCGTGTGCGTGTGTGCGTTTATAGGGGTGGGTGCATGTACGTGTTGTGAGCGTCTACGATTGTACTGTGTTTCTCAACCCAAAAAAAAGCAAAAAAAAACATGGGGTAGGAGGAGCCCCTTTGCCGGCCAGATCGGTGCACGTCGCCACGATGGAATGTCCGGCCTGGCACCCCCTGGAGGCGTGTGTGGTACGTCCGCGCTCCGTCGACCCCGGCGGCCTGCCCGGGTCCTACCACACGTTCACCACCTGTTCAATATTGACATGATGAGGCGCAGATGTCGCTGCCCGGTGTGCAGGCGCTAGCCTGGGCGATCTTGCTGGTTGGTGGAGTCATGGGAGCTTGGCCACGCCACATGGTGCACGCGCACGCGCTCTGGTCGAAGCTCTTGCAGTCGAGGTTCAAGATGCGTCGGCCTAGATGAAAGAGTAGCGGGGTAATCCAATATGCGGTCGAGGTCGAGGTACAGGATACATCGCGCAGCCGGGAGCTCGTCCTTGAGTCCTTGCTGATTTGGACGGGAGGAGGCCTATATGTGCAGCCGCTAAATCCTTTCGAAATTAGAATAACCCCATGTGATCGCTCTTCATCATGGGATTTGCAGATAGATACACCAAAAGGTCTACTGTTTCTGTGATGCCTCTTCTGCAAAAGATGGCTTTAGTAGTTGGTAGCTCAATCAGGGACAGGGCACAAGAGCAGCAGTAGCGCAGTCATGGGTGTTGACGAGTTACCTGATCGGATAATGGTTTGAAGATAAGAGACAAAAAAGTCAGATAAGCTTTGTATGGATCTGACTTGCTCGTAATTATTCGTTCCGTTGAATTGCTTGCCATCAATATATACTACCTCTGTCTCATAATATAAGATATTTTAGCTTTATGAAGGAAATATATTTAGACTCTTTTTAGTGTATATAGATTCAGAGTGAACCTTTCAAAACCTATACACTAAAAGATGTCTAGATACGTTACCTTTATAAAGCTAAAACATCTTATATTTTGAAACGGAGGAAGTACCTCTCAAAATAAATTAGGACTGTCTTGATGAGAAAAAAATAACAAACAATGATGTGTTCGCGGTGCAAAGAAAGGAGAGGTATAATCATGCGACTTGACCTGTATCAACGTATGAGCAGTTCGATGTCTCGCCGTGAGTATGTCGTTGTTACACCGGCTTTGATCCAACATCGCCCTCGCGGTGAGTCCACTGCTATCTCTGATGTTTTTCCCAACCTCAACGGAACATTACACCGTGGCAACGCACGGGCATCGAGCTATTTACCCACCATACCACCGGCGAGTGGAAAACATGTTTCGGTAAGGATAAAGGAGCCCGTGTGCCATCTAAAGAAATAGCCTCTGTCCACGACGCGGGCGGCTATGGCCAGAGAGGAGCATGCGTTGGCCGCGCACAGGAGAACGCGCCCTTGCGGACAACCTCTTCGCACACGACCACATCCGCCTAGCAGGTCTTCCACCGCCACCACAATGCCACCATCGCCGGACACGTACTGCGCGTAGAAACCGCGATCCGCGCGCGAGCTACATCCTTCCCCAAGATCACGACCATAGGTCAATCGGTGCGAGGAGCCGGAGCTTTTTTGTTCGCCCTTAGGCCGAGTGTTCGCCCAGTCACCCGCTTCCGCCTCCGCGACCTTGTGAGTGTCGGCGCGCCCTCGTCGGACACGTACTACGCGCGCGTGGACTCCGCGGCCCGCCACCACCACCACGAGACACGTCCGCCACGACGCCGCCCTCGCCGGACATGTACTATGCGTGGACGCCACGGTCCGCGCCAAGGTCTCTCGCGCGCAAGCCGGCAGCCTTCCCGAAGAACACGTCGACGGGGAAGACGCTGCCCCGGTTCCGCCTTCGTGACCTTGTGAGCGCCGGAGCCGGCCGTAGGTCCCACAGTGAAAGCAAGGAAAATGTACTCTTCCTCCAGCTGTAACCCGCGAAGCCCAAGTCCAAGACAAGTGCACCACCCGCCGCTGCTCCAGCCCAAGAGAAGCCAGCGGCCAAGAAGTCTCAGCCGAAGCAGAGCAAGAAGAAGGGCGCCAATGTGACAGAGATGGACATGGGCACAACGGCCAGCGCACAGGCTCTTCTACAGCAAGCCCGGCACGCCACCTCTGCCACCGGCACCAAGAGAACCACCACCACCAAGACTTCGTACCTGCCGGCTGGCCATCGTCGGCTTCTTCGCCGTGGCACACGGGCTCCGCCCCAAGCACCACCCGTAGTAGCAACCGGATATCGAGGCGAGATGCGGCAGCACTTGGACAATAAGATGGCGGGGGTGGAGATCTCACGCTGTCGGCGGGGATCGAATGGGGGGGAGAAGGGGACTCCGGGGGGAGAAGGGGAGAGGCGGCGACGCTCACAGGAGGACGGAGGGCGCGGTGTCGGGAGGGATCGGCTTGATTTTACCGATCTTCAGTATCTCAATGTATTGGGCGGAGCTTTGGAGACATACGGAATTTGGGGATGGTTTCGTACAGTGCTTCATAAAAAAAATACATGATGATTAACGTGGTGGTCGGTTAGCTGATCGTGTCGGCTATAAATTTATTTATTGTTCTTCTACCTAGGTAGTTACTGAATTTATTTCACTAAAACAAATTACTCAGTACAAAAAAAAATCCGCAACATTTTGTTTTCTAAATGCATTGGTACAGAAATATCAAAAAATTATAATATATGGGACATGCATGTTCTAGCCACGGGCGCATCGCCCCCGCGCCGAGTGCACAGAGCTCTTTGTTCAGCTCCGCGGCGCGTACGAGACTAGCTCTGTCAGAACCGGCAATGAGGACGGGAAAGGTTGGCGAGACGAGGACGGGAAAGGTTGGCGAGAGTGTGAGAGGTGCGTCTGTACGTGCTACGGTCCAGGTCTGAAATCGTGATGATGTTTGGCTGCTGCCCTTTATTTGTTCTGATCGATGATCTGATTGATTTCTCGACACTACCAGCATATCATCTTTTTTTTTTATTTGGGTGTTTCAGTTATTTAAAGTGTAGCCGGCCGTCTCTCCTAGCGATCTCTTTAATGTAGTCTCCTGCGCATGAGGCCTGCAATCCACACACATCAAATGACAAGACAACTTGCAAGTGATGTGGAGAAGTTTGGAGAAATTCCACATGCCCAGGGCATCTAAGCAGATTGTCTTTTTATGATTGATCATTGATGATAGCTGATGCGCTGAGCCATTGATGCTAGAAGAAATTTTCTGGTTGATACCTTGCCTTCTCAACTCCAAGATTGCTCTCGTACTTCATCCTATTGAGATTGCTAACTTGAGCTCGAAGAATAAGATGGGTCGGTCTGATGAGGGTGCCTCCAAGGCTATCATAACGCATGGCTGGTTGAATCCTTATATCGCGATGAGAGCTCCTCTATGGGGAAAAGTCAAAACGCATGGCGAGGTCTTCTTTAACCAGCCTTTCATTTCTCATCTCATGATATGAGTCTTAGTTGTTTGAGATTCTATGCTTTCCGTCCAGTCCAACTTGGATCTTCTGCAGAATCAGTGGGGTTTTACAAACAATCGTAAAAAATGTTGTTATGTTCATACACATTGGAGTTATTTTGGGATTGGATATTGGTAATTTTATTTTCCCTAGAAAAGTTTAGTCTTCAACGGCACTTCGTTTCATATGAGAATTTTCGCTGGCTGAAGCAGAGAGAAGACGGCCGTGTGCGCCAGGTATAATGGTATTACATGCTAAGCTAGCTAATTTCTACAACGCTTGTGGGCTTACCAAGTAGATTTTGCTTTGTACATCTTGATGACATAGATTTTTTTCCGTCCGATGCAACGCACGGGCATGTTTCCTAGTAATAAACTTATATTACATGGTTCTTTACAGAAGTCAAATGGAAAAAGAATTACAAAAGAGATAAAATGAAAACCTAAACTAATATCTACCTATTTCCTAATCTAATATTCTTGATCCTTTATGTATGACCTTGTACATGCAAAATAAAGAAACATATATAAATAAAAGGTATTGTTATGTTAATAATGCTCTCATCTATGAACGTTGAGATGCACTGTTTTAAATGCATCATTGAGCAAATTCAATTAGTAGGGAAGTTTTTTACCAAAGTATAGTATCCGTTCTTTCAAAAAGGGCTTCAGAACAACATCATTAGCCAATAGGGACAAAGTTTCACCAGGACAGTAAAGTAAATGGGTCAACAACTCAGTTTTTACTTGATCTGATCTATAGGTAAAGCCAAACAGTCAAGCAGCTTGCACATCCACATGCATTTAGTGTGTTGTCAACAATAGGTGAGAGGAGGAGTGAATCATGTTGAGTCCGCAGCATAGAAAACAAAAAATTTCCTACGATGAGAACTATACGCCAAGATCTATCTACTAGGTACAGAGCAACGGGTGGACATACATCCATCGAGAACTTACCCTCGAAGACAACGAGTTTTGTTAACGAGTAGGAACTCGTGGTTGATGTAGTCGTACACTTGCCGATCTCAAGATCGTGTGGAAGTCGGAGCGCCGCAAATCAGCAGCGCATCCGTCCTTGCACACACGTTCAAGCCACCGGACAACCTCCACCTCCTCGCTCTAGCGATGCAGCGGAAGCAGCAACTCCTTCCAGACGAAATGCCACCGGGAACATGTATCTCGCTAATCCGAGACCATGTGGGAATAATTCTAGAGGGGGAGAGAGATCCTTCACGAGGAGGTGTGTGGAAGAAGGAGGAAGAGGGGGGCCTTTTATAGGAGGCGGGGGGTTCCCCTCCTCTCCATGGCCGGCGCATGGGGGGTGACTCCTCACCTCCCCCATTCATGTGGTGGTAACCCCTCCACATTAAAATGCCTCTTCACATTCCCCTTTAAAGTCCCTACTTTAAATGCATTAAAATTCTCCAAGTTTAATGCTCTCTCATTTAATAAAACTCTTTTATTAAATTTATTCAGAATTTTGTTAATTACTTTAATTAACAAGCATTCACATAAAACCCCTTGCAACATTTCAATATCACATGTAGAACCACTTTCTGCAATTTCACCCGAAACAATTTCCGGTTTCTATCGAAACAATTCTTGTGCTTTGCAATTCTTTTGTCTAAAACATATGTGCTCCAAAATGGTGTCTGGTAACTCTTAAGTGTGTCACCCTACGCTTCACAAATAATGCAGACATGATTGAGACTCCTCTCATATCAATAATCAGAAGCGGGACCTAGAGATCCATACTGACTCCTGCACATTCAATGATGACTTCTGTGATCGTGAGAACCTTTAACGCTAGTAACTTAATCCATTTGTCTCATGATATAATACATGTCCGAGATTCGATCATTGTTATCCAAATACCTAGTTTGATCTCGTTACCGACATGCACTCTTTTCTCGTTCCCGTGATATAACATTCTAGTGATCACATCACTTGCTTGCAAGCTATCTTAATGTGATATCACCGAGAGGGCCCAGAGTATATCTATCTGTCATCGGGATTGACAAATTCCACTCTTGATCCATGAGCCTCAACATAACACCTTCGTAGCACTGAACCCATCTTTATAGTCACCCTGTTACGGTGTGACGTTTGATGTTATCAAGATACTCTTCTGGTGTTAGCAATTAACATGATCTCATGGTCTAAGGATAAAGATTACTTCGTATGATGTTATAGAAATATAAACATAATGACTTGATCGTAATTCTATACTTCGGATGAATGTTCATCACATCATTTCATAAAATGTTGTGACCTTGTTATTAACAACACCCAATGTCCATGATCAGGAAACCTTGATCATCTTGTTAATTAACAAGCTAGTCTATAAGAGAGGCATAACTAGGAACCCTTTTTGTTTATTAAACACACATGTATTGACGTTTCCAGTCAATACAATTATAGCATGCAAAATAAACATCTATCATATACAAGGAATACATGATAACAACTTTATTATTGCCTCTTAGGGCATATTTCCTTCAGTCTCCCACTTGCACTAGAGACAATAATCTAGTTTACATAGTGATAAATCTAACACCCATGGAGTTCTGGTGTTGATCATGTTTTGCCCTAGGGAGAACTTTAGTCAACGGATCTGCTACATTCAGGTCCATGTGCACTTTACAAATCTTTATATCTCCATCATTGACATGCTCGTGGATGGAGTGAAACCGGCACTTAATATGCTTGGAATTCTTGTGAGACCTTGGTTCCATGGCGTTGGCTATGGCTCCATTGTTGTCACAATAGATCACCATTGGGTCCAACACACTAGGAACCACACCTAGTTCCGTTATGAACTCCTTCATCCAAACCGCTTCCTGCGCTGCTTCTGAAGCAGCAACATATTCCGCCTCCGTCATTGATCCAGCCACCACAAGTTGTTTGGAACTCCTCCAACTAACTGCTGCTCCGTTCAAGAAAAATACGTATCCGAATTGAGACTTAGAGTCATCTGGATCGGTGTCAAAGCTAGCATCGACATAACACTTAGCGACTAACTCTTCTTCGCCTCCGCATACAAGAAACATATCCTTAGTTCTTCTTAAGTACTTAAGGATATTCTTGACCGCTATCCAGTGTTCTGAACCTGGATCAGATTGGTACCTACTAGTCAAACTAATAGCATGTGCCACATCCGGTCTTGTACATATCATGGCGTACATTATAGAGCCTATGGCTGAGGCATAGGGGATCTTATCCATTATCTCTCTTTCTTCCGCCGTAGCCGGACTTTGAGTCTTACTCAATGTCTTGCCTTGCAACATAGGTAAGAACCCCTTCTTACTTCCGTCCATATTAAAATTCTTTAATATCTTATCAAGGTATGTACTCTGCGATAGCCCAATTAGGCGCCCTGATCTATCTCTATAGATTTTAATGCCTAATATATATGACACTTCACCAAGGTCTTTCATCGAAAATTTGCTGTTTAGATAACTTTTGACACTGTTTAAAAGATCTATATCATTTCCAATCAATAATATGTCATCCACATATAATATCAGAAATGCCACATTGCTCCCACTCACTTTCTTGTAAATACAAGCCTCTCCATAAGTTTGGACAAATCCAAACTCTTTGATCACCTCATCAAAGCGGAGATTCCAACTCCGGGATGCTTGCTTCAGTCCATATATGGATCGCTGAAGTTTGCATACCTTATCAGCATCCTTAGGATTGACAAAACCCTTAGGTTGTATCATATACAACTCTTCTTCAATATTACCATTGAGGAACGCAGTTTTGACATCCATCTGCCATATTTCATAATCGAAATATGCAGCTATTGCTAACATAATCCTAAATGACTTAAGCATCGCTATGGGAGAGAATGTCTCATCGTAGTCAACTCCTTGAATTTGTCGAAACCCCTTTGCGACAAGTTGAGCCTTATAGATGGTTACATTGCCATCAGCATCAGTTTTTCTTTTGAAAATCCATTTATTCTCAACGGCCTTTCGATCGTGAGGTAAGTCCACCAAGGTCCAAACCTGGTTTTCGTACATGGATTCCATCTCGGATTTCATGGCTTCTAGCCATTTGTTGGAATCAGGGCTCATCATCGCTTCTTCATACGTTGCAGAGTCATCTATTTCATCAATCATGAAATGTTGGAGATATGCCCAAGAGGCAATAATAAAGTGGTTATTATTATATCTTTATGTTTATGATAAATGTTTACATCCCATGCTATAATTGTATTAACCGGAAACATTAATACTTGTGTGTTTTGTAAACATAAAAGAGTCCCTAGTAAGCCTCTTGTTAAACTAGCTTGTTGATTAATGGATGATCATGGTTTCCTGATCATGGACATTGGATGTCGTTAATAACAAGATCATATCATTAGGAGAATGATGTGATGGACACACACCCGTAGTAAGCATAGCATAAGATCAAGTTATTAAGTTCGTTTGCTATAAGCTTTAAAATACATAGTAACCTAATCCTTCGACCATGAGGTTATGTTAATCACCATCACCGGATGGGTACTTTGATGACATCAAACACCGCTTCGTAACTGGGTGGTCATAAAGGTGTCATTGGGTATTCTGAAAGTATGTGTTGAAGCGCATGGACCAAGATTGGGATTTGTCCATCCATATGACGGATAGATATGCTCTGGGCCCTCTCGGTGGAATGTCATCTAATTAGCTTGCAAGCATGTGACTGGGTCACAAGGGATGACATAACATGGAACAAGTAAAGAGTACCTATCAGTAACGAGGTAGAACTAGGTATGAAGATACTGACGATCAAACCTCGGATAAGTAGAGTATCGCATGACAAAGGGAATTGGTTTCGTATGTTAATGGTTCTATCGATCACGAAGTCATCGTTGAGTATGTGGGAGCCGTTATGGATCTCCAGATACCGCTGATGGTTATTGATCGGAGAGGTGTCTCCATCATATCTGCATATTCACGAACCGTAGGGTGACACACTTAAGGTTCGAAGTTGTTTTAAGTAGATATGGAATGTGCGTTGGACCGAATGTTGTTCGGAGTCTTGGATTGGATTCGGGACGTCACGAGGAGCTCCGGAATTGTCCGGAGAATAAGATTCATATACTGGGGATCATTTTCTAAGTTAGGAAATGTTCCGGAGTATTTGTATGGGGATTCTAGAAGGTTTCGGAATGTTCCGGAAGGTTCTGGAAGATTTCTTGGAGTTTACTTGAAAACCAAGAAAGGATCAAGGAATCCTTGTGGGGTAAGACAAGGATTCGTGGGGGAGTAGGACTCTCCCCCCACCTCCTTGATCCGCCGGCCAAGGGAGAGGGGAGTCCTACAAGGACTCCACCTCCCCATGGCGCCTCCCTCCCATAAATAGAGGGGGTGGAGGCGCCACCCCCTTGCCCCTTCCACTCCAAACCCTAGCCGCCTCTCTCCTCCTCTTTCCCTCTGCTCTGGCTTAGGCGAAGCCCTGCAGAATTCTCTGCTCCATCACCACCACTACGCCGTCGTGCTGCTGGGATTCCGTGGAGAGATCTACTACCTCCGCTGCTCGCTGGAACGGGGAGAGGAAGGTCTGCTTCGACTCTGCATGTGTGACCGACTGCGGAAGCGCTGCCGGAACGCGGCGCCGGAAGGATCGTCTACTCGATCTTGAGATCGGCAAGTGATCGACTACATCAACCACGAGATCCAAATCTCGTAACGCTTTCGGATCTACAAGGGTTAGTACAGATCTATCTCGTTGCACATGTCTAATAGATTAGATCTTGGCTTTTATCTAGATTAGATCTGGGTTTTGTTCGTTCTTGCGGTAGAATTTTTTTGTTTTCCATGCTACGAACCCATCAGTGGTATCAGAGCCGTGTCTATGCGTAGATCTGTTGGACGAGTAGAACACAATGGTTTTGTGGGCGTTGGTGCTCGTGTCGTCTTTTGCTTTGTGTACTTTGCATCTTGCGGTATGGTGGGATGAAGCGGCTCGGGCTAACCTTACATGTCATCGCACATGAGACTTGCTCCACGCTTGACGTGTAACTTGCTTTGCACAAGTGGCTTTGCGGGCGTCTGTCTCTCTCACCATAGTATATATCCAATCTACACTTTGCACTTGATAGCACTTGTATCAACGTTGTGGTTCATGTTCGTAGGTAAGATTCATTCTTATTCGAAAGCCCCAAGCCACGTAAAACATGCAAAGAAGATTAGAGGCGTCTAACTCGTTTTTGCAGGGGTTTTGTGATGTGATATGGCCATTATGTGATTGTGATTATATTTGATGTATGCAATGATCCTTACTGTAATATGACAACCGGCAGGAGCCTAATGGTTGTCTTCAATTCTGTTAAGACCTGCGTGTCTATTCATCTTGTAATAGCTTTGTCCCAAGTAGCTGTAATAGTTGCTAGTGATGATGGACAACCATGAAGCGGCACCACTGACCTTGACGCCATGCTGGTGATGATGGAGATCATGTACGTGCTTTGGATATGGAGATCAAAGGCACAAGAAGAAAGGGCCATATCATATCACACTAATTATGAATTTCCTGTGATGTTAATCCTTTATGCATCTTGTATTGCTTAGATCGCGACGGTAGCATTATAAGATGATCTCTCTCACTAAATATCAAGTAATAAAGTGTTCGTCCTTAGTTGGCACCATTGCTAAGACTCGTCGCTTCGAAGCATCTCGTGATGATCGGGTGTGATAGACTCTACGTGTGCATACAACGGGTGCAAGCCAGATTTGCACATGCGGAAACTAAGGTTAACCTTGACGAGCCTAGCATGTACAGACATGGTCTCGGAACACGGAATACCGAAAGGTAAAGCATGAGTCATATGGATGATATGATGAACATATTGATTGTTCGCCTTTAAAGCTACATCATCTCACGTGATGATCGGACTTGGTGTAGTGGATTTGGTTCGTGTAATCACTAAAACAACTCGAGGGATGTTGTTTTGAGTGGGAGTTCATTTGTAATTTGGATTAGTCGAACTCAATTTATCATAAACACAATCAAAGTGAATTTGCATAGTTTGTTGTAGTCATTGGCATCCATTCACCACCTTACGCTTAGTTATAGTTGAGATAGTGGAACTATAGAAATTCTGGATATTTACTTTACGAACTGGTATCGTATTGTTTTGAATGTCAATTTAAAGTTTATAAGTCCTATTGCAAACTTTCAGCAAACTCTATTTACTCCATGAAGTTTAATAAGTAGTATTAAATCAAGAGTAAGAAGTCCAATGTTAGTATCTAAAGTATCATGTTTGCCTCCATGATTATTGATATTCAAAAGGTTGTTTTAATATCAAGATTATATTGGAGCTGAAAATTGTTTCAGAAACCATCATGTGTGAAAGATATTGTGATATCTGAAACAATGTTTCTGGTTGCATTATGATAGAGTATAATTTAGCAAAATACATGTTCTCATATTGTATGAGAATTTGTGAAGGATGGAGATGCTAGGCATCCGAATCTACCAAAAAGGTTTTGGGAACTGATATTATATTCGTGTTTCTTCCTTATAGGCTATAGTAGCTTGATCATGAAAGTTTTCATGATAAGGATGAATAGAAGATGTAAGTAAAATGTTTACTACACTAAAAGATTATTAAAGAATGGATTTTTGAAAGAACACCAAACATTTGATGATGGTGATCCACCTCAAAGTGCAAGTCCAAAGGTATTAGTAGTTGACTATATACGCTTTGTACCATGTGTCATGTTGATGACACCACTATTGATGTTGATAGATTCTTTTAAAAGAAAAGGAATTGCTGAAAGAGAATCTATAAAATATTTGGCAGAAAATAAAAGGTTGGAGATGTCCAACTTAGGCATATAGAAGATATACATGTTATGGTTGTATTCCTTGCTTGTTAAACAATGTGGTTCTTAGGTATTGGATACCGGTATTGGATACCGAATTGGTTGGTATGAAGTGTCATACAGGACAACACAATTCATGAACTGCAATGGCCTAAGTAACTAGCAAGAGAAAATGTGATGATGTTCATCGAAAACAAACAAAGGGTTGTTGTGTTGCTCGTTAACATCAAAGCTTGCCTTCAAGATTTGTTTCAATAATTGTTATTTTGATCAGGTACTATGACGACAAAAGGTTGTTCAAATAATTACCGTATTCCATAATAGATGGATAATATACAAGTCTGGTAGGAGAAATAACGACCATAAAACTAATGCTAAAATGTCGCAAGACAAATGATTGAAAGATCACTTGCGAAGTGACATCGCCGTTTAAATTATATTGAAAGGATATATGAAGAAACTCCATGTTGATGGATTTTTGGAGTCTTTGATTTGGATCAAATGACGCTTGTGATACTTTCCTGGAGATAATTAAAACTCCGTTCGTAGGCCAAAAGAGGAACGGGCGACTAATTGATTGGAATTTTTACATATTGATGTATATAGTCCATTATGTGTAGTCGTGGGCGATGGATTTCAACTTCATATGCTTTCTCCGAAGATTTGAGTGAGTATATGTATATACTTACTCAATAAGGAAGAAGTATGAAACATTTGATAAATGTTCAAAGACTTTCAAGATGAAGTGGAAAATCATTGTAACAAGAAAATAAAAGAGTTTATGATTGGATCATAAAGAAAGATGTTTGAGTTACAAGTTTAGCAAAACACCTAAGATTTGAGGAATCATTCCATGGATTTGCATTTCCCAAAACACCATAGGAGTATGGAGTGTTCGAGATATGTAATGAAACCTTGTTTTACATGGTAATTTCAAAGGTGTCATTTATAAAACTGCCATTATATTTTAAAGATTAAAGCTTTAGTGACTACCGCTTTTACACTAAAAAGAGCTCCATCGTGATCCGTTGAAATGACACCATATGAGTTATGGTTTGGGATAAAACCCGAATTGTCTTTTCTTAAATTTTGGTATGCTATGCATAAGTAAAATGTTTACAACCAAAGTCGGATAAGCACGTATTTGTAGGTTATTCCAAAGAATTTGTTGGGAATTTCTCCATAACGCCGAGGACAAAAGAGTTTGTCGCTTGGAACGTCAAGTTTCTTGAGAAGGAATTTTTCGTGAAAAGTTAAGTGGGAGGACAATAGAACTTTGATAAGGTTGTTGAACCTTAGCTATATGTGCTAAGTAGCGCAGCGCCGGAAAGTGTCCCGGTGGCGGCCACAATGCTCATGGCTCTCGTGATTACAAAAGGTGTGATCTCGGAGATTAGAGTTCCTATAAAACCGTGTGGGTCGGTAAGAATCCAATAGTAAGATTTGATAAGCAAGTCGTTATTGTTTTGACAATGATGAACCGACTACATGCAAAGAAGCGATGATGGGCCCTGACTCCATAAAATGACTAGAAGTCATGGAATCCGTGATAGTATCCATACACGAGAAATCAAGTTTCTGAACTTAGAAGACCCTCCGGAAAGGCGTGAAGCCTATCGGTCGTGTTTGGATCTATGTAGAAATAGACATGGATGTTTCAAATCTATGAAATAGTCGACATGTCGGAAAGAGTTTACGACAATGTTCAAGGAATTGACTATGATAAGATTTGATCTTTCATAGCGATATTTATTCTGGACGGATTAATGTAGCAACCACTACATATATTTTGGTATATGGTAGTTGAACAAACAAAACAAGTTCTTCTAATAGAATGGTTACCTAGGACGTGTACATGACACGATCCAAAGGGTTTTGTTAATTCAAAGGATGCTAAAAGAGTATGCAAAACTTCAATGGTTGAAGTGAGCATCGCGGAGTTGGAATCTTCAGAGACGATGAAGATGTTTGCATTTTGCAAGAAATTAAGTGGGAGCGCTAAGACATATTTCTAATACATTATGTGAAGGACATATTGTTGATTAGAAATAATGTATCTTTTATTGACACACGTTAAGAATTTCATTTCGATGAAAGACTTAGGCATAACTCAAGAATTAGGCATCAATGTCTATATGGATAGATTGAGGCGCTAATATGGTTTTGCCAAATGTACATAGATAAGATGTTGAATGAGTTCAATATGGAAACAACAAGAAAGGTTCTTGACGCACGGAAAGGACTAAATCAAGATTCAAGTGTGTTGACACGAGATTCAAGTGTTTTGACACTTGGTGAAATCATAAGAATATTTTGATCAATCATTGTTTGAGATGTACACATCCAGATATGTCCTATGCTCTAAATGTTATGAGCATATACCAGAATGATTCATAAGATGATCATTGGACAATAGTAAAGATATTCTTATGAGCTTTGGAAGAACTAAGAATATATCATTGTAAAGTGTTACATTGATACTAGTTTTGTCACAAGATACAAATTAAATTTATCTCAATTTAGACTATGGGTGGCACAATATAATGGAAAGGATGTTCCATGATGGATTTGGATGAGTTCCAAAGTTGAGATATTGTGACGGATACTACAACAAAAGGCTAAGTATATAACTGCTATAGTAGCAGCAAAGGAGGGCATTTGTGTTAAGTAGTTTCTTATCAAGCTGGGTGTGGTTCATAGCGGGATAATACTATGAAGATACATTGTACAACAATTGTATCAACATGATTTAATCCCAAGGAACTAAAGGTCTCACCAAAGGACCAAATTTATACAATGCCATCTCATTGGATAATGAGTAATGCGTAGAGACGCAAGGACATGCAAATACACACGGACCTGGAAGTGTCAGATCCGAAGATTATGTTTACCACTAGCAATAGTGTCTCTACAACACCAGAAAGCCATAGGTGTTGAATGCACAAGTTTTTTAACTAGATTATTGACTCTAGTGCAAGTGGGAGACTGTTGGAGATATGCCCAAGAGGCAATAATAAAGTGGTTATTATTATATCTTTATGTTTATGGTAAATGTTTACATCCCATGCTATAATTGTATTAACCGGAAACATTAATACTTGTGTGTTTTGTAAACATAAAAGAGTCCCTAGTAAGCCTCTTGTTAAACTAGCTTGTTGATTAATGGATGATCATGGTTTCCTGATCATGGACATTGGATGTCGTTAATAACAAGATCATATCATTAGGAGAATGATGTGATGGACACACACCCGTAGTAAGCATAGCATAAGGTCAAGTCATTAAGTTCGTTTGCTATAAGCTTTAAAATACATAGTAACCTAATCCTTCGACCATGAGGTGATGTTAATCACCATCACCGGATGGGTACTTTGATGACATCAAACACCGCTTCGTAACTGGGTGGTCATAAAGGTGTCATTGGGTATTCTGAAAGTATGTGTTGAAGCGCATGGACCAAGATTAGGATTTGTCTATCCATATGACGGATAGATATGCTCTGGGCCCTCTCGGTGGAATGTCATCTAATTAGCTTGCAAGCATGTGACTGGGTCAGAAGGGATGACATAGCATGGAACGAGTAAAGAGTACTTATCAGTAACGAGGTAGAACTAGGTATGGAGATACCGACGATCAAACCTCGGATAAGTAGAGTATCGCATGACAAAGGGAATTGGTTTCGTATGTTAATGGTTCTATCGATCACGAAGTCATCGTTGAGTATGTGGGAGCCGTTATGGATCTCCAGATCCCGCTGATGGTTATTGATCGGAGAGGTGTCTCCATCATATCTGCATATTCATGAACCGTAGGGTGACACACTTAAGGTTCGAAGTTGTTTTAAGTAGATATGGAATGTGCGTTGGAGACCGAATGTTGTTCGGAGTCTCGGATTGGATTCGGGACGTCACGAGGAGCTCCGGAATTGTCCGGAGAATAAGATTCATATATTGGGGATCATTTTCTAAGTTAGGAAATGTTCCGGAGTATTTGTATGGGGATTCTAGAAGGTTTCGGAATGTTCTGGAAGGTTCTGGAAGATTTCTTGGAGTTTACTTGAAAACTAAGAAAGGATCAAGGAATCCTTGTGGGGTAAGACAAGGATTCGTGGGGGGAGTAGGACTCTCCCCCCACCTCCTTGATCCGCCGGCCAAGGGAGAGGGGAGTCCTACAAGGACTCCTTCTCCCCATGGCACCTCCCTCCCATAAATAGAGGGGGTGGAGGCGCCACCCCCTTGCGCCCTTCCACTCCAAACCCTAGCCGCCTCTCTCCTCCTCCTTCCCTCTGCTCTGGCTTAGGCGAAGCCCTGCAGAATTCTCTACTCCACCACCACCACCACGCCGCCGTGCTGCTGGGATTCCGTGGAGAGATCTACTACCTCCGCTGCTCGCTGGAACGGGGATAGGAAGGTCTGCTTCGACTCCGCACGTGTGAGCGACTGCGGAAGCGCTGCCGGAACGCGGCGCCAGAAGGATCGTCTACTCGATCTTGAGATCGGCAAGTGATCGACTACATCAACCACGAGATCCGAATCTCGTAACGCTTTCGGATCTACAAGGGTTAGTATAGATCTATCTCGTTGCACATGTCTAATAGATTAGATCTTGGCTTTTATCTAGATTAGATCTGGGTTTTGTTCATTCTTGCGGTAGAAAATTTTTGTTTTCCATGCTACGAACCCATCATGAAATTCATAACAGGATTGCCGTACAGTTCAGGAGCTGCACGTGTCCTGCTTGACCTGCGAGGTTCGGCAGTATCCTCTTTCGGAGTTTCATGATCATTATCATTAGCTCTCTCTTCATCAGGTGAAGTCAACTCCGAAACAACTTCCGGTGTTGCGCTACTCGCCATTTCATGAAGAGAAGGTTCAATAACCTCTTCGAGTTCTACCTTCCGACTACTCACACCTTTTGCGAGAAATTCCTTCTCAAGAAAGGATCCATTCTTGGCAACAAAAACCTTGCCCTCGGATCTTTGATAGAAGGTATACCCAATCGTTTCCTTAGGGTATCCTATGAAGAAGCATTTTTCCGCTTTGGTTTTGAGTTTATCCGGTTGAAGTTTCTTCACATAAACATCGCATCCCCAAACTTTAAGAAATGACAGCTTAGGTTTGTTTCAAAACCATAATTCATACGGTGTCGTTTCGACGGATTTAGATGGTGCCCTATTTAAAGTGAATGAAGCGGTTTCTAGTGCATAACCCCAAAATGACAGTGGCAAGTCAGTCAGAGATATCATATATCGAACCATATCAAATAAAGTACGATTACGACATTCCGACACACCATTACGTTGTGGTGTTCCGGCAGGCGTGAGTTGTGAAACTATTCCATAGTCTTTTATTTGTCTGCTAAACTCGTAACTAAGATACTCTCCTCCACGGTCGGACCACAGAAATTTGATCTTTCTGTTATGATGATTTTCCACTTTATTCTGAAATTCCTTGAACTTTTCAAAGGTTTCAGACTTATGTTTCATTAAATAGATATACCCGTATCTACGCAAATCATATGTGAAAGTAACAAAATAATGATATCCACCTCGCGCCGACACACTCATTAGTCCACACACATCAGTATGTATGATTTCCAATAAATTTGTCGCCTGTTCCATTGAACTGAAAAACAGCGTTCTAGTCATCTTGCCCATAAGGCATGGCTCACATGTATCAAATGATTCAAAATCAAGTGATTCCAAAAGTCCATCAGAATGGAGATTCTTCATGCATTTAACGCCAATATGACCTAGACGACAGTGCCACATATATGCAGACATATCATTATCAAGTTTAATCCTTTTAGCATCAACATTATGAATATGTGTAATACTACTATCGAGATCCAACAGAAATAAACCATTCAACAAAGGTGCATGACCATAAAATATATTATTCATATAAATCGAACAACCATTGTTTTCAGACTTAAACGAATAACCACTTTGCATCAAACACGATCTAGATACAATGTTCATGCTCAGTGCATGCACCAAATAACCATTATTTAGGTTTATAACTAATCCCGACGGCATATGGAGAGGCAGCGTTCCGACGGCGAGCACATCAACTCTTGATCCATTGCCGACTCGCGTCGTGACCTCATCCCTTGCTAGCTGTCGCTTGTTCCATAGCCCCTGAACCAAGTTACATATATTAGCAACCAATCCCATATCAAATACCCAGGTGCTACTGCGAGTACTAGTCAAGTACACATCAATAACATGTATATCACATATACCTTTGTTTGCCTTGCCGGCCTTCTTGTCCGCCAAATACTTGGGGCAGTTGCGCTTCCAATGGCCAGTCCCCTTGCAATAGTAGCACTCGGTATCAAACTTAGAGCCAGCTCGGGATTTCTTTTCAGGTGCGGCAACATATTTGCCGCCCTTCTTTCCCTTCTGCTTGCCTTTCTTGTCCTTCTTGAAACCGGTGGTCTTATTGATCATCAACACTTGTTGTTCTTTCCTAATCTCCACTTCTGCAGTCTTAAGCATTGACAGAAGCTCAGGAAGAGACTTCTTCATGCCCTGCATATTATAGTTCATCACGAAGCTCTTGTAGCTAGGTGGTAGAGATTGGAGAACACGATGTATGCCTAAGTCAATGGGATTCGTTATTCCCAAGGACACAAGCTTATCGGCGTACCCAGACATTTTGAGTATGTGCTCACTAACGGAGTTGTTCTCCTCCATCATGCAGCTAAAGAACTTTTCAGAAGCATTATAACTCTCTACGGCAGCATGGGTATCGAAAATCATTTTCAATTCTCCCATGGTATCAAAGGCATTGCCATTTTCGAAACGCTTTCGAAGTTTTGGCTCTAGCCCATACAGTATGCCGCAATGAACTAAGTCGTGGTCCTCCTGACAAGTTATATAGACATTCTTTTCCTCGTCAAGGGCATCAGGAGCTGGTGGGGGTCCTAGCGGCGCGTCTAGCACATATTGCTTTTGTGCAACAGTGAGGAGAATCCTCAAATTCATAGCCCAGTTGGTGAAGTTGCTACCATTCGCAGCAAGTTTCTCTTTCTCCATGAACACATTGAAATTAAAAGCAGGTGGTGCCATCTACAACAGAATTTGTAAAGTTTATTTAGACTAAGTTTATGATAGAGTGAGTTCAACTAATCCAAATTACTAATGAACTCCCACTCAAAAACGACATCCCTCGTGTCCTTTTGGTGATTACATGAACCAAATCCACTACACCAAGTCCGATCATCACGTGAGTTGATGTAGCTTCAAAGGCGAGCATCTATATGGGCATCATATCAACTATATGACTCATGATTAACCTTTCAGTCCATGTTCCGAGGCCATGTCTGTACATGCTAGGCTCGCCAAGTAAGAACCTTAGTATTCGCGTGTGTAAAACTGTCTTACACCCGTTGTATGAAAGCGTAGAGTCGATAACACCCGATCATCACGTGATGCCTCAAAACACGATCCACAAAACGGTGCATACTTAAGAAAGAACACATTTTATCTTGATATCTGATACATTGCAAATGTATCTATAATTTTTGATGCTCCATGCTTGGTTTTATCCACTTTCTTGTGTTTTGTCCACACTTTGGAGTACTTTTCATATGATTTCTTGGACTAACCTATTAACAAGAGCCACAGTGCCAATTGCCTGTTTTCTGCTGTTTTTGGTTCTAGGAAAGTCAGAAAATGAATATTCTCGGAATTGGACGGGACAAAAGCCAAAGTGCCTATTTTTCCAGAAGACTCACGGAGCCAGAATACGAGACGGACGAGGGCCAAGGGCTGGCCACACCACTCCCAGGCGCGGGTTGGGCCTGGCCGCACCAGGGCATGGTATGGTGGCCCCAGGCACCCCCTCGGTCTCCCTCTTCGCCTATAAGAAGCCTTCTGACCTAAAAACTCCGGGGGGTTCGACGTTTTTCAGAAGAAGTTCCGCAGCGTCGCCACCACCAAAGGGGAGATTCGGGGGACAGAAAGTCTCTGTTCCGGCACCCTGTCGGGACGGGGAAGTGCCCCTGGAGCCATCTCCATCGATCTCCACCATCATCTCCATCGACCATCCATGTTTCCCCCATCTATGAGTGAGTAATCCCCCACTGTAGGCTATGGGGATGGTAGGGATTGGATGAGATCGTTCATGTAATGGCATCATATTGTTAGGGCATGGTGCCTAGTATCTTTTATTAGTGCTTTATGACTTTGTTGCGACTTGTTGTGCTTAATGCTTGTCACTAGGGCCCGAGTGCCATGATTTCAGATCTGAACTTGTTATTGATTCATTATGATAGTAGTGTTCTTGGTCTTATCTACAAGTTGTATACACACGTTGTTGTCCGGAACCTATGGCCCCGAAGTGACAGAAATCGGGATAACCGGAAGGGAAAGGCTTTGATGTGAGGATCACATGTGTTCATGGAGTGTTAATGCTTTGCTCCGGTGCTCTATTAAAAGGAGCACCTTAATTGCCAGTAGTTCCCTAGAGGCCCCGCTGCAAACGGGCTGGCAGGACAAAAGATGTTGTGCAAGTTCTCATTGCGAGCACGTATGACTATATATGGAACACATGCCTAGGATTGTCTAGTACTTGGGTGCTTTATCTTATTTATCTGCAATTGCCCTATGTTCTGTTTGCTATGTGAATTGTCTTGTCCATGAAACGCCCGTCCATCCATCCCTATGCCTACCGCACTCGAATCCCACTGTTTACTGCTTTTGTCACTACTGTCTTTGCTTTACTATTGTTGTTACTTTACTATTCCTACTACAAAACTGTTGCTACTGATAAACTGCTGTGAGCAAGATTGTTTCCAGGTGCAGCTGAATTGACAACTCAGTTGTTAAGGCTTATAAATATTCTTTGGCTCCCCTTGTGTCGAATCAATAAATTGGGTTTCACTTCCCTCGAAAATACTGCGATACACCCCCTATACGTGTGGGTCATCAAGATTATTTTCTGGCGCCGTTGCCGGGGAGCATAGCTTTATTTATCAAGTTCACTTGGATTCTCTATTGTTCGCTGCTATCCATCCATCATGGGTAAGTCTCGTGATGGCAAGGTTCCTATTTTACCATCCACTACAAGAAGAGGTACGGTTCTGAACACCTTTACCGCTCTTGATTCACCGTTTGTTTTGAGTAAGTTCCTGAAGGGTAACGGGTAGGCTACACTAGCGTAAAATCAAAAAATTTCTACCGCGTCAACCAGAAATACTATTGTCATAGATCACGGGATTACCGCTAGACGCGCAGGTGCGGAACTCGATGAAGCACGTTGCGGCAGTGTAGATGTTCTACGTCTCCTCCTCGTCCTCGTCCCACAAGCAGCTCCCCTTTGCGCGGCTCGTCCAAGTGCTACAGATGCAGCACCTCCGAGGTATCCACACGTCTGGAGTGGAAGCCGTCTCACGCCAGACTGCTAGGTCTGCGCGTGCAACACAGGCGGAAGAGGAGTGGCGGTTGGGTGGAATGCTCACTCCTTTTCAGCTCGCCTCACTCTCTCTTATATAGGCATCCCTGGTGGGCTTCTACATTAGCAGCCCATTAGCAGCCTAAGCCTGGTCTAATTCGGATCCAATCCTCATTAGGCTTCCAGCCCCTAAAGTGTGTGACCCTATAGGTTCATACACGTATAGACATGACGCGAGTACACTTACTCCGTCAATAGTTGGTAGCGGCCTCTAGCAAGACGTGCCAACTCCTAAACGCATATAAAGATCATTCGGACGAACCATCACAAGGTTGAGTACATGTCTTTCCCTTTGCCTCACGATATTTGGTCTAGCTCTAAGCTGACCTCTCTTTCTCGATACTGTGATTCAGAATCCCTTTACTAGGTTAACTCTTAACCATATGTAGCACGGCCATGCATTTCTGGATCCGATCACTCGAGGGGCCCAGAGATATCTCTCTCAAGTAGAGAGGGGCAAATCCCATCTTGATTGACCGATGCCTTGCAGCATGTATCAGGACAAACCCGAAAGCTACCTTTATAACTACCCAGTTACGGAGTAGTGTTTGATAGCCCCAAAGTAGGTCGATCCACATCTCAAGTACATGCGACAATCTCAGGTCTAAGGACAAAACGTACACGATGTGTAGAGAGAGCTGCAAGTATTATTTCTAGTCTCATGTTGGGTCAGTCCAACCCCATGTTCATAACATGTGTCCACATCATTGGTTTGACATCTCCATGTCAATGACTTGCGAAACATAGTCATTAACCAATCGATGTGCTAGTCTAATATTCACGTGTGTCCTCGCATGAACTCCGACTAGGGACAATTATTAGATAACCATACAAGTAAAGAGTTTCACAAACAATTCACATAATTGCCAATCAATACAAGTTGCCTGGTATATGGATATTCAAGGAACATTATAATAACTCATGGATACACATGAAATACAATCATCTCTATGATTGCCTCTAGGGCATATTTCCTTCAGTTCCTTACACCACCACATACACATGCTACACACACTGCTACTACTGCTGAATCTGAAACTTCTGATGCTTATGATGCTGCTTCTATTGTGCTTGATAAGAGTGGTTCATTAGGTCCTTTCCTAGATGCTACGATTGCTAGAACTATAGCTGGAAATACCGAAACTCCTAATGAAGAGACTACCACACCTGTTAGCTCACCTGAGTCTAGTGAGAGTTATGATACTGAAGAAGATTATGTTGAGATGACCGATGAGTTTATTGAAGAATGTAAGAACACCCATGATAGGAGCGCTGCTAAGAGTCTCCTTGAGAGGCGTACTATTAGACCCAAATTATCTCTTGATGCTAAGTTTGTTGCTTCTCCCATAAACATTATAGATGAAGATTATGATTTCTCTCTCGATCTATCTTACATAGCTATTGTCGAGAACGAACCTTTTTGTGGGACTAAGAATGAAAGTGCGGTAGCACATATGAATGAACTTTCTACTATGACTGGCTTGTTTTCTGATGATATTAAGATGCGTACTTATTTTGTTGCTAAGATTTTTCCTTTTTCACTGAAAGGAGAAGCTAAAACTTGGTTTAGTAATTTACCTCCTGGATCTATTGATAGCCCTGAGTGCTTGATTAGTACTTTTCTGCAGAAATATTTTCCTCCCAGTGCTAGACATGCTATTTTGTAGGAACTTTTTGATTTTAAACAGGGAGAAAAAGAGGTATTGCTTGAATCTTGGGTAAGGTTTTGTGCTTTGATTCATGCACAGGCTGGAAGTCCATTACCTAAGAATGAGCTTCTTGATATATTTTATAATGGACTAACCGAAGAATCTAGGACATACCTAGATAGTTGTGCTGATTGTGTTTTCAGGAATAGGACTCCTAAGGAAGCTGAGGAATTAATGGCTACAATAAGCAAGAATTATGAAGATTGGACTCCTCCTAAACAAGCTATACCTGAAGTAATTGTACCTGAACCATCTATTCCGGTGCCTATTCCAACATCAAAGAAGAGGGGAGTTATTGAATTAAATGATGAAGTGATGAAGGAAGCTAAGAAATGTCTTAAGGAGAAGGGAATTAAAGCTGCAGATGTCAAGAATTTACCTCCTATAGAAGAATTATGTAAGCCTATTTCCTACTCATCCACTATTGAGGTACACTCTCTCCAACACTTTGATGAAGGTGATATCCCTTACTTGAAACCTCCTGATCAATGCTTAGAAGAATTTGATATCTTTATTGTTAAGCAAGATAACTTTAATAAAAGGGTGCAAAATCATCTAATGGAAAACACTAGAGCTATTGTTGAGTTGAAAGATATTGTGGAAAGAACCTCTAATGATATTAAAATGATTGTTAAACACTTTCAAATGGTTCAAACTCAAATAGATCAACTCGTTAAAGTGCAAAACGACTTGCTAGTTAATGCTGCTAAGGAAAAACATGCTTATGAAATTAGAACTAGAAGTTGTGCTGCTACCCAGGATCCTCTATATCCTGAGGGGCATCCCAAAAGAATTGAGCAGGATTCTCAACAAGCTGAAAATAGTGGTTCTACTCGTAAGAAAAGGAAAAAAGAAACATAAAATTGTTGTAGAACCCTCTGAACCTGCTATAGATCCTAATAGTATATCTATCTATAATGCTGAAACTGAAAGTGGTATTGAATAAAATGTTGTTCCTAATGAAGAAAAAGTTGAAGAAGAACTTGAAAACCACACTAAGACTACTAAATACACCAAAGAAGATTTTATTGCTAAGAAACATGGTAGTGAAAGAGAACCTTGGTTCCAAAAACCTATGCCTTTCCCTGATAAGAAACACAAGTCAAAGGAGGATGAACACTACAATAAGTTTTGTGAGTGGATGAAGCCTTTATTCTTGCAAATTCCTTTGACCGATGCTATTAAATTGCCTCCTTACTCAAAATATATGAAGGATATTGTCTCGAATAAAAGGAAGATCCCTAATGAAGAAATTTCTACTTTGCTTGCTAATTATTCCTTCAATGGTAAGGTTCCTAAGAAACTTGGAGACCCAGGGATTCCAACTATCCCTTGCTCTATTAAGAATAGCTATGTTAGAACTGCTTTGTGTGATTTGGGAGCTGGAGCTAGTGTTATGCCTTTCTCTCTCTATAAGAGGCTTCAGCTTGAAAAATTGATACCAACTGATATATCTTTGCAAATGGCTGATAAATCTACCACTATCCCTGTGGGTATATGTGAGGATGTACCAGTTCAAGTGGCTCACAATTACTTGATATTAACTGATTTTGTTGTGCTTGAGATGCCTGAAGATGATAATATGTTTATTATTCTTGGGAGACCTTTTCTTAATACTGCAGGAGCTGTTATTAATTGTAATCAAGGAAAGGTGACCTTCAATGTTAATGACAAGGAACATACTGTCTATTTCCCCAAAAAGATTGAAAGGACTTATGGTTTGAATTTAATTGAACATGTTGAAGGCATTCAAGTTGGAGAAATTTATTGTGCCATACCAAGAGAAAAATTTGAAACTATTATGATTGGGACCATTGCTATTAAGTTGAGGTAACATAATCATTAGTGGAATACAAAGTTTTGTCTCATATGAAATTGTTTTGGTAGCAAGACTTGATCAACCTTGCTAACAAAAGGATTCCATTGAACAAAACAATGTTTTCATTATGATTATCTCCGTCTATTTCTATCCTTTGCATTTTAGTTTTTGCTTTCGTTTAGTTTTATTTTTGTTGTTAGTTGCTTGCATGCTAGAACTTCTGTAGTCCTAGCCTAGTTTTGTCCTTGCATCATGTTTCCAAAAAAGAAAAAATCTGTCTGTCAGAAAATCATTCTTCTATTTCTGAAAAATGCCCAAAAATAAAGTGTCTCAAAAAATTCCAGAAAATTCATATTAAATTTTTACGTGAAAAAAGGGGCAGAGGAGTACCTGGTAGGTACCAGGGGGGCCCACCAGGCAGGCACACCATGTGGTGGCGCGGCCAGCCCTGGGTGGCGCCATGCCCTGATGTGGGCCACCCTTGGCCCTCCACTACCTCTCTCACCTGCCACTTTCTTCTCTCTCCCGAGTAAGCTCCAATTCATAGCTCAAAATCATGTTCTTTCTATGATTTCTCTCGATTTTTTCGATCTCCTTGGTCAGCCCATCTTTCTTGTTGAAATTTGGAGCATTTGTTCCCTGGTATGTGACTCCTCCCCTTGTCCAAGTAGATTTGTGTTTAGTGGATTGTATGTTGAGTATTTTGCTGCTGTAGTTGACTGGTTATGAGAGCTTGTAAGCTTGTTTGATGCTTAGAGATATAGTTTCGATGCATGTTCAGGCCTGTTGCAAGTCCCTATGAGTAGAATCCTTCATTATATTTACTTTGCAATCACTTGTTTATTAGGTGTTTAAATTTCAGAATACCAAGCATGAACAACCATAATTTTGGAGAGATATTTGAGAGTGATGCACCTAGGAGCTTGAGGCCCTCAAGAACAGCCTCTCAAGCTAGGCCATCATACAATGAAGACCTCATTGCAGCACGCATTGGCAGTGAAAGGGATGATGGAGATGCTCACCCATCCTCTTTTCCTTGTTTTACTTTCTTGCAAGCTGCAGGTATTCTTGATGATTTCTTGATACTGATTGAGAGGGTTGGTTTAACCTCTTATATGCAAGATGAGAGTGCACAATACGCTATGCTCACCAAAACTTTTGTTGAGAGCTTCTCATTTAGTAACACACCCTATCAATCTACTGTCTCTTTTAAAATCTATGACATGCCCTTCACCATGCTTTTGGAGAGATTTTGCAGTATTGTAGGTGTGCATATGACAGGGACTATGAATAAAATTCAAGGGCAACCCGCTGATTTGCTGGAGCTATACCGAGGGGTGACCAATGATGATGACCGCGTGGCGCAGCGTGGAAAGACAAGACATAAGTAATATCTCCAACTATCATTTAGCATTCCTTGCTGCTGCGCTTAACAATGATACTCGGTACAATCTTGGCTCGCTTATTGCTCGCCGCCTAGCTGCTAGGGGGCCTATTTATGGGGGCATCATTGCATCGCGCATGGTCAATGCATTAGGTCTTTTAGTGGATCCCGATGATGCTATGCTGGCACCACAGAGGCTCGACCTTGTTGCCATGAAAACTCATCACTTTGTCACTGCTACCTCTCATTTGAACAATCTATATAGGATGCTTTTCAGTGACGGGGATGAAAGGGAGATCCTTTTGCCACAGCCTGCTTTGTTTAGTGTTGACAGGAGACCGTGGTCGCGCTCCAAGGAGGAGGTGGACAAGCAGCTTCGCTTGTTGGGTTTCCACGAGCAGCACCAGGAGGATGCGCCCTCCTATGATTACTCTGCACATTACGGAGGGGCGTACTCAAGCTCGCACCAGGACGAGGGTACCTCCTTGTCGTACTCCGGTGACACTTCATCCTGGCCAGCTTGGGATTGATACCCACTTAGGCCAAAAGCCTAAGCTTGGGGGGAGGTACACCGACACCACACTCATCTCCATATCATGTTGCGTCGGTACTTTGTATATTCATGTTTTCGTTCTCTTTTTAGTTTTCGTTCTTATTCGCTTTTGCTTTCTAAAAACACAAAAAGACCAAAAATATTTCTGTTGTTTCTCTTTGGTTTGCTTCTTCTTTTTGCCTTGGTTTGTTTTTCCCTTTTTGCTTTATTTGAACTATTCGAAAACCCAAAAAGATTTTGCTTTGCTTGTTTTTCTCTTTTTGGTTCTTGTTTAAAAATCGAAAACACCAAAAATATTTGTCGTTCTTCTTTGGTTTTTGTGAGTTTGCTACAGGGTTCAGCAGTCCTCAGTGGATTATTAGGTTTCATATTTTTATTCAAGCCACACAAGTGAAGAGCAATAATGAGGATTAATCACAACTTGAGGCGTGGTAAGCGGCTGGTAACGAACTCTATTTGTTTTCATTTTTGTACATATACTCATCACTGTGGGCATGCTTAGTCCGTTCATGTAGGGTGTATGTTATCTTTGGATGTTTAGTAGTTCTTGCTTTCTTGTGATTAGCTCCAGCCCGCTAATAGTTTGTAGCATGTCTCATGAATGTTTGCTTGCATTACTCTATTCATAAATTGGTATGACACCGTGGTATCCTCCTCTGAATGTTTCATTTGATTGACTTGGCACATGCTCACGCATGCTCATGACTGTAATAATCAGTTAAGCCTCGATGAATTATTTTGCCTTGAGGATCTTGAATCACTTTCATGCCATGAGTAGTCATGTTTTGTTGCAAGCATGATTATGACAGCTATTGCTCTCTTGTTTGTCGCTCCCTTACTATTGCTAGCCTTCACTTCCACTGAGTGTTTTACTCATGTCTCCAACTCCCTAAACCAAATATTGCCAAAGTGTCCACCATACCTACCTATTAGCATCATTTGCTACTTCCGTGCATATTCAATATGCCTTCTTTCCTTCCGAATAAAATGTTTGCTTGTTTTGAGAAAGTTAGTTAGTAAAGCTCTCACGAACTTGATGGCACACTTTATTTCCTGCACTTAATAAACCTGAACCATTGTGAACTCTCCATGAAAGTTATATGCTTGCAAATTATAGGTTGGGGATTAGCAGAACCGTGCTGTCATGGGGAATGCTTTCAACACTTGTAAATATATACCCAGTTGATACCTTGCTCTTTTGTTTGCGGATGTCGTCGGGTGTGAAATAAAAGGGGAGCTTGTAAGTCCATGGAGTTATGTATGTGTGTTAGAGAAACGCCTGGGCCGCTGGTCTAATCCATGCTGACATGGTGGAAACCTGCAGCGTAACCATAATGATATCTATGAAGCATTCTTCTTATAAAAAAGTGAGAGATAGCTATTGAGAAAAAGAAAAAAAAAAGAGTTTTATGAAAAGAGGAAAGAGAGAAAAAAGCACCATTTTCCCATGGTAAATAAGAAGATTGCTGAGATACTCATTGTCTGCTTGCCTTGTCATTTTGATATGGGGATTCTTCTGTATCATCGGGCAAGAGGTACCCCGTTGGCGGTTCTCAATGATACGCACATACTTACGATGACAAGAACTTACCGGTAACTAAAGTTGAGTAGCATGAGGAGCGACCCTCGTACTCAAGGGACTTGGGATTTCCAGTTTATAGTCTGTCAAGCATATAACTCAGATTGGACCTCACTTTCACCTTAACCACTTTAAAGATGCTTATGATAGGGACAATGAGAGCTCAAAGCTAATGAGTACCATACTTTCAGCATTTGGAAGCCTTTCAAATTATGCAAAACCTTTTGTTTTACTTGTTGAGTCTCCACTTATTCTTTGAGCACTTTCTTGAGAGCATAGTGGCCATTCTTAGTTCTATGTGCATTGTCCCAAGACTTGTTGATTGATGCATACCTTGATATTGCTTGTTTTAAACTATTTGTATCTAGTCACTCTTATGAACCTTGAAGGTGTCCTATGCATTTATATTTGCTACTCTATTGACGGACAAGCTGAATGCCACTATTCTATGTTTTCTTTATGTGAAACAAACAAACGTCTTGCAAAGCATTGTTATTCATGAATCTTTTGTTTGTGCCTTTTCATGTTGCATCATAGTTTATTTGTCTTATTGCTAGAACTTAGTCTTTCATGTTATGATTGAAGTACTATGATCCCAGCTTTGAATGTTTTACACATTTTATCTTGATATCTGATACATTGCAAATGTATCTATAATTTTTGATGCTCCATGCTTGGTTTTATCCACTTTCTTGTGTTTTGTCCACACTTTGGAGTACTTTTCATATGATTTCTTGGACTAACCTATTAACAAGAGCCATAGTGCCAGCTGCCTATTTTCTGCTGTTTTTGGTTCCAGGAAAGTCAGAAAATGAATATTCTCGGAATTGGACGGGACAAAAGCCAAAGTGCCTATTTTTCCAGAAGACTCACGGAGCCAGAATACGAGACAGAGGAGGGCCAAGGGCTGGCCACACCACTCCCAGGCGCGGGCTGGGCCTGGCCGCGCCAGGGCATGGTGTGGTGGCCCCAGGCACCCCCTCGGTCTCCCTCTTCGCCTATAAGAAGCCTTCTGACCTAAAAACTCCGGGGGGTTCGACGTTTTTCCAGAAGAAGTTCCGCAGCGCCGCCACCACCAAAGGGGAGATTCGGGGGACAGAAAGTCTCTGTTCCGGCACCCTGCCGGGATGGGGAAGTGCCCCCAGAGCCATCTCCATCGATCTCCACCATCATCTCCATCGACCATCCATGTTTCCCCCATCTATAAGTGAGTAATCCCCCGCTGTAGGCTATGGGGATGGTAGGGATTGGATGAGATCGTTCATGTAATGGCATCAGATTGTTAGGGCATGGTGCCTAGTATCTTTTATTAGTGCTTTACGACTTTGTTGCGACTTGTTGTGCTTAATGCTTGTCACTAGGGCCCGAGTGCCATGATTTTAGATCTGAACTTGGTATTGATTCATTATGATAGTAGTGTTCTTGGTCTTATCTACAAGTTGTATACACCGTTGTTGTCCGGAACCTATGGCCCCGAAGTGACAGAAATCGGGATAACCGGAAGGGAAAGGCTTTGATGTGAGGATCACATGTGTTCACGGAGTGTTAATGCTTTGCGCCGGTGCTCTATTAAAAGGAGCACCTTAATTGCCAGTAGTTCCCTAGAGGCCCCGCTGCAAACGGGCTGGCAGGACAAAAGATGTTGTGCAAGTTCTCATTGCGAGCACGTATGACTATATATGGAACACATGCCTAGGATTTTCTAGTACTTGGGTGCTTTATCTTATTTATCTGCAATTGCCCTATGTTCTGTTTGCTATGTGAATTGTCTTGTCCATGCAACGCCCGTCCATCCATCCCTATGCCTACCGCACTCGAATCCCACTGTTTATTGCTTTTGTTACTACTGTCTTTGCTTTACTACTGCTGTTACTTTACTATTCCTACTACAAAACGGTTGCTACTGATAAACTGTTGTGAGCAAGATTGTTTCCAGGTGCAGCTGAATGGACAACTCAGTTGTTAAGGCTTATAAATATTCTTTGGCTCCCCTTATGTCGAATCAATAAATTGGGTTTCACTTCCCTCGAAAATACTGCGATAAACCCCTATACTTGTGGGTCATCAATATCTAAATGAGGGATCATCTTATAATGCTACCAAAAACACCAAATTAGCAATATAAGATGCTAACATCTAATGTGTGAAGTGAGATGATATGGTCCATGCATTTGATCTCTATCATTTGCATCATGGTATGATCTCTATCATTCCTTTGTGTGTAAGGCCAAGGTCTATGGAACTTACACGTTAAGTGAGTTGTAAGAGTATCTATCATACATCTACTTGCAACAATACCATATCAAGACACTAGCCCAGCAACGATCTAAACTAGACGTCTCTAATTTATCAATTGCAAGTTTTACGTGGCTTAGGGCTTTTGGAGATAGAACCGTTCTTACCTACGAACATGAACCACAACGAGGATAATCAAGTTATTAGCAACTCGTTGTAAATCAGATATTGACTATAGTAGGAGAGACAGACACCCGCTAGCCACTTATGCAAAACTAGTTGCATGTCAGTCGTGGAACCGGTCTCATGTACGATGACATGTAAGGTTGGTCCGGACCGCTTCATCCCACTATGCCACCAATATCCAAAATACATAGAAGATGCAATAAGATGATCATCACCGCCCACATATAAACATATGTGTACTACCCGTGCAAAGCACCTACGCATAGATCAGGCTCTGATACCACTGTTGGGTCCGCATCATAGAAAACAAAAAATTCCTACGATGAGAACTATACGCCAAGATCTATCTACTAGGTACAGAGCAACGGGTGGACATACATCCATCGAGAACTTACCCTCGAAGACAACGAGTTTTGTTAACAAGTAGGAACTCATGGTTGATGTAGTCGTACACTTGTAGATCTCAAGATCGTGTGGAAGTCCGAGCGCCGCAAATCAACAGCGCATCCGTCCTCGCACACACGTTCAAGCCACCGGACAACCTCCACCTCCTCGCTCTAGCGATGCAGCGGAAGCAGCAACTCCTTCCAGATGAAATGCCACCAAGAACATGTATCTCGCTAATCCGAGACCATGGGGGAATAATTCTAGAGGGGGAGAGAGATCCTTCACGAGGAGGTGTGTGGAAGAAGGAGGAAGAGGGGGGGCCTTTTATAGGAGGAGGGGGGTGCCCCTCCTCTCCATGTCCGGCGCATGGGGGGTGACTCCTCACCTCCCCCATTCATGTGGTGGTAACCCCTCCACATTAAAATGCCTCTTCACATTCCCCTTTAAAGTCCCTATTTCAAATGCATTAAAATTCTTCAAGTTTAATGCTCTCTCATTTAATAAAACTCTTTTATTAAATTTATTCAGAATTTTGTTAATTACTTTAATTAACAAGCATTCACATAAAACCCCTTGCAACATTTCAATATCACATGTAGAACCACTTTCTGCAATTTCACCCGAAACAATTTCCGGTTTCTATCGAAACAATTCTTGTGCTTTGCAATTCTTTTGTCTAAAACATATGTGCTCCAAAATGGTGTCTGGTAACTCTTAAGTGTGTCACCCTACGCTTCACAAATAATGCAGACATGATTGAGACTCCTCTCAGATCAATAATCAGAAGCGGGACCTAGAGATCCATACTGACTCCTGCACATTCAATGATGACTTCTGTGATCGTGAGAACCTTTAACGCTAGTAACTTAATCCCTTTGTCTCATGATATAATACATGTCCGAGATTCGATCATTGTTATCCAAATACCTAGTTTGATCTCGTTACCGACATGCACTCTTTTCTCGTTCCCGTGATATAACATTCTAGTGATCACATCACTTGCTTGCAAGCTATCTTAATGTGATATCACCGAGAGGGCCCAGAGTATATCTATCCGTCATCGGGATTGACAAATTCCACTCTTGATCCATGAGCCTCAACATAACACCTTCGTAGCACTGAACCCATCTTTATAGTCACCCTGTTACGGTGTGACGTTTGATGTTATCAAGATACTCTTCTGGTGTTAGCAATTAACATGATCTCATGGTCTAAGGATAAAGATTACTTCGTATGATGTTATAGCAATATAAACATAATGACTTGATCGTAATGCTATACTTCGGATGAATGTTCATCACATCATTTCATAAAATGCTGTGACCTTGTTATTAACAACATCCAATGTCCATGATCAGGAAACCTTGATCATCTTGTTAATCAACAAGCTAGTCTATAAGAGAGGCATAACTAGGAACCCTTTTTGTTTATTAAACACACATGTATTGACGTTTCCAGTCAATACAATTATAGCATGCAAAATAAACATCTATCATATACAAGGAATACATAATAACAACTTTATTATTGCCTCTTAGGGCATATTTCCTTCAAATCAAGTCACATCTCGCACACAGCAAAGGAGGATTTTCTCACCAGTTCACAGCCATAGGAGATATTCCCAACTCAAGCTCACAAAGAACCATCACAAGCACTTGCTAGGTTCTTACCAAATCAAACAACATAACATCACTAAAAACCACTAATGAACCATACACTATGGTTACCTAATGGAGGGATGGAGTAGGAAACAGCAAGGTTGGGCAGGAGCCATGTGGCGCCCCGCAAAACCACTACTAGAAAATCGCGTTGTTTTTGTGCATTGCATCATCATGACCGCATGCTCAAGTCATCATGCCACCTTGCATTTGAGCATCGTCATGTCATCTTGCATTTGTTTGTCTAAAACTATTTTCGAAACGCCTAGTTTTTTTTTCTAAATATTCCCGTCTTTATTCAAATTAAAACCCGGGCCTCCGGAATATTTTGGTTTGTCTAAATACGGATTACAAAAGCCTTGTTTTCAATAAATAAAATTATTTGTTTATTTTTAGGAGGCAGCCTGCCAGGCCGAAAGCCCGGCCGGCCACCTCCAAGCCCTAACTAAAACCTAATCTAACCCTAACCAACCCCCACCCACACAGCCACGCACATTGCTGCAGCAAATCCCACCCCGCCAGCCACGTCCCCCAACCTCCACCTCACCCTAATCAACCCTCTTCCGCCACCTCAGCCCACCTGCACCACTCCCCATCCACCTGGTCGCCCCATCCCCCTTTCCTCCCCAGGCGCACCACACACGCACGCGATAGAGCCCGGCCTCGATCCCCGCGCCCGGCCCCACCACCATCTCCCTCTCCCCCCGATGGAACCCCCACCAACCCCCACGCCCACCTGTCCTCCCACTGACGCCACCCTCTCCCGCACGCGAACCACCCCCGCTCCCCTCTTCCTCCTTCTTCCTCCGCCCCGCCGCGAGCACCTGCCGCTCTTCCTCGTCCGCCGCCACCCCTCCGTCGGCATTCCTTCCGCCTCTGTCCGGTCTATCCTCGCCCCTCTCTGGCCGGCCGCCGGCGCCGCTTTCTCTCCCGGCTTCGGTCGACCCCGCCACCTCCTCTCTGCCGTGCCCCTTCATCCGCTCCGCCCACGACCTCACGACCTTCTCGCCACCGACGCGAGCGCCTTGCCCCTCCCAGCCGTGCCGCTTCTTTGCCCCACTACAGGCAGCCACCGCCGCGGCCCCTTCGCCGTCGTCGACCACCAACCTCCGTGCCAGCGAGCTCCTCCACCGTCTGCAGCCTCCTCTCCGCCCCAACCCTGCAGTTCGCCACCGCTCGGCTCATGCCACCCCGCGTGTATCTCCTTCATCTCGGTCGCCGTCCTCATCTCCGATGTCCCTCATCGATTCCTGCAGGGTCGCCCCGCGCGCCTCTGCCCGCTCGTCAACAACCGCTTGATGGTGGCCAAGTTTTCCTGCCGATAAGTGTTGTATGTTGTTCTAGTAGGTGTGTTTGCAGAATCCCAGAGGTGTTGTGCCGTGACCAAAGAGATGCAGGAAGCCTATGCCGCAATTCATCGCGAACCCTCGGCATGCCAAGATCTCCCACAGGGAGACGAAGACCCCGATCCCGGATGTCCGACACAAGACCCATCGACGGTACCAAGATCCCCTGCTGAACAAGATCGACCAAAACGATAAGAGGTACAAGGACCACGCCAAGATCTTCTCGGACCCGAAGACCCTGATCCACGGATCCGGTAATGCCGAACCCTCTTGGCACAACATGACCTTCCTCACGGAGCGCCGAGACCCTAGACCCGGAGAATCCCTGGACACCAAGATCTACTTCACGGGCACCGAGCGTCAAGATCGCCTTCACGGGGAACCGCAAGTACTCCTTCCCGGACGCGAGACCCGGATCCGAAGGCCGCCAAGATCGCCACCGGTACGACATGCACTTCGCCGCGGAACGCCAAGTTCTTCTTCTCGAATGCCAAGACCGACCCAATCCGAGGACCCGACAAGATCTTCGTGACGAGAAGATCGACACCGACCAGGGCGAATCCGATACGCCCCGACGCCAAACCAAGTCCTTCTTCCCGAAACGCCAAGCTCTTCCCCCGGAGTCAGAACCCCGATCCCGCCAAGACCGAACCCGTACCACATCGAACCCCAAGCTCTTCGACCCCTAATGTGATCCCCTTTTCCCGAGCCCTATTTTTATAAATGCTTTATATAAAATTTGTTGCATTTAAATTGTACATCCCTGCATGCATATTCGGGTGTTTGGGGCTATTTCGGCAATTCATCATAATTAAATATGGAGACTATATGCGGGCTATTCTTGTATTATACCGCCTCCATTTAAATTTGAGTAGCGAACCGATGCCATGTCTCGCCCTGTTAATACAACATTCAATTTGCGGGGGTTCTAAATAACTTGAACCGCCTAAGTAATTATCGGGACCCCGGTTCCGCTTAATATTGCCTAATTGCACCGCATTTGTGCCATGCCATGCATCATATCATAAGCATGCCGGATCTTTTGTCGTAGTATTAAATATTGCATCCGGTGTTTCTTCTAGTGTTTGCTTCTTCGCGGATTAGGCCGATGAGTGGATGCGAGTATTGACAAGTTCTCCGGCTATGGTCCGTCGGCAGTGTTTTCCCAGGCGAGCATCTCTCCCCCTTCTACCTATTTTGCATTTATAGTCTTTATTTCCTCATGTTGATCCATTGCTAGTCGTGTCACGATGCTGTAGTTTCCGTGCACCAGTTATATCCCGTGCAGCCTCTATATTGCCATGGACACCTCCTATTACCTATGTTTGGTAGATAGCTGGCCTTGCGAGTCGTAGATGCTTGCTCAGGTGCGATCTTGTGTTGTCGAGTACCACAGTTGTTGGAATGCTGGCAGATGTTTATTGGTGGAGATGCTTACTAGTGGAGAGGATCATGACTTTAAATACAACTATTAAAATGCTAGATATAACTAATGCAGAGGCATCGGTGGGCAATAGATGTTATTTGGTTCTTCCATGCTCACTTGTGTCCCGTAGGACCCCGAGTACTTGATACCTGTTCCTTGATTTTTTGCACTATCTACATCCGGGAGGCCTTATGGACCCCCCCTGAGCCAGAGCTTGAATCATTTCTATTTCTTGGGGCCACAAACTAGTTTGGGGTTTTATTACTATCCTGTACTTATGCCATGTTACTGCTTTAGTTACGATTGTGCGTGGAGCACCTGTACTGTTTAGGATCGTGACACGTTTTCGCTGTATCGACAAGCCTAGTCACACTTTCGGGTTCCCAGTCGTTTACAGCCGTCCACACAAACCCTGGGTCCGTTCCGGAGCCGGCCAACTTCGTTGCGGGTAGCTTAGTAGGGTGGCCCCCTGAAATATTTTATGAATCCTGTGATCGCTTTGTCGTGAATGCCTCGTTGGGTTTTGAGTTGGTTTTTCCGAGGTTGATCGGGTGTGTGTTGCTATTTGTGCACCCCTGCAGGGTAAAACTTTCTGAAAGTCGTGTCCACGGTTATGGATGACTTGGAGCACAGTATCTCGATCATAGACAAGCATAACTAAAGTAGTGCTATAAATTTGACTTAATATATGACTAGTAATCAGCTCAAGTATAACGGAATGGATATTAAAAATGCCAACAGCTGGTGGATCTGGGTTGTTTTGTGACATGCTATATGCCTAGTAAGTATTGCAACTCCAATGGAATGTGATAAAAGTGCCAACAACTGCTGGGTTTTGGGATTCCTCTAGACAATTATATCTGACTAGTAAATGTCCAACTACAACGGAATGGTAATTAAAACTGCCCACTACTTATGCTTTAGGATGACTCATGCTATCTATATCTGATTAGTAATTGCTGCAACTATAATGGAATGAGTAAAATTGCCAACTCTGTGAGTTCCTTGGTCTGACTTCCTCGTTTGGTCTCGAGGGGGAAATACCAGGATGGGTTTGTTTTGGTGTTAGCTTCAGGTTGGATCCGAATAGGTCTTTCTTACCCCTCTCTAATAGCCGCCAGTGATACCGAGTCTCTATAGATTGTTTAGTGCCGCTGTGCTGCCGCTTCAGCCCACCATACCTATGTAGGCGAGAGCCGCCGAATTCTAGCCTCGCCGTGTACTGGCCTCAGTACTAACGCTCCTCTTTTTCCTTTGCCCTTTGTCGGCACCCCTTTTGTTTTAGCAGGTTTGAGATCATCGTCGTTAGCAGGGTTACCCTTCCGGCTTGGCCTGGGCAGGGTTATGGACGCCATTGGTTATTCTTCAGGACTCTTAGCCCCATTTGCATCTTGTCCGTAGTCGGACGCTCTATCATTTTCAAGGTGATTTGGATCTTTGTATTGTATATCTGTATTCTTGACTCGTTGAGTCGCTATTGTATATATATCTGTTCTGTGGGTCCCATCGAGGACTGTTGTGTAATGGTATTACTTCATTTTCCACCCGTACGAAAGTGCCTGGTGGGCGTCCTTGAATCGTTTCTATGCGGGTTTGGCGGGAAGCGCTAAAACTTGCATAGGGACGATTTGAGGGTGTTACAAGCCAGGAGGAGAAGGAAACCAAGCAAGCTTGTCAGCAAAGCTAGATCAACCATCGTCATCTTCTCACCAACAAGTAACAGGTTGGTAGTTAACCAAGAAATCATGCTTGGTATTTGTTCTTATCAATATAAGAGCATGATCTATCATTCGAAAGTTCTTCTCAGAGATACACCCAAGTGGGGTGTATATTCATCACAGAAGAGATTTAAAAATCAAGTATTAATTTCAATGAACATAAAAAGGTCTCAGACCTGGCATCATTGACCAAGTTGGTCTATTTTCTAGTTTACACTAGTTAATAGCAGAATCAAGTCATGAACTGCTAGAGGGCACATTCCAATGAATGGTAGCACCTTTGTAGCAATTCAATCATTCTATATCTTCAGACAAGATTTAACCAACATAAATATCTTCTCAAGAAACAATTAAATCATCTTTCTAACCATATTAGAAATCATCCATATAAATTATCTATCACAGGTTAGATACAGCAAGGTCACTAACCAGAATGAAGGAACCATTATTTTTCAACCATGGTTCACAAGTATCATATCCATATCACATATCTAGTCTAGGAGCTAGAAATCATTGATTTGATTCAGTAGTTAGGGACATATAATGATATCATTAGGATATCAACCAATATTCAGTATGTCCTACTGTTTAATTACCACTAGCAAGAGAAGTAACAGAGCCACGAGTGCTAAAAGAATCATTCTAGAGATCTTTAGCTAAGTAAGATCATCATCAGTAGCACAGTAAAACACATGTATCCATAGGATATGAACCAGGACACAGATAACCACTAGTCAATAAATTACTGAATCACATCAACCTTAAACAAGATCACAATTAAGGAATAAAGGGTAAAACCAGAATTCATCACTTCTAGATCAATCAAGGCACAAGTAGTATTGACCAATATAGGAACCCTAGAACAAGCCATAGTTCTATCTAGGAGAAATTCATTTCCACAGAGAAGTATTCCAGGAAGAATCGATTGAAGGAAGAGGTAAATCACCACTTATCTGAGGTCCTCGCTAAGATTAGAAGAGGAAGCAGTGGTCGACGTCGAGGAAGAACACGGCAACATGGGGAGCACCCGGAGGGCGCTGCAACCCGCACCAAGCCATGTCCATGGCAGTTACAGAGAAGAAGGCAGCACCACATCATCACCAAGGCACCAGGGTGACGCTAGCTGCGTGTCAACGCGTCGTGTCTCCGACGAGGGCGAAACCCTAAGCTAGAGTAGGGGGCAGCGCGGTCGAAGGAGGTCACGAGCGACAAATCGAAGAGGATAGAACGAGGCAGCGTCATCGACTTCATCACCCTGCACAGCGGCGGTAGCCGTGGAGGTCAAGGATGGCCGGAATCGAGTGGCGGGGCGACTCACAGTCGCCAAAGGGAGAGACAAGAGGGTGAGGACGAGCGAGAGAGAGAGCGCATTGGGTCGGTGCATCAGTCCAGTGGTGGCTGGGTGGGTTTGACCCAAACCCACTCGGTTGGGCCGGACAAGCCCAACGGGCCAGACCCATATTTTGAAGAAATCCCTAGACTAAAATGGTTAATTATAAATATACTCCTGAAACTAATTAAGCTCTAAGAAAATAAATAAAAATCTTAAAAATACAAATAATATATCTATGTGCTTGATACGTCCAAAACGTATCTATAATTTTTGATGATCTATGCTAGTTTTATATGATCTTTCTTGTGTTTTGTTCATGTTTTGAAGTATTTCTTTACATTTTATGGAACTAACCTATTAACAAGATGCCATAGTGCCAGTTGCCTGTTTTCTGCTATTTTTGGTTCTAGAAAGTCAGAAAAGTAATATTCTCGGAATTGGATGAGACAAAAGCTAAAGTCAATATTTTACCGTGGGACACAAGGAGTCTGAAGGAGAGACGGAGCAGGGCACCAGGGCGGCCACACCTGGTGGCGGCGTGGCCTGCCCTAGGGCACCACCAGGGGGTGTGGGCCCCCTGTACTCCACCGACCTCGCCCCTTGATGGCTCAATGCACGACGCCAGAAAAGTGCTGGTGCATGGTTGATGTAGAGCTCGTTGGGAACCCCAAGAGGAAGGTATGATGAGCACAACAGCAAGTTTCCATCAGTTATGAAACCAAGGTTTAATCGAACCAGTAGGAGCAAAGAAACACCCCAAAGGTGTTGCTAGCTGAGCCTTGGCAGGGCACACTACCGGTGCTAGTAGAAACATGGAGACCTACACAGCCCAACCACAGAACTTTGTCCCCAACTTGCTATGAGGTTGTTAATCTCACCGTGTTTTGCGGAAAACAAATGATTAAACATATCGAATGGAAGGAAGTAATAGTTTGCAGAAAGTAAACACAAAGCAGTAAAAGTTTGTAGATTGTATGTAAAGAAAATGACCGGGATCCATAGTTCACTAGAGGTGGCTCTCCTTAGGATAGATAACATGCTGGGTGAACAAATTACAGCGGGGCAATTGGCAAACATCGAGAAAGCAATACATGCATATACTAATCATCTTGACTCCTTTGAGATTCAATTGGGCATTACAACATTATACATAGACCGCCATCCAACTGCATCTATGACTAATAATCCACCTTCAGGTTATCATCCGAACCCCCTCCAGTATTAAGTTGCAAGCAACAGGTTATTGCTTTATGAACTGCGTGTAAAGTAAACAATACGATTGTTCTATGAACAAAGGATTGTTGTTTTCTCCCTAGTAGCAACAACACATCTAGTACCTTAGAGATTTCGGTCACTTCCCCAGATTACTAGAGGCATGAACCCACTATCGAGCATAAATACTAACTCTTGGAGTTGCTAGCATCTACTTGGATAGCTACTAACAACGGAAAGCATGCAAGATCACAAATAACAAAGACATGATAGAATCAATAATCAATCTGAAATAGCATCTCAATATCCATCGGATCCTCGCAAACACAACATGCAGAATTACAAACAGATGATCTTGATCATGAACGGAGCTCACAAGATCTAGACATGAAAGCACAAAGGAGGAGAACCAGCCATCTAGCTACTACATGGATCCATAGTCCAAGGATGAACTACTCACGCATCACACCGGAGGCTTGCATGGTGATGAAGAAGGCCTCTAGGGTGAATTCCCCTCTCCGGCAGGGTGCTGGGAAGAGCTTCAGATCCCTCTCGATCTAGGGATGGAGATGATGGCGGCTACAGACTCTTTCGTGGATTTTTGATCGGGCACTTAGGGTTTTCGTCCCGAGGGTAATATATAGGCGGAAGGAGAGGCCGAGGGGGTGCCTGGGCTGGCCACACCACCCCCTGGCACGGGCCAAGCCTGGTCGCGCGGCCAGGTGGTGTGGCCGCCCTCTGGCCCCTCTCCGTCTCGTATTCTGGCATCTGATGACTTCCGGAAAATAGGCACGTTGGCTTTTGTCCCGTCCAATTCCGAGAATATTCATTTTCTGACTTTCCTGGAACTAAAAACAGCAGAAAACAGGCAGCTGGCACTATGGCTCTTGTTAATAGGTTAGTCCAAGAAATCATATGAAAAGTACTCCAAAGTGTGGACAAAACACAAGAAAGTGGATAAAACCAAGCATGGAACATCAAAAACTATAGATACATTTGCAATGTATCAACATCCCCAAGCTTAACTCCTGCTCGTCCTCGAGTAGGTAAGTGATAAAAAGAAAGAATAATTTTTGAGGTGACATCCACCATCAAAGACTTGATCAAAGTATTTCCAAAGCACTCAAAGCTGGGATCATAGTACTTCAATCATAACATGAAAGACAAAGTTCTAGCAATAAGACAAAGAAACTATGATGCAACATGAAAAGGCACAAACAAAAGATTCATGAATAACAATGCTTTGCAAGACGTTTGTTTGTTTCACATAAAGAAAACATAGCATAATAGTATTCAGGTTGTCCCTCAATAGAGTAGTAAATATAAAGGCATAGGACACCTTCAGAGTTCATAAGAGTGACTAGATACAAATAGTTTAAAACAAGCAATATCAAGTTATGCATCAATCAACTAGTCTTGGGACAATGCACATAGAACTAAGAATGGCCACCATGCTCTCAAAGTAGGTGCATAAAGATAGATGGTGGAGACTCAATATAATGGTGGAAAAGGCCTTTTTATAAAAGGAAGTAGGGATTCAAGTCTCATAAAGAGCTTCCAAAAATTATGGTACTTATAGCTTTCAGCTCTCATTGCCCCTATCATAAGCATCTTTAAGGTGATTAAGGTTAAAGTGACACAACTAAGAGGATATGCTTGACAAGTTATAAACCAAAATCTCATGCTCCTTACTTACGAAGACCGAACCTCATGCTACTCAACTTTAGTCACGAGTAAGCTCTTGTCATTGTAAGTACATGTGTATCATTAAGAACCGCCAACGGGGTACCCCTTGCACATGATACGGGAGCTTTCCCATAATCAAAATGACAAGGCAAGCAGACAATGAGCATCTCAGCGATCTTTTTATTTGCTATTTGCATAGGTTTTTATTGAGGATGCTTCATAGAGTGCTCATTATGGTGATGTTGCAAGTTTCCACCATGATTAGGCATGGCTTAGGATAGCGGCCCAGGCGTTTCTCTAACACACATACAAACTCCATGATCTTACAAGTTCCACTTTTATTTCACACCGTCGAGATCCGTAAGCAAAGGAACATGATATCAACGGGGTACAAAGTACAAGTGCAATGTTGAAAGCGTTCCCCATGAAACATGGTTCTGCTAATTTCAACTTATAAAGCGCAAGCATATACGCAACAAAGAAGGACCCAATGGTTCAAGTTTATTAGATGCAAAAAAATAAAGTGTGCCATCAAGTTCGTGAGAGCTTTAATCACTAGTTTTCTCATAACAAGTTTTATTTGGAAGGTAAACAAAAGCATGAATATACTTGGAATAGCATAAGCTAGTAGGTAGGTATGGTGGACTCTTTGGAATAACTTGGTTTAGGGAGTTGGATGCATGAGTGGAACTCATACTTTGTTGTGGAGGCTAGCAAAAAACTGGGAGCGACAAACTTAGAGAGCAATAATGGCCATAATCATGCAGAGCGACAAAACGTCATTGATCAAAGCATAAAGTGATACTACAAGTTGAAAACTAAAGGATCATAAAGGCTATGGTGACTTTAGATAGTCATAACATGGTGTGAGCATGCGTCAAGTTAACCCAAATAAAGCATCAAAGGAGAATACCACTATACTATGCTTTAATATGCTAAAACAACGCATGATTCATCCAAGGCACATTAAGCAATATCAGTTGTTTATAACAAGTCATGCTACAGCAAAGAATACTAAGCATAAACCCAAAACAATATCAAGCATGGAATGACAGAGCATAGGCCACAGTCAAAAACAAGCTCTTTTTACCACATAAGTATGAACTTTCCTACTCTTTTCCAAACCAAACGAAACTATTTGCAAACCAATGTATGAAAGAGGGGGTCCAACCAATTTATTCATAAAACTAAGCAAACCAAAGCAAACAAAAAACCAAAACGAAAACGAAAAAGAAGACGCTCCAAGAACAACACAACTGTGCATGAAACAATAAAAATGAAGCGTTTGGAAGAAACCTGGGATTTTTATTGATGAAGAAGGGGATGCCTTGGGCATCCCCAAGCTTTGACGCTTGTACTTCTTGGATATTTCTTGGGTGACACGCGTGGAATCCCCAAGCTTGATATTTAGTCCATCCTTCATCTCATTACTCATTCCTTCCATACACCTGAAATTTTTCCTTCATACAAAACTTCACACAATCTTTATTAGCAACATTAGTGCACTCAAGATAAATAAGTCTTAAGGTTCAGTTCTAACACCAAATAAACTTCCATTAGAACACTAGATACTGTAGCACTTTTCTCAAAAATCTCAATTCCCCAAAAGAACTAAAAAAGGAACCAACAAGAAGCAAATGCAGAAAATGGCAGAAATCTGTCAAAATAGACCAGCAGGTAAAGACGAATTTTTTCGAAGACCTTATGTTGATCAAATCAAAAAGTGTTGAACTAACGAAAGCTAGATAACAACCTAGGTCAGAAGCACAAAAATTCACGCCTCAAAAAGACGTTCAGAGATTTTACACGAATTTTTCGGTGAAGCATAGAAATCTGTTTTGGGACAGCAACTTTTCCAATCATTACTTCTCTCTCATTAGAGGTTACTCTTGGCACAAAAAAGCAAATAAAAAGGATAAGGAGAGGTTATTACAGAGGTAATAACTTCCAAGACTCATATAAAACTTTTGAGTTATCTCCCAATAATTACTTTTCTTTAACGCCTTTAAGTTAGGCATAAGAAGCAAGAAAAAGAATCAAGTGTTCTCAAATGAAAAAGCATTAAGACCAAATTTTGTTTTCATAGGAGAAGCAAAAGTAATCTTCTCTCTCTTCTTAGGGAAATGTTCTATACCTTTCTTGAGTGGGAGTTGATATTGAATGGTGCCTTCTTTCATATCAATGATGGCACCAACAGTTCTAAGAAAAGGTCTTCCCAAAGTAATAGGACAAGGAGCATTGTATTCAACATCCAAAACATATAAATCAACAGGGACATAGGCATTGTTAACCATAATAAGAACATCATTAAGACTCCCCATGAGTTTCTTTTTAGCATTATCATCAAGTGGGACATTCAAATAACAATCTTCAAGAGGAGGCAAATCAAGCATATCATAAATCCTTCTAGGCATAATAGAAACACTACTATCAAGATCACATAAAGCTTTGAAATCAAAGTCATTCACTTTCATATTAATGATGGGTTCCCAACCATCTTCTTGTTTTATAGGAATAGAAGCTTTATGTTTCATCTTTTATTCTTTAATCTTTATGAGAGCATCAGTAATGTGTTTTGTAAAGGCCATGTTCATAGCACTAGCATTAGGACTTTTAGCAAGCTTTTGTAGGAACTTAATAACTTCAGAGATATTACAACCATCAAGATCAAAATCAAATTATCATTTAAAGTAGTAGAACTATTACTAGCCTCAACACTAGTGGTGGTAATAGTAGAAACACTAATGTTTCTAGCAATTTCATCTTCTCTTTCCCACTTAGAAATCAAGCTAATAGTCTAACATTTTCATCAATTCTTACTTGTATAGCATTGGTAGCTGCAAAGGGATTATCATTAGTTTCAGGTTTAGCAGCCATTTTATTAATCAATGAAGATTGAGCTTCAAACAAAGATGCTATATTTCTTTCAGCATTAGAGAGTTTTTCCTCAATAGTTTTATTGAAAGCAGTTTGTTTACTAATAAACTCTTTAAGCATAACTTCAAGTTCAGAGGGAGCACTCCTATTATTGTTGTAAGAATTTCCATAAGCATTACCATTGTTGGGAGGATATGGCTTAGAATCATTGTTACCAAAATTACTCCTATAAGCATTATTGCCAAAGTTGTTATTTCTTATGAAGTTCACACCAACTTGCTCTTCTTGAGCAACCAAAGAGGCTAAAGGAACATTATTTGGATCAATATGGGCTTTCCCATTAACAAGCATAGACATAATAATATCAATCTTATCACTCAAGGAGGAGGTTTCCTCAACAGAATTCACCTTCCTACCTTGTGGAGCTCTCTCAATATGCCATTCAGATTAATTAACCATCATATTGTCTAGAAGTTTTGTTACAACACCCAAAGTGATGGTCATAAAAGTACCTCCAGCAGCAGAATCCAATAGGTTCCTTGAAGAATAGTTCAATCCTGCATAAGAAGATTGGATGATCATCCAAGCAGTCAGTCCATGAGTGGGACAATTCTTTACCAAAGATTTCATTCTTTCCCAAGCTTGAGCAACATGTTTATTATCAAGTTGTTTAAACTTCATTATTTCACTTCTCATAGATATAATATTAGCAAGAGGATAGTATTTTCCAATGAAAGCATCTTTGCATTTAGTCCAAGAATCAATACTATTCCTAGTTAGGGAATTCAACCATTCTTTAGTTTTTCCTCTCAAAGAGAAAAGAAACACTTTCAACTTAATAATATCACCATCTATATCCCTATGCTTTTGCATCTCATAAAGTTCAACAAAGTTATTTAGATGGGAAGCAGCATCTTCATTACCAATACCACAAAAACGTTCTCTCATAACAAGATTGAGTAAAGCAGGTTTTATCTCAAAGAAAGTATCTTCAGGCACAGGTGGAGCAATAGGTGTGCTCATAAAATCATTGTTGTTGGTTCTAGTGAAGTCACACAGCTTAGTGTTTTCAAGAGTAGTCATTTTTTTGGGTTTTCAAATAAGAAAGCAAACTAGTAAAACTAATTTTTTTGTGTTTTTGACAAAGAAACAAGCAAACAAAACAAAAAGAAAACTAAGCAAAACAAAAATAACAAAGTAAAGAGATTGGTTATGAGGGACTCCCCTTGTGAAGATGTCCTTGACTCCCCGGCAACGGCGCCAGAAAAATGCTTGATGGCTCAATGCACAGCGCCAGAAAAGTGCTGGTGCGTGGTTGATGTAGAGCTCGTTGGGAACCCCAAGAGGAAGGTATGATGAGCACAAGAGCAAGTTTCCCTCGGTTATGAACCCAAGGTTTAATCGAACCAGTAGGAGCAAGGAAACACCCCAAAGGTGTTGCTAACTGAGCCTTGGTAGGGCGCACTAGCAGTGCTAGTAGCAACGTGGAGACCTGCACAACACAACCACAGAACTTTGTCCCCAACTTGCGATGAGGTTGTCAATCTCACCGTGTTTTGCGAAAACATAGGATTAAACGTATCGAATGGAAGGAAGTAATAGTTTGCAGAAAGTAAACACAAAGCAGTAAAAGTTTGTAGATTGTATGTAAAGAAAAGGACCGGGATCCATAGTTCACTAGAGGTGGCTCTCCTTAGGATAGATAACATGCTGGGTGAACAAATTACAGCGGGGCAATTGACAAACATCGAGAAAGCAATACATGCATATACTAATCATCTTGACTCCTTTGAGATTCGATTGGGCATTAGAACATTATACATAGACCGCCATCCAACTGCATCTATGACTAATAATCCAACTTCAGGTTATCATCCGAACCCCCTCTAGTATTAAGTTGCAAACAATAGATTATTGCTTTACGAATTGCGTGTAAAGTAAACAATACGATTGTTCTATGAACAAAGGATTGTTGTTTTCTCCCTAGTAGCAACAACACATCTAGTACCTTAGAGATTTCTGTCACTTCCCCAGATTACCAGAGGCATGAACCCACTATCGAGCATAAATACTAACTCTTGGAGTTGCTAGCATCTACTTGGCCAAGATAGCTACTAACAACGGAAAGCAGGCAAGATCACAAATAACAAAGACATGATAGAATCAATAATCAATCTGAAATAGCATCTCAATATCCATCGGATCCCTGCAAACACAACATGCAGAATTACAAATAGATGATCTTGATCATGAACGGAGCTCACAAGATCTAGACATGAAAGCACAAAGGAGGAGAACCAGCCATCTAGCTACTACATGGATCCGTGTCCAAGGATGAACTACTCACGCATCACACCGGAGGCTTGCATGGTGATGAAGAAGGCCTCTAGGGTGAATTCCCCTCTCCGGCAGGGTGCTGGGAAGAGCTTCAGATCCCTCCTGATCTAGGGTTGGAGATGAAGGTGGCTACAGACTCTTGCGTGGATTTTTGATCGGGCACTTAGGGTTTTTGTCCCGAGGGCAATATATAGGCGGAAGGAGAGGCCGAGTGGGTGCCTGGGCTGGCCACACCACCCCCTGGCGCGGGCCAAGCCTGGCTGCGCGGCCAGGTGGTGTGGCCGCCCTCTGGCCCCTCTCTGTCTCGTATTCTGGCATCTGATGACTTCCGGAAAAATAGGCACTTTGGCTTTTGTCCCGTCCAATTCCGAGAATATTCATTTTCTGACTTTCCTGGAACCAAAAACAACAGAAAACAGGCAGCTGGCACTATGGCTCTTGTTAATAGGTTAGTCCAAGAAATCATATGAAAAGTACTCCAAAGTGTGGACAAAACACAAGAAAGTGGATAAAACCAAGCATGGAACATCAAAAATTATAGATACATTTGCAATGTATCACCCCTTCGCCTATAAAATGTGAAAACCTTAAGTACCTGATCAAAATTCCACGAAAGAGTCTGTAGCTGACGTCATCTCCATCCCTGGATCGGGAGGGATTCTGAAGCTCTTACTGGCACCCTGCCGGAGGGGGAGATCACCCTGGAGGCCTTTTCATCACCATGCAAGCCTCCGAGATGATGCGTGAGTAGTTACTCCTTGGACTACGGGTCCATACAGTAGCTAGATGGTTGGTTCTCCTCCTTTGTGCTATCATGTTTAGATCTTGTGAGTTCTGTTCATGATCAAGATCATCTATTTGTAATCCTATGTGTTGTGTTTGTGGGGATCCGATGGATATTGAGATACTATGTCAGATTGATTATTTTATTTTATCATGTCTGTGTTATTTGTGATCTGGCATGCTCTCTGTTGCTTGTGGCTATCTTGGCCAAGTAGTTGCTTGTGACTCCAAGAGGGAGCATTTATGCTCGATAGTGGGTTCATGCCTCTAGTAATCTAGGGAAGTGACAGAAATCTCTAAGGTTGTAGATGTGTTGTTGCCACTAGGGAGAAAACAACGGTCTTTTGTTCATGGAACATTAGTACTGTTTACTTTACACACTTTGCTTAATGCAATTATGTGTTGCTTGCAACTTAATACTGGAAGGGGTTTGGATGATAACCTAAAGGTGGATTATTAGTCATAGATGCAGTTGGATGGCGGTTTATGTATATTGTTGTAATGCCCAATCAGATCTCATAGGAGTCAAGATGACTTGTATATGCTTGGTTGCTTTCTCAAGTCTGTCAATTGTCCCGCTGTAATTTCTTCACCCAACACGCTGCTTTCTTAAGGAGAATCACCTCTAGTGAACTTTGGACCCCGGTCCATGCTTTTACCATCAATCTACTATTTACTGTTTTACTTTCTGCAAGCTTTACTTTCTTCCACTCTGCGTTTAATCCTTTGTTTCACCAAAACCAGTGAGATTGACAACCTCACTGAAAGTTGGGTCAAAATTCTGTGGTTGTGTTGTGCAGGTCTCTAAGTTGGTAGCAACACCTTGGGGGTGTTTCCTTAACTCCTACTGGTTCAATAACCTTGGTTTCATAACTGAGGGAAAACTCACTACTATGCTCAACAAAACCTTCCTCTTGGGGTTCCCAACGAGCTCAACAAAGGTTGAGTTAACAAGAAAGCTCTTTTGCGGTGTTGTCGGAGGGGTCAAAAGTAGAAGAGACTCCACGTCATCACGCACAAGTAGCAACGACTTTTCTGGCGCCATTGCCGGGGAGTTAAGGACATCTTTGCAAGGGGAGTCTTTCACAACCAATCTCTTTACTTTGTTTTTGTTTTTCTTAGTTTCTTTTTGTTTGCTTTGTTAGCTCCTTTTTCAAAAACACAAAAAAATTAGTTCCTTTTTCCTGTTGGCTTGCTCTAAAACTGAAAAAAATGAATGCTCCTGAAAACACTAAGTTGTGTGACTTCACTAGCACCAACAACAATGATTTCATGTGCACACATATTGCTCCACATGTTCCTGAAGCTGCTTTCTTTGAAATTAAACCTGCTTTGTTGAATCTTGTCATGAAAGAACAATTCTCCGGTGCTGGTACTGATGATGATGTTGCTCACCTTAATAACTTTGTTGAACTTTGTGAGATGCAAAAACATAGGGATGGTGATGGAGATATTATTAAGCTTAAATTGTTTCCTTTCTCCTTGAGAGGAAAATCTAAAGAATGGTTGCTATCCGTACCTAGAAATAGTATTGATTCCTAGATTAGATGCAAAGATGCTTTTATTGGAAAATATTATCCTCCTGCTAAGATTATATCTATGAGAAGTGAAATAATGAAATTTAAACAGTTTGATAATGAACATGTTGCTCAAGCTTGGGACAGAATGAAATCTTTGGTGAAGAATTGCCCCACTCATGGACTTACTGCTTGGATGATTATCCAAACTTTTTATGTAGGGCTAAACTACTCTTCAAGAAATCTGTTGGATTCTGCTGCTCGAGGTACCTTTATGACTATTACTTTGGGTGATGCAACGAAACTCCTTGATAATATGATGGTTAATTATTCTTAATGGCACACTAAAAGAGCTCCACAAGGTAAGAAGATAAATTCTGTTGAAGAAACCTCCCCCTTGAGCGATAAAATTGATGTCATTATGTATATGCTTGTTAATGGAAAAGCTCATATTGATCCAAATCATGTTCCCTTAGCCTCTTTGGTTGCTCAAGAAGAGCAAGTTGATGTGAACTTCATTAGAAGTAATAATTTCAGCAACAATGCCTATAGGAATAATTTTGGTAATAATAATAATTATAGGCCATATCCTTCCAATAATGGTAATACTTATGGAAATTCATACAACAACAATAGAAGTGCACCCTCTGAACTTGAAGTTATGCTTAAGGATTTTATCAGTAAACAAATTTTTCTTCAATAAAACTATTGAGGAAAAACTTTTGAATGCTAAAAAGAATATATCATCTTTGTCTGAAGCACAATCCTATTTGATTAATAAAATGTATGCTAAACCTGAAACTATAGAAAATCCCTTTGCTGCTACTAATGCCATACAAGTAAGAATTGATGAGAATGTTCGACTATTAGCTAAGTTGCATGCTAAATGGGAAAGAGAAGATGAACTTGCTAGAAATAATAGTGTTTGCACTATTACCACCACCAATATTGATGCTAATAAACTACATGAAACTCCTACTCCTCAAAATATGGGAAACAATAGCTCTACTACCTTTGATAGTAACTTTGATTTTGATCTTGAAGGTTGCAATATTTCTGAAGTGATTAAGTTCCTACAAAAGCTTGCTAAAAGTCCTAATGCTAGTGCTATGAATATGGCCTTTACGAAACACATTACAGATGCTCTCATACAAATTAAGGAAGAAAAATTGAAACATAAAGCTTCTATTCCTAGAAAATTAGAAGATGGTTGGGAACCCATCATTAATATGAAACTGAATGATTTTGATCTCAAAGCTTTATGTGATCCTGGTACTAGTGTCTCTATTATGCCTAGAAAGATTTATGAAATGCTTGATTTGCCACCTCTGGAAGACTGTTATTTGGATGTCCAACTTGATGATAATGCTAAAAAGAAACTCAAGGGAAGTATTACTGATGTTCTTATTATGGTTAACAATACCTATGTTCCTATTGATTTCTATGTTTTGGATGGTGAGTACAATGCTTCTTATCCTATTATTTTGGGAAGACCTTTTCTTACAACTATTGGTGCCATTATTGATATAAAGGAAGGCACCATTAAATACCAATTTCCATTTAAGAAAGGTATAGAACACTTCCCAATGAAGAGAGAAAATATACCTTTACCTCTCCTATAGAAACAAAGTTTGATCTTAATGCTTCTTCATTCGAAAATACTTGAATCCTGCTTCTTTGCCTAGCTTAAAGGCGTTAAACAAAAGCACTATTGGGAGATAGCCCACAATTAGTAAGTTTTAATTGAGTCTTGGAAGTTACTGCTTCAGTAATAACCTCTCCTTATCCTTTTTGTTTGTTTTTTGTGCCAATAATAACCTCTAATAAGAGAGAAGTAAGACTTGAGAAAGTTGCTGTCACGAAACAGATTTTTTATGCTTTGCTGTAAAAATTCTTTAAACATCCATGTACCTCGGAGCAAATATTTGTGCTTTTGCCCCAGGTTGTTATATAACTTTTGTTAGTTCATCACTTTTTTATTTGAGCAACATAAGGTCTTCGAAAAAATCGGTCTTTACCTGCTGGTATGTTTTGTCAGATTTCTGCCATTATTTGCATTTGCTTCTTAATCTTTTTCTTTTTGAGTTCTCTTTGGTCATTTGAACTTTTAGAAGAAATTTCTATAGTAGCTTGTGTTTTAATGGAAGTTTTCATGATTTGGAACTAAACCCAAAGGCTTATTATCTTGATTACACTAATGTTGCTAATGAGGATTGTGTGAAGTTTTGTATGAAGTAAATTTTCAGGTGTATGGAAGGATGATGTAATGAGATGAAGAATGGACAAAATCTCAAGCTTGGGTATGCCACCCCGTGTCACCACAAGAAATATTCAAGAAGTACAAGCGTCAAAACTTGGGGATGCCCAAGGCATCCCCTTCTTCATCAATAAAAATCTCAGGTTCCTTCCAAACACTTCATTTTTATTGTTTCATGCATAGTTGTGTTGTTCTTGGAGCGTCTTTTTTTCGTTTTTAGTTTGCTTTGTTTAGTTTGCTTGAATAAGTTGTTCGGATCCCTGCTTTCATTAGTTTGATTCAAATAGTTTGATTGGTGTTGGAAAATAATATGAGTTTCATGCTTTTATGTGGTACAAAAGGAGTTTGTTTTTTACTGTGGTCTAGACTTTAACTTGTCATGTTTGATATTGCTTTAACCTTATGCTTAGTGATTATTGTTGTAGCATGACTTGTTCCAAATAATTGAGATTGCTTAATCTGCCTTGAAGGAATCATGTGTTGCTTAGCATACAAAAGCATAATAGTGTGGTATTCTCCTTTGATGTTTGTTTGGGTTGACTTGGCACATGCTTACATCATGTAAGACTATACCAGTCACCTAGCCTTTATGATCATTTATTCTTTGACTTGTAATATCACTTTATGCTTTTATTGATAATGTTTTGTCGCTCTGCATGATTATGGCTATTATTGCTCTCTTAGTTGGTCGCTCCCAGTCTTTTGCTAGCCTCCACATGTACCAAGTATGAGTTCCACTCATGCATCCAACTCCCAGTTAAACCAAGTTATTCCAAAGAGTCCACCATAAATTCCTATGCATGGTGTGTTACACCATTCCAAGTATATTCATGTTTTCATCTACATTCCGAATTAAACTTTGTGTTATGTGAAAATTGGTGATTAAAGCTCTCACAAACTTGATGGCACACTATACTTTCTTGCAGTTAATAGTTTTGAACTATTGTGTCATTCTTTGTTGCGTATATGCTTGCGCTTTATAAGTTGAAATTAGCAGAACCATGTACCATGGGGAACGCTTTCAACATTGCATTATTTATTCAGTTGATATCATGTTCTTTTGCTTATGGATCCCGGCGGTGTGAAATAAAAGTAGAACTTATAAGATCATGGAGTCTGTATGTGTGTTAGAGAAACGCCTGGGCCGCTAGCCTAAGCCATGCCTTATCATGATGGAAACTTGCAGCATAAATATAGTGAGCATTCTATGAAGCTTTCCCAATAAAAAACTATGCAAATAGTAAATAAAAAGATCGTTGAGATGCTCATTGTCTGTTGCCTTGTCATTTTGATATGGGATAGCTCCTGTATCATGGGGAAAGGGGTACCCCGTTGGCGGTTCTTTATGATACATACGTACTTACAATGATAAGAGCTTACTTGTTCCTAAAGTTGAGTAGCATGAGGTTCGGTACTCGTAAGCAAGGGGCATGATATTTCAACTTATAACTTGTCAAACATATCCTCTTGGTTGTGTCACTTTAACCTTAATCACTTCAAGATGCTTATGATAGGGGCAATGAGAGCTTAAAGGTAATGAGTACCATAATCTTTTGGAAGCTCTTTTTGAAACTTGAAATCCCTGCTTCCCGCTTTGAAGGGTCTTTCTTTTACTTTTATGTTGATTCTCCATCTTCTATCTTTATGCACCGGTTGAGAGAGCATAGTGGCCATTCTTAGTTTAATGTGCATTGTCCCAAAACTTTGTTGATTGATGCATAGGTTGATATTGCTTGTTTTTAACTATTTGTATCTAGTCATCCTTATGAACATCAAAGGCGCCCTATGCATTTATATTTTCTATAACATGAGGGGCTTGCTGAATGCCACTCTTATTATGCTTTTTGTATGTGAAACAAACAAACGTATTTCATTGCATATTATTCATGATCCTTTGTTTGTATCTTTTCATGTTACAACATAGTTGCTATGTCTTATTGTTAGAACTCTATCTTTCATGTTCAAGTTAGAGTACCTTTGATCCCACCTATCAATGCCTTGAAAGTACCTAGTTTGTGATGGTGCATGTCACCTCAAAAATTATTCTTTTTATCACTTACCTACTCGAGGACGAGCAGGAGTTAAGCTTGGGGATGCTTGATACGTCCAAAACGTATCTATAATTTTTGATGCTCCATGCTAGTTTTATATGATCTTTCTTGTGTTTTGTTCATGTTAAGTATTTCTTTACATTTTCTGGAACAAACCTATTAACAAGTTGCCACAGTGCCAGTTGCGTGTTTTCTGCTGTTTTTGGTTCCAGAAAGTCAGAAAAGTAATATTCTCAGAATTGGACGGGACAAAAGCTAAAGTCAATATTTTATCGTGGGACACAAGGAGTCCGAAGGAGAGACGAAGGAGGGCACCAGGGCGGCCACACCTGGTGGCGGCGTGACCTGCCCTAGGGCGCACCACCAGGGGGTGTGGGCCCCCTGGTACTCCACCGACCTCGCCCCTTCGCCTATAAAATGCGAAAACCCTAAGTACCCGATCAAAATTCCACGAAAGAGTCTGTAGCCGCCGTCATCTCCATCTCTAGATCGGGAGGGATTCTGAAGCTCTTCCTGGCACCCTGCCGGAGGGGGGATATCACCCTGGAGGCCTTTTTCGTCACCATGCAAGCCTCCGGGATGATGCGTGAGTAGTTCCTCCTTGGACTACGGGTCCATACAGTAGCTAGATGGTTGGTTCTCCTCTTTTGTGCTATCATGTTTAGATCTTGTGAGCTCCGTTCATGATCAAGATCATCTATTTGTAATCCTATGTGTTGTGTTTGTGGGGATCCGATGGATATTGAGATACTATGTCAGATTGATTATTTTATTTTATCATGTCTGTGTTATTTGTGATCTTGCATTCTCTCTGTTGCTTGTGGCTATCTTGGCCAAGTAGTTGCTTGTGACTCCAAGAGGGAGCATTTATGCTCGATAGTGGGTTCATGCCTCTAGTAATCCGGGAAAGTGACAGAAATCTCTAAGGTTGTAGATGTGTTGTTGCCACTAGGGAGAAAACAACGGTCTTTTGTTCATGGAACATTAGTACTATTTACTTTACACACTTGGCTTAATGCAATTATCTATTGCTTGCAACTTAATACTGGAAGGGGTTCGGATGATAACCTAAAGGTGGATTATTAGTCATAGATGCAGTTGGATGGCGATCTTTGTATATTGTTGTAATGCCCAATCAGATCTCATAGGAGTCAAGATGACTTATATATGCTTGGTTGCTTTCTCAAGTCTGTCAATTGCCCCGCTATAATTTGTTCATCCAACATGCTGCTTTCTTAAGGAGAATCACCTCTAGTGAACTGTGGACCCCGGTGCATGCTTTTACCATCAATCTATTGTTTACTGTTTTACTGTTTTACTTTCTGCAAGATTTACTTTCTTCCACTCTACGTTTAATCCTTTATTTCAGCAAAACCAGTGAGATTGACAACCTCACTGAAAGTTGGGGCAAAGTTCTATGGTTGTGTTGTGCAGGTCTCTAAGTTGGTAGCAACATCTTGGGGGTGTTTCCTTAACTCCTACTGGTTCGATAACCTTGGTTTCATAACTGAGGGAAAACTCGCTACTGTTCTCAACAAAACCTTCCTCTTGGGGTTCCCAACGAGCTCAACAAAGGTTCAGTTAACAACAAAGCTCTTTTGTGGTGTTGCCGGAGGGGATCAAAAGTAGAAGAGACTCCACGTCATCACACACAAGTAGCAGTGCTCATAAAAATGTAATTTACCCATTAAAATAGTGAATTGTATTTAAAAATGATAAAATCTAGGTCAAATATTTTTATAACATAAATTCTTTATGGAATTTTATAAAAATAAAGAAACTATGTAAAAATAAATAAAATTCACTTTTATGATCCTTAATAAATATAATATTTAAGAACAATATTAACTTGTATTTTAGTTTAAATAAAATAGAATCATCTAAATTAAAATACTTATTCCTTAATGGAATTTTAAGAAAATATTAATATGAGTTAAAATTAAATAAAGCGTACTTTTAAACTCTTAAAGTATTATTTGTTATTACAAAACTATTAAATATAATATTTGCTAAATTTTAGGAATTTTCAATTATTAAATCCTTTCATTGATAAAAGTAATTTAAAAACCTTAATAATGTGGGTAAAACATGCAAAGAAGGAAAATAATAAATTAATGCATTACATTATTATGCATAACATATTTGCTTCTTTAAATATTGTCCTTATGGGACAATAATGATGTTTTGTAGAAACAGGAGATTAAAGTCGATTCGAAGCATCCAACTTCACTGCCTTGCAATCACAAGGCAAGTTTATCACTTGCTCATGTCCTTTGGAGAGTCTTTCTGAAAATATGTGCAACTTGTGCATTATCACCTATCTTCTAAAAGAAGACAGAAAAGCTTATTTTTTTAAGAAAATGAAATGATATTACCATCCTAAGTGATGATAAATAGTAAGATTGGCAATGAAATCTAGGATTCCAATTGCAATACATATAGGAATTAATAACAACTGACATCAATGATTCTAGCGCCATACAATACGCATTAACCATGAGATCTAGAATAGGACGGTGAAGTCAGTTATATCTTCTTCCTTTTATATGCCTATGGACGACCTTATCGTGTGGGTGTTGATTTCTCGTTAAAGAATCCAGCACATGGTTGGGACCCCTTAGTGCCCGGCGGTATGAGTGTCTAGATTATCTATAGAAGACTGTCGGAGGTAGTCCTTCCACTTTAAGTGGGAGTTAATCCCGCCACTTTAGAGGGGGTTGCCATGGACATAATCTGTTTACAAAGTTTTCGAGAGGCTACGAGTTATATATGCCTGATAGGAGTGTAACCGTGGTAGACCTCCTTGGAGTATCGTGTTATCATATGGTGTCGCGGAGAGGAGCAATGATCGGCGTGATCAAAATACTGGGCCCCACATAAAGGAAATATGGATGGAAAGGTACGTCCGGTTGTGCAACAAGGATTTGATCTCTCGTGGGTAAAGTAACGCACCTCTGCATAGTGTATTAAAGTGTGATATATTACTCCCTGTTCCGAGAAGGAGCTACGAACGCGGTAAGAAAGGAACTCCATGAAGTTCTGGTCAACCTGTGAAGACTGATGGACATAGTTTTTGATAATAAATTCAATTTTTGAAGAAAGATTTACAAAAACTGCATAATACCAAAGACCTATGGTCTTGAGGTGGTAGTTAGTGCATCAAACTTCACACCTTGCATATAATGAGTTTGCTGGGTAATGTTGTTACTCACTCTTTTCTTTGATCCCTTGCTTAGACTCTGAAGAGCCAGATGATACTTCGATGTATGCTACTGAAGTCCAAGACGATGTCTACTACGAAGAGCCAGATCTGTCTGATGGAGTCGAATGAGTAGACTATGGGATACACTATGGAGCTGAAAACAACGAGTCTGAATATTTGTCAGGCTGGAACCTAGTACTTAGATTGGGCTGAGCAGCATAAACCTTATACAATAAGCTATTGAGTTCAAGTCCAGTTGTGTAGTTTGAACCTTTTGTTCTTCCCCTGAAACATATTTAATAAGTATGTATGGTTTATAAGTTTGAACCACTTGAAGTTATCGTTCTTTTGGTATTGTAATAATAATGTGTGAATGTTTGTAATTTGGGCCGCAATGTTTCTGTTATACCGCTCTGAGGGATGTGATATTTGCGGAATGGTGTTCTGTGAACGACTATGATATACTATAACTGTTGGAGATATACCCAAGAGGCAATAATAAAAGTGGTTATTATTATATCTTTGTGTTTATGATGAATGTTTATATCCCATGCTATAATTGTATTATAAGAAAACACTAATACATGTGTGATTTGTAAACATAAAAGAGTCCCTAGTAAGCCTCTTGTTGAACTAGCTTGTTGATTAATTGATGATCATGGTTTCCTGATCATGGATATTGGATGTGATTAATAACAAGATTATATCATTAGGAGAATGATGTGAATGGACACACACCCATAGTAAGCGTAGCATAAGATCAAGTCATTAAGTTCGTATTGCTATAAGCTTTTAAATGCATAGTAACCTAATCCTTCGACCATGAGGTTGTGTTAATCACCATCATCGGATGGGTACTTTGATGACATCAAACACCGCTTCGTAATTGGGTGGTTATAAAGGTGTCATTGGGTATTCTAAAAGTATGTGTTGGAGCGCATGGACCAAGATTGGGATTTGTCCATCCATATGACGGATAGATATGCTCTGGGCCCTCTCGGTGGAATGTCATCTAGTTAGCTTGCAAGCATGTGACTGGGTCACAAGGGATGACATAACATGGAACGAGTAAAGAGTACTTATCAGTAACGAGGTAGAACTAGGTATGGAGATACCGACGATCAAACCTCGGATAAGTATAGTATCGCGTGACAAAGGGAATTGGTTTCGTATGTTAATGGTTCTATCGATCACGAAGTCATCGTTGAGTATGCAGGAGCCGTTATGGATCTCCAGATCCCGCTGATGGTTATTGATCGGAGAGGTGTCTTCATCATGACTGCATATTCACGAACCGTAGGGTGACACACTTAAGGTTCGAAGTTGTTTTAAGTAGATATGGAATGTGCGTTGGAGACCGAATGTTGTTCGGAGTCTCGGATTGGATCCGGGACATCACGAGGAGATCCGGAATTGTCCGGAGAATAAGATTCATATATTGGGGATCATTTTCTGAGTTAGGAAATGTTCCGGAGTATTAATATGAGGATTCTAGAAGGTTTCGGAATATTCCGGAAGATTCTGGAAGATTTCTTGGAGTTTGCTTGAAAACCAAGAAAGGATCAAGGAGTCCTTGTGGGGCAAGAGAAGGAGTCGTGGGGGAGGAGGACTCCTCCCCTCCCATGGCGCCTCCCTCCTTTAAATAGAGGGGTGGAGGCGCCACCCCCTTGCCCTCTCCACTACTCAAAACCCTAGCCGCCTCTCTCCTCCTCCTTTCTTCTGCTCAGGCTTAGGCGAAGCCCTGCAGAATTCTCTACTCCACCACCACCACCACGCCGTCGTGCTGCTGGGATTCCGTGGAGAAGATCTACTACCTCCGCTGCTCGCTGGAACAAGGAGAGGAAGGTCTGCTTCAACTCCGCACGTGTGACCGACTGCGGGAGCGCTGCCGGAACGCGGCGCCGGAAGGATCGTCCACTCGATCTTGAGATCGGCAAGTGATCGACTACATCAACCACGAGATCTAATCTCGTAACGCTTTCGGATTTACAAGGGTTAGTATAGATCTATCTCGTTGCACATGTCTAATAGATTAGATCTTGGCTTTTATCTAGATTAGATCTGGGTTTTGTTCGTTCTTGCGGTAGATTTTTTTTGTTTTCCATGCTACGAACCCATCAATAACATACAGTGGTATGTTGGGTCACCGCATCAGATCAGAGAATCTAAGCTAGAACTGGTGGAGATTAGAGCTGATTTTAAGAAAGAATCACGGGAGAGATAAGAATAGCATCACGCCAGCCATGGGCAAATCGACACAATCGCCAAAGCGGGCAAAGCCAATACGTAACTCTTCCGTTATAGCTGTTTGGCAAACGAGGATTTTATGTCCTGCTCAGATAGGAGGATATTAGAATGGTTTTGAGAAGGAATCGAGGGGAGAGATTAGAACGGGCATCACGCCGGTAAAGGTGGCTACCGGGTCTTGCTTTAGACATACTGATTTGCACGCGGGCCCAACCCGCTAGGAGCCCGCCACGACACGTAGCCTAATGGGCATGCGTCGTGCCGTGGCACGCCGGGAGCAGTGCCTGACAGCAGCCTGAAGCACGCGTGCCATCTTGACACGGCCATTTAGTCTTTTTATTTCTTATTTTATTTCGAATTTTACCTATTTTTTCCTAATTGTTAAAATTGTAGCCCATTAGCTAAATGGACGGCCCGTTAAGCTCTCGTGCGTGCGTGGTCAGAAAGCTGGGGGCCGGCACGGCACGGCTCTCCCGTTAAACGGGCCACTGCGTGTCTACAATGCACAGGACCGTGCCGGGCCGGGCCGTTGGTCAGGTTCGCACGCCAGTTTTCGCCAAATCGCCACGATCGCCACAGAGGCTGTTTCGGGCAAACGAGCATTTTGTATCTGTTCTTCTAGGTTTTACTACCTGACACTCCTCATGGCGGCGGCGGCGGCGCTGCTGCTGCGGACGCCGGCTACTCGCCGCCCCTTCCTCGCCGCCTACGCCTTCCTCCGGACCAGCCGCGACCTCTCCACCAACCTACCGCCCCCGCAGACACCCACCTCCCTCAGCGCCGAGCTCCTCCGCCTCCTCTCCGCCGCCCCCGCCTGGACACCCGACCTCGCCCGGGCCGTCTCATCCACCCTCTCCACCGCCCCGGCCCCGGCCCCCATTCCGGATGTCGTCGTCTCCGTACTCCGCTCCCTCAAAACCCCCTCCCTCGCCGGTCCCTTTTTCCTCCTCGCCTCCTCCGCCTCCTCTCCCCAATCCCTGCCCCCCGACGCCTACAACGCCGTCCTCCCGTTCCTCTCCTACGACCTGGAGGCTCTCGAGAAAGTCCTCGAGGAGATGTCCCTCCTAGGCTACGGCCTCCCAAACCCTGCCAGTGCCGCCCTAGTCGCCACCCTCGTCCGCTCCCGCCGCCTCGACGACGCCTTCCATGCCATAGCGGCCATGCGGCGGCTCAAGTTCCGCCCGGCCTTCTCAGCGTACACCGTGCTGATCGGCGCCTTGGCGGAGGCGCGGCAGCCTGAGCGGGCGCTGGAGCTGCTGCGGCAGATGCAGGAGGTCGGGTACGAGGTGGGCGTGCCTCTCTTCACGACATTGCTGCGCACGCTGGCACGCGAGGGACGAATAGAGGCTGCACTGACCCTGGTGGACGAGGTGAAGGGGAGCTGCCTCGAGCCAGATATTGTGCTCTACAACGTGTGCATCGATTGTTTCGGCAAGGCTGGGAACGTGGACATGGCGTGGAAGTTCTTCCACGAGCTGAGAGCGCAGGGTCTCCGGCCAGATGACGTGTCATACACCAGCATGATTTGGGTGCTTTGCAAGTCAGGGAGGCTAGGCGAGGCCGAGGAGTTGTTTGTGCAGATGGAGGTGGAAAGGGCTGTGCCTTGTGCTTACGCGTATAATACCATGATCATGGGGTATGGGTCAGCTGGCCGGTTTGACGATGCTTACAAGCTGCTTGAGCGCTTGAGGGAGAGGGGTTGTATCCCGTCTGTCGTGGCATTTAATTCAATTCTCACTTGCCTCGGCAAGAAGAGGAAGGTTGACGAGGCACTGGTCTTGCTTGACATCATGAAGAAGGATGCCAAGCCAAATACCTCGACGTATAACATTCTTATCGATATGCTGTGTATGGCTGGGAGGGTTAACGAGGCATATAAGATACGGGATGAGATGGAGCTTGCTGGCCTGTTTCCAAACTTGCTGACAGTTAACATAATGGTGGATAGGCTATGCAAGGCAAGGCAGCTTGAGGAGGCCCATAAGATATTTGAAAGTGCGAGCCAGAAAGGTTGCAATCCTGATTCGGTGACATACTGTTCCCTTATGGATGGCCTTGGAAAGAAGGGAAAGGTTGATGAGGCCTATAGGCTATTTGAGAAAATGTTGGATGCAGGCCATAATGCTAATCCTGTCGTATATACCTCGTTGATCAGGAACTTTTTCATGCATGAAAGGAAAGAAGATGGGCACAAAATCTTCAAAGAGATGATCCGTCGAGGATGCCAGCCTGATCCCATCCTAATTAATACATATATGGATTGCGTTTTCAAAGCTGGTGAGGTTGAAAGGGGAAAAGCAATTTTTGAGGACATCAAGAGTTATGGATTCCTTCCTGATGTTCGAAGTTATTCCATTTTGATCCACGGTCTCACGAAAGCTGGCCTTGCTAGAGAAACATCTAATATTTTTCATGCAATGACTCAACAAGGTTTTGCTCTTGATGCTCGAGCTTACAATGCTGTTGTTGATGGGTTATGCAAATCTGGAAAGGTAGACAAGGCCTATGAAATTCTTGAGGAGATGAAGCTAAAACGTGTATCTCCTACAGTTGCTACATATGGATCGATCGTTGATGGTCTGGCCAAGATTGATAGGTTAGATGAGGCTTACATGCTTTTTGAGGAAGCAAAATTGAAAGGAATAGAATTGAATGTTATCTTGTATAGTTCTCTCATAGATGGCTTTGGGAAGGTTGGTAGGATAGATGAAGCTTATTTAATTTTAGAAGAGATGATGAAGAAGGGTCTGACTCCAAATGCTTATACATGGAATTGTCTCATGGATGCTTTGGTGAAGGCTGAAGAAATCAACGAGGCCCTTATTTGCTTCCAGTCAATGAAGGAAATGAAATGTCCACCAAACACTTACACATACAGCATCCTTATAAACGGCCTTTGCCGGGTACAGAAGTACAATAAGGCTTTTGTGTTCTGGCAAGAGATGGAGAAACAGGGTTTGCCCCCAAACATTGTCACTTACACAACCATGATCTCTGGGCTTGCAAAGGTAGGGAACATAACAGATGCTTGCAGCCTCTTTGAGAGGTTCAAAACCAATGGTGGAGTCCCCGACTCTGCAAGTTTCAATGCTCTCATAGAGGGTATGAGCAATGCAAACAGAGCAACAGAGGCTTATCAGGTATTTGAAGAAGCTCGTCTGAGGGGATGTAGAGTCAATGTGACGACATGCATCAGTCTTTTAGATGCTTTGAATAGGTCTGAATGTCTTGAGCAAGCTGCGATTGTTGGTGCAGTCCTGGCCGAGATTGCCAAGTCCCAGCATGCTTCTAGATCCTTGTAATATTCAGGATCTTGTATTGCGAACTTGGATGATTGCAGAATTTGCATCGCTGCTGTGCCTGAGTTAATCTGGATGTACAGTTCGTTCCTTTTGGTGCCTTGATATGGAAGCCCTGATGGCTACTATCCTGCTGTTTGGAGAGTGGACATTCTTCTGCAGCCCCCTTGATTCTGGCAGGGTGTTCTAAATCTCCAAATTTCAGTCATATCTGCTTCACTGCTAGTGCTATTTGGTATCTTCAAGTTTGTCAACTGGAGTGTTGTTCTCTAGAAAAGAAGGATGCCTGGTTCAGTATGCTGGAGATAAGTCGGAACCAAGCTACTCTACAGGTGTTGCTGGTATTATCCTTGCTCTTATCAAAATAGTTATTGATAAGCCAATGATTTTAACCGTCCAACTTATTACATTAACTGGTTTTGGAACGTCATACAAACCTTAGGTATAGGAACATACTTAGTTGCTGTTTAAATTTTCAAAACATTATTTTATTTTGGGACAATCTTCAATACTTTGCCATTTGGTATGATGAAAGTTAGCCAAATCATAGTATGGTGTGCTCCTCTAGGCTTCTCTTCATTGGTGTTCTTGTTGAGAGTTCATGTGAAATTCTTGCATTCGATGAAGGCACCAGTCACATGATTTGAAGAATGGAGTTGAAGTTTCACCATTGATGATAAAAAAACGAGTTTGGTTACTTGCTGACCAATGTTTCTTAGCATCTCGTTTTTTTTTTGGTTGCCGTATTAAGTGAAAGGAATTGTTGCTGTTTATGTTGGTGCCCATGCATGTTTTTGGTTGAAGGAAGCCTCAAAAGACATTTTACGCACTTTGGCAGTTAAATGTGTGCATTTCTGCCACAAAATTTTGGATTGTTCTTTGCATCTATTTAAAGACTGCTGCAATTTTTATGAGATATTGTTACAGGCATGTATCATTTCTCTTATTTGCTGTTTTGGAAACTTCTTAAAGTAATGAGCAAGGTCCAATACTCCAATCATTTTCCCATCTGGAATGATGAAAGTTAGCCAAATCATATTGTGATGTGCTCCTCTATGTATCACCTTTATATGTGCCTTTGGTAAGGTTTCTTGTTTGCCAGGCACAAGAGAAGATACATAGAGTTGAAGTTTACGTTAATGATGATAAAATTGAGATCAGTAACTTGCTGACTGGAAACTTGCATGGACCTGGATAAATTGTTGCCATAAATTGAGATTTATTCATAATTTTTTCTTGTCTTGGTTATTGTCTGTACATGTGCTGTGCATGTTTGATCGTGTGAGTCTCCATGGGCTTGTTTGCTATTCTGAAGGATATTAATTCAGTTCCGGTTTCATTTCTGCCATAACAATTTGGATCATTCTTTGCATCTGCACTACGTTTTTCCATGGTAATTGTCATAATCAATTGTTATTTAGACAATAGTTACCATTTTTTACTTGAAATATTGGCTCTCTTGCTTGCCTTTTGTTCTTACCTTTCGAAATGGCCTCTCTTAACTTCATGGGAAATGCCCCATGCCTGGAAATGATGAAAGTATTTTTACGTGCTTCTCTAGATATCATTGTGATCAGTGCCCTTTGGATAAGATTTATTTTCTTTGCCAGTAGAAGGGAAGACAGTTAGACTAGAAGTTTGCACGAATGCTGATAAAATTGATATTAGTACCTTGCTTACCACTAGTCTGTACATGTTTTATCCATCTTTGGTTGCATGAGCCTTGGACAGCTATTGCTCTGTTTAGTTAGATCCAATCTTGTGCGGTTTGAGTTGTTTGCAGCTGGTGCAGTTTGGAGTCCAGGAGATGAACAACGTTGGTATAATATTATTGCCCTCTTCTTGCTGCCCTTGGTTTCTTCTTTTCACTCTTCTTAGTTCATGCCTTCCTGGGGTACCAGATCTTCCATCTGTGATTTTGCTAGTACACTTTCGTTATCCAAATTTGTATGCTTGCTGACCGGATGGGAATAATCTGTTGGGTAATTCTTGTTTTGGTATATAGAGATGGAATTTGTGGTTCAGAGACAAGCAATATCTAATTCTCTTTTTTTAGCAAGGTTCAAGGATGCAGAATAGAGCTGATCTATATCATGTTTATGTGCAGGGAAAGAGAAAATGCCCTAGTCTCTTGATTGTCCTTGATGATACATGTCACAATCTGATGCCAGGACATGAGGACACTGCAGTTATCATGAAAGAGTGCCTTTTGTTCCTAACATTTATTCAGTTATTTCATATCGCAAGTGTTCATATTGAACTTTGGGTAATATCCTTTTCTTTTGTTTTCCTTCTTTTCTTGGCTTCTTCTTTCAAATCTTGATTCGTCGAATACCGGATCATGCATCTGTATTTGGCTAGCAAAGTATATAATACAATTTCTTATAAACATAATTGTAAATATTTGTTATAATTCTGCTCTCTGTTATCTAGTGAAAGATTCTTATTTGTTAGTATAATAAGCTGATGAGTGTCCTTCTTGCACTGGGATTTATTTCCAATTGCAAAATGTGGATTGATTTTCCAGATTGAAAATTAGATTACGCGAGAATGATTTGAGGTTTGAATGAATAAAAGGCTCTGCTATATACCATGTGTTCTTTTAGATTTGGGCACAGTAGGTTTCTTGGTTAAACCGAATTTGGTTACTTCTAATGCTTTTGGGTCTTTGTAGGAAGGTCTGGCGGGGGAGCATATCTAGGAACTATGGTTTACCCGAGCAGTAGAATCACTTGTCATGATTCAGATAAATCTTCAGGTAACGAGCTACTGCCAATCAATTGTGAGAGCCAGCTTATAGGCCTGAATAGACAAATAAAGATCTGTTGGTACCATTTAACAAAACGTAATGCTGCTGCAGTTATTCCCAAGCACAAATCATTTTAAAACAGTATTATCATACAGCATATCGTCTTGGTCCTGGTGTTTTCTGTTGTATAAATAAACAGATTATTCTGAGAAAGGGCACTCAACTGGAAGGGTGGGAGACTTGCTAAATTCTGCTTGCTCACAAATCTTTTACCATCATGTAGTACTATTTAGCTGATTGAAAGAGAATAAGCTAATCACTTCCTAAGCTATTTAACTTTATAAATGAAGCTTGAGGAATAATCAAGAACCAATGGTCTGGTGATGTCAATCAAGGATCCCGAGGCAGCGGCAAAGCTACTAGACATCACACACAAGAATCCTGCAAAGTCACTCCCGTTGCTAGTGGTGCACTGATCTCCCATGCATGCTGTTGTATCAGAAATTTATGTGTGTATTTGACCCAATCGAAAATCCATAGTATTTATGTAAGATACTTAACTAGACCTTTCTAGGAATTATTGGTGATTGTTTGGCTTTCTCAGAATTATGTGTATTTTGAATTTCCTGTTTTGTCCTGAAAATTGCTGAATTAATTTATTTTTTTGATTATTTATGTTAATCCTGAATCTCTTGGTCATTGTAAAGAAAAATGATTTTAAATTGTTTGACATTTATTATAGAAAAATATCGAATCCTTATGTGGCAGTTACCGAATATTATGAAATTTTCCCGTATGATCATGACACTTGTATTGTATGCGCGGGATTTCCTTTTCTCACTTTACTGCCATTTGGGCAACAGAAAGTATGAGGAGATCTGCCCCGTGGTTGGAGGGATCCCATATGCCCCATAAATCCCCCATAGGGGTTTGCTGCCTAGGTTAATATTTCCCTATTAACCAAACAAGCCCTTAGTGGGGTTTTCAGCTTCCAAAGATATTTCTTGTCCATTAAAATCAGCATACATCGATTAAACAGAAAATTCACCGGAAGATGTCAATTTCCAGAAATTTATCAAGGATACTCCATCAAACGTCGACAAAAGTGTATCCATGAAGTTCATTTTTATGTGTCGGTTGCTACTTGACACCAACGGTAATCCGTTGGACAATGTTGTATAAAGAATTGTTGTGTTGTACTAACGGACGAGTTAGATGAGAAGTCGCCGAAGAAACGGAGAGGAGGGACAAGAATTAAGGAACAAAGTAAAGGTATTGATTTGTCGAGTGTGTGCATGTAATAGAGGATGGTCCCAGAGGGACCTACGAGCTTTCATTAAGCGGTCGGGTTACAATTACAAGGAGGGCTCGAAGAAACAAGAAGACTACAACCAGCCCTAGAATTTTTGCATTGAGGACCCTAAAAACATATGAGGAAAGGCCATCGGAAGTTACCTAGAGTTACTAGAGGAAGAGTTGTATATGATGCAACCGAAATGTTTTAATCGAAAGGATGCTTGAAAAGTGTGCAAACTTCAACGTTCTATTTATGGACTGAAGCAAGCATCTTGGAGCTGGATTCTTCGATTTGATCAAGTTATCAAAGGTTTGGATTTGTTCAAAATGAGGAAGAAGCCTGCATTTATAAGAAAATGAGTGGAAGCTCAGTGACATTTCTGGTACTATATGTGGATGACATATTGCTAATAGGGAATGATGTGAATCTTATGAATAACGTAAAAGATGATTTAAATAGTAAATTCTCTATGAAGAACATAGAAGTTGCATATATATTAGGCATAAAGATCTATAGAGATAGATCAAAGCGCTTATTAGCACTAGGTCAGAGTACTTACCTAGAGAAAGTTCTGAAACGGTTCAAAATAGATGAGGCAAAGAAAGGGTTCTTGCCCATCATGAAAGGTAAACCGTTGACTGCAACTCAATATCCAAAAACGGAACATGATAAGGAAGCAATGAAAGGCGTTCCCTATGCATCAGCCATAGGTTCCATCATGTATGTCGTACTGAGCAGTCGACCAGATGTGGCCCTGACTCTTAGTTTGGCGAGCCATTTCCAAAACAACCCTACAATGGTTTATTGGACTATAGTTAAGAACATCCTTAAGTATCTGAAAAGAATTAAGTATATGGCTCTTGTATTTGGAGGACGTGATGAAAAACTTGCCGTACGTGTGGATGCAAGCTTCAACACTAATCCAACTGACTCAAAATCTCAAACAGATTATGTGTTCTTGGTAAACGGTGACGCGGTCAGCTGGAGGAGCGGGAAGCAATCCTCGGTAGCACAATCTACAATGGAATCAGAGTACATTGCTACTTCAAAATCAGCGAATGAAGAAGTCTGGCTGAGAAAGTTCATCACTGGACTTGAAGTGTTCCCAAGCGCGCAAGACCCTGTGTATATCTACTGTGATAATATGGGGCCATTGCAAACGCTAAGGATCAAAGGTTCCACTCCACTGCCAAGCACATACTCCGACGTTACCATGTAATAAGAGAGTTTATTAGTGAGGGTAACATTAGAATTTGCAAAGTGCATACATATGTGAACGTAGAAGATCCATTCACAAAGCCTCTACCACGAGCCAAGCATGATCAACACCAGGATGCTATTGGTGTTAGATTATTGCCAAATGTAAACTAGTTTATTTGTACTCTAGTACAAGTGGGAGACTGAATGAGATATGCCGTACATGCCAATAATAAAGTTGTTTTTATTGATATATCTCATATATATTCATAATAGTTTTGTATCATCTATAATTGTATTAAGTGTAAAAAATTAGTACACTTGTGGTATATAAACAGACCAAGTCCCTAGTATCCTCTAAAAGACTAGTTCGTTTGGCAGACGATGATCGAGGTTTCCTGATCATAGACTTTTTATGTCAACAGACAACAATGTCACTTCATTAGATGAATGATGTGATGAAAACATACCCAACCATAGTATTGCAATGTGATCCAGTCACAAAGTTTAGCATTGCAATATCTAGCAAGACGTAGTAACTTACTCCTTTGACCGTGAGAACATGTGTGATCACTATCACCCACGGTTGTTTTGATCGCATCAACCATCACACCGTAACAGGATAATCATAAAATCGTGTATTGGGTATTCCAAAAGGATATGTTGAGGCGTATGTATCAAGATCAGGATTTGCCTAATTAAGTGACTGATAGATACTCTAGGTCCACTCGGTGAGATTACATCAATGAGCTTACAAGCATGCCACTAGGTCAAGAGGATGGTATATCTCGAGATCGAGTAAATGTGTTTGTCGGTAACAAGATCGAACTAGGCATGTCGATACCAGAGATCAGATATTGGACAAACTAGGTATCGTAGTGCAAAAGGAATGGGACTCGGCATTTAAGGTTTAAGTGGAATGCAAAGGGGCCATCATGAGTTTCCAGACACCTCTATTGGTCATTGATCATAGAAAGGTCTCGATCATGTCTGAGCATTTACGAACCATAAGGGTGTCATGCTTAAGAGTAGAGACGCTTAGGGTTGATCCGTGATCGTAAGAGAAATAGAAGAGAAAGAACCGGAATCGTTCCACAGAAATACCAAAGATGTTCGGAGGTCTTCGAAAGGTGTTTCGAAGTGTAAGGAATGAATTAATATGTATTTATCATTATTTAAATGAATTAATTACTAAATATGTATTTAATTATCAAAAAGGAGCAAAGCCCACCTAATGGGACTTCCCGGAGGGAAGGGCCCAAGAGGGGGCGCGCAGAGTGGGGGCCCTACCCACCGCCGGCCAGCCCTAGTCCAAGGCGTACACGGGGTAGGGCCCACCCACTGCATGCGGCCAAGCCCCTCCTCCTCCCCTTTATTTATTCCCACCCCGGGACTTTGAGGGAAGGAGTGCTCCCCCATCCCCTATATAAGAAGGGAGACCCCTCTCCCATTCTTCATCCAATCCAATTGGCTTTGCTTTCTGTCTTTCCCTCTCGTGCGTGTTCCCCAGTTAGAAACGTGCAGAACCGGGTAGAGATTTCTCTACCATACGCACGTAATCGTGCAATTGGAGTTGGCACAAATCTTCTTTTTTCGCTGCCTTGCTGGACCCGGGACCGAGGGACGTCTTTACACCAGACATGTGTAAAATTTCGGAGGCACCGACACTTTTGGTGGTGGACGCTTGAATCCTTCTCGACCTTGAGGTCGGCTACGCTTCGGCTATATCAACAATGTTTGTGCGGGAACTTAATCCCACTTTCAGTCTTCAAAGGTATGAACACCGGATCCCTCTCACTACTATTTGTCTGCATAGATAGATCTTGGCTATGATGCTTGCCGTTAGGATTTTTTTCTACCACGAAACCCCCTTCAATATCCTCGGTCCAGAGGTGAAACATCTGCGTCTCTGGCCTCCAACGGTCAACAAGCGCGGTGGTGGCAATTGGATTCATGGCTGGCGCCAACCTAGTAATGAGGTGGATGCATGGAAGGAGGTCAGTCGGCTCTATGAATTCTCTGTACCGCTCTTCCCACTTCCCACTTCAGGTTGCTGGATGAGGTCGTGCAACACCTAAGGCGTAGGGGTGGAGGGATCTACAAATATATACAAGTTAGAAAATCATATGTGCACACAACAAAAAAAGTAGAAACTAATCATGTCAATTTGACTTACGAAATTTTGCTCCGCCATAAGCTTCCCACGGTGTTCCTTATCGTAACGTGGGTGGAGAATCGACATCATCGTAAATATCTGAAACAGAACAACTAATAAGAAATATAACAACTAATAATTTCCATCTAGTGTAAGAACAGTTTCAATTGTAATGTGACCATATATGAGTGCGTGAGCAAAATTTCTATGTGAGCATCAAGTGCTACACAAGTGCTAAATAACCTAAATTCCATTGAGGCCAACAGTTTAGTAATTAACTAGGGTTTCCCTAGCATTGCAAAAAATAAAGTTACAACAACAAATCTATAGAGAAACTAGGGTTTCCCAACATCATACACTTGCTTTACAAATGCTAAAGGACAAATTTCTACATAAATTTATGTAGGATATGTGGAACTAGGGTTTGGGCCAAAGATCCAAAAATGAAGCAAATGTGATATATTTTTCAGATGAAATTGAGGGAGTAGAGGGAGAGTACCTAGGGGAATAGATTGTGGCCGAAATCTATAGAGTTTTGCTTTAGATTTAGTGTATTTTTTAGGAGGATTTGAGAGGTGGGAGAGGGGAGGCGCCCCCACCATGCTATTGTGCTTCCTCTGCTCGAACAGGTGTAGTTGGAATGGTTGGGTCGGGCTAGGCCGGCCGCCTGCGTGGTTTAGATGTCTAGGAGGGTAGCCCCCGACTGAGGCGCTGCCGTTCATGAGGTAGGGCCCTCCGACGGCGCGCTTCCTAACCCGCCCTAGGCCCCGCCATGCCACTATGGCAGAGAGGGTAGCGTAGCGTCCCCGATAAAGATTAACATAACCATACGAGAGTTACGGAATACAAATTTATGTTTTCCTTTGGTCCTCTTCTTTCTTTTCTCTTTTGCCATCAAATAGCTTCTTCTGTATCAAAATCAACAACTTGTACAATCCAATTTCTGGATTCAATAGAAACCCAAAGGGGTGCGTATGGTAGGATTTATGACTGGGCAAGCACTACCAGTTTGGGTCAGTTTTACAAAATTGTTTTGGCCAGAGGGTTAGAGTTCGAATTTTGTTTGACCAAATCATCTCTTTAGACTAGACTAGATGGGTAGATGGATGAGATGATGGAGCGGCTCTAGTGCGACGAGTGAGACGGCAAAGCTGACATGACATACTATGCACTAGAGTAGTAGTGGCGGGTGTCGTGATGTCGTGGGTGTGCTGACAAACAAATGCGATTCACGATTTTGTAATCGACCAGGAGCGTATACCTAACCTGTTGATGTGTACGTACATGCCTATGGTTGGTGTTTATTTTGCTGTCGCAGTGTGCACACATACTTTCTCCCCCACGAGAGCGAGCGAGCGAGCCGCCTTCGTCTCCCGCTCGCTGCTGGGCTGCCGGAAGCTCGGCCGGCCCTCCGAGCACGAAGAGAAGGTACGGGCATCTGTTCGGTTCTCCCTTCCGATCCCTCCTTCCGACTAGGAGGAGTATTTTTTAGCAGTCACATCCCTGAGACTAAATTAGGAGCAGTAGTTATCGATCCCCATTCGTCAGCAATTCCATTCCACTCTGGAAAAAAACAGAGCAAGGAAGTAGTGTGGCGCGCCTTCCAATTCCAAGGTCGACGGCGACCAAGTGAGAGTGACGAGGACGAGTCCGGCACGGGATTGTTTATTTCTAAACCAACAAGCAACGCGGGCGCCTCCTACTTGGTTCCAGCTCACGTCTCCCATCCCGTTCCCAATCCCCTCACGCACCCTTGTTTCTTTCTTTCTTTTCTCCTCGGCGCCGGAGACTCGGAGGCCAGGCGCAGGCGCGTTTCCCCTTCCCCCCGCTGCCTCCTCGAACTCCGGACCGACGGACACACACACACACACAAGAATCGGCGACGCGGCGAGGCGACATCGAGGCTGGCGGCGGCGGCGTCCCGTCGCGGCTCCGGGTTCCACTCACAACGTTCGATTCGGGTTCTTCTTGGGTCCACTCACCGACTTCGATTCGGTCCGGGCTTTCTTCCCGTCGCTGGGTAAATACATACGTACATACTCGTCGCCGTCTCCGCCTCATTGATTGCGCTCCTTTACTGCCCGCCTGCCTGCCACCAGCCAGCGTCTTGTTCTTATCACGTTCCCCGCGATTGGATTGGGAAGGTCGCCGACGACGCAGCAGGCCGACTGAACAGCCGCGGCGGCGCAGCCACAGGCGTATCCGGCCTTCCTCTCATCCGCGTCCGGCGAGCACGGACGGACGGGTTTCCCGCGGACCCAAGATTGGATCTTCCCTTCTCGCGCGCTACTTACCAGGTGCGACAAATTCCTTGTTTCTTTCTGTTTCGTTTCGTTTCGTCACGGGGATTGATTCTTGATTTTTTTGCTCCCAAATGCTCGGAACCTGGAACTCTCTAGATTTGTTCCCACCGTCCCGGAGCTTCCTATCTCCAGCCCCTTCTTCCGTAATAATTTCGCGGAATATTATCTTCAGTTACCTACTCCTAGTAATTGGTGTCGGTGTCGATCGATGTCGTCTTCCCGACCAACTTGATCCCCATTCCTTGTTGTTCTACCGGGTACTCTCTCACGGCATATTTTGCATCCGTTGATCTTAAAAGGCAACTGATGAGAAAGTAGCCAGCGGAAGATTCTCCCAAATCCATTGTACCATTGACACTACTAGCGAGTTAGAAAGCGGCTTTTCAGTAGTAGTTGCATTTATCTTTTATTATCGGTTGGTTTCGGCCACCCTTTCCAAGTCGTTTTCCTAATAATGCTACTAGCATATTCCAAAGCAAACGGTCCCTCCCTATCGGTATTTACTTACTTTCCTTACACATCGTCACTAGGTAGTACTTACTAGTATTTTATCTCAGGAGAAGCTACCCACATACAGTCCTCTAACGGAGTTAGAAAGCGGCTCGCGGTAGCTGCATTTCTCTTAATTAATGGCCACCCTTTCCAAGTCATTTTCCTAATACTAGCTTCTTTATGCAACTACCAGATTCCAAAGCACATGATCCCTCCCTGTCAATTGGGTTCCCTGCTTGTTCCTGCACGTAGTCACCGAGTAGTACTAGTATTTTATATCTCAGGAGAAGCTACATACAGTTCTCTAATGGATCCTTGTTCTGCTGCCATTGTAGCAGGTTTCACAACTCTCTGACTGTCGAGCTTGCCTAGATAGCACAAGATGAGAGCCGCAGTCCGCACGCTGCGCCAGCTTCGGCGTCTCACCCAGCACCGTGCAGAGGGAGGACACGCATCAGTGAGCAGAGCCATCAGGCAGCAGAATGCCGCGATCTTGTGCAGTTCCACATCCCGTTCGCTGAGCTCACTCAGTGCGGTACGTCTCAATGATGAAGTTGGCAGATTCATGAGTCCGGGCGCGGAGATACTGAGGAACATGTTTTCCACCATAGCGGCCGATTCAGTCAAAGGTATCAGTGTTCTTTACATGCAAGGATCCTTCTAATTTTCTGTTGGGGGCATTTGATCAGCGTGATTTACTTTCGAAAACTGTGGCAGATGTTCCACGAGGTGGTCCCATGGTGGAATATGAGAAGAGAATCGCGTCAGGAGACCTTGTAGACGGTGATAACTTTCAGGTCGCTGAATTGTCCTGATCAATATTTTTCTCTTGGATGACTTCCTTGAATGCTTTATTCAAGATTTTGTTTCTTGTATTATACCAACTGATGCAGGTTGACACGATTCAACAATTACAAAGGCTTTATGAGGATCTTGTAGAAAATGAAGAAGCCTGCAAGCTGGATAGATATCAGTCATCCGAGATATCTGGAAGGTAAGCGCAGTTTGAACGCTCTGATTTCACATAGTAAGCAAGGGACTGGTACAGTTAAGGGGTTGTATCTATATGGATTTCACATCCTAACCTTACTGGTTTCTGTTTTATAGGAGTAGATGGCTATGGTCTCGCCTCATGACTCCGCCTACTACCCATGCACCAGTAAAGGGGTTGTATCTATATGGAGGGGTCGGTACAGGGAAGACAATGCTTATGGACCTATTCTATGAACAACTGTAAGTGAATCAGTTATAACATTTTTGGACTTCCTACGAATTCATACTGCACATAAGAACATGTCACCAGACATGGAGGTCTGTCAGTTCAGAAATATATTTGGTATTATTTTCTTAGATTGGTTTACATGAATGCGTCCATACCACAATCATATTGCTACAATACAGTGCACTGTTATTATCTTCGCCTTTTTATGTATTCCACATGTTGTAAGACGGATGGCATGTGAATCCACGCAATTAACAACAGTGAATTCCTTTTTTTTCATGAATTAGCCATCCATACTCCATACTGATGTTACTATCAACGTTTCAAGTTCTCAAGAGCTTTAGATGCTTCAAATTTTGCAGTGAGATTACTCTTTAATGCATACATTTTGTTCCTTGATTCTAATATGCAAAGCTTGCACATGTATTCTACCATGCTAGGCAGGTAGCGTACTGTAGGTAGCCCTTGGTCTTGACCATACAAAAAATCCTGGGAGAATTGTCAAAATAACTCTTCCAAACATGTAGTTGGTCCATTCTTGGAAAAAAATGTAGTTGGTTGAAAACCATTGGCCATTGAATAATGAGAGAAGTACTAATGGGAAACAGCAGGGCTTGACCATTATAGAATTGAATCAAATGATTACACATCAAGCAAAATATGTTTGTGTATGTTCATAGAAGGCTGTGTTAAAAATTGCTAAATTATTTTGGTTTAATTATTGGTTCTTGTTCACCAAACTAGAACCTACTGGTTTTTTAGTAAAAGATTTGTCCGAACCTTACCTTATGAGAGTTCAGCTAAATAAGCCGATCTGAAATCATTCACGGTGAGTTGTGCTTGAGGGAATTGTTAATGATAATCAGTGAGGCTTGGCATTATAGAGTTAACATAGAAACCTTTATTGATTATATGCCACAGTTTTCGTAGGAACTTAGCATTTAGTGTATATGGTTAAAGAAAGGCCTGGATGGTGTATTTGCAATGATCAAATAGTGTCCTATTAATTTTTGGTTATTTTCAGATTTGCGTAAAAGCTGTTGACAAGCTTTTGGCTCCATTTACTGTTTGAGTTCAAACTTCCAACAGTTGGGAGTCTACAGTGACATTTTAATAATCAGCATAACTCTATCATTTATTTCTGATACAAAGTTGCCTGGAAAATTAGCTCTGGTTTCCTTTTGTCCTTTGGCTTTGTGGTAGTAATTAGGCAATCAGTTGTGACTTGCATAAGTTTTTTTACTTAAATAATCCAATATTATCCTAACGGTATTACTTCTTGGCAGGCCAGCTAATTGGAGGAAGAAGCGTATTCACTTTCATGATTTCATGTTGAATGTACATAGTCGTCTGCAGGTATTTTTTGTTATAGGATAATCGTTTTTTTCTTCAGTATATTTCAGTTGATTGTTTATAAACATCCATTTACATGCAGATGCATAAAGGTGTTTCAGATCCCCTTGAGATGGTAGCAGCTGAGGTTTCAGATGAAGCCATAATATTATGTCTTGATGAGTTTATGGTATGTTTATCCTATCCTTATATTCAGATAATATTGTATTTGTGTCATAATGTGTTATTATACTTGTTTCCTATCATATCTGAAACATACTATACAGGTAACTGATGTTGCTGATGCTATGATATTGAACCGGCTGTTCAGGCATTTGTTCAGCAAAGGCGTTGTAAGTGACCACTGCATTTCCTTTTTCTAATGGCGCTCTGAAACGACCTTGTTATTCGCACAAGAATAACTCACACTGATTCATTTGCATGTTCATTTGTGCTCAGATTCTAGTTTCAACTTCTAATCGTGCCCCAGATCAGCTATATGAAGGTGGCTTGCAGCGAAGCCTTTTCTTACCTTTCATTGAAACCTTGAAAGTACGTATTTGTTTTATTTGCCAATTTATCTGTTATCTGAAGGTTAATCTGCTAGTATGCTCATGTTAATATCATGGTTTGCTGCAGGACAGGTGCATTGCACACCCCATTGGCTCTGCCGTAGACTACCGTCAGCTGGGCTCGGTACGTTGCCTGCCTTTGCAAGTTACTAGTGTCTATTTTTTCTCCGATTTTCTGTTTTATGACATCTTCGCTCTGGTACTTATGAACAGGCGGAAGAAGGTTTCTATTTCGTTGGAAACCAATGCAGTACAGTTCTTCAAGAGAAATTCCGATCTCTAATTGGAGATGAGGAACCTACTCCTCAAACAGTCGAAGTCGTTATGGGACGACAACTGCAGGTCCTGGAAGTTACATATATTCAGAGTGCCTACTTTTGTTCCATTCAAACACCATGAGGTTACTGAAGCTTTGGGGTATGCAGGTTCCACTAGGAGCGAATGGGTGTGCGTATTTCACGTTTGAAGATCTCTGTGACAGGCCGATAGGCGCAGCAGACTACTTTGGGCTATTCAGTAAGTATATATTGGTTCAGTGCAGTTTTCTACAGTTAGGGCTTATAAAAATGCTAGTCTTGATTTGATCTATAACTGATACAAACAATATTGATATCGCAGAACGGTTTCACACCCTCGCGGTTGACGGTGTCCCTAAGTTTGGGTTTCACAACAGAGCCGCAGCGTATCGGTTTGTCACCTTGGTCGATGTATGTTTCATCTATCCTCACTATGTCATCATTTATAGTTTAGCTTGCCTTATCCTCATGTCCAGACATCCTTCTGTTCTAATTCTGAACTATAGACACCTTGATGATTTGAACCTTACAGGCGTGGCTGATATACAATTCCCTTAGTAATAGTAGTAGTAATGCACTTTGTTATGTTGGTACTCCTAAGGAGCTTTCTAATGGACCGAGTTTAGATCCAACTACTAGTATGCTATTTTTTTAGATGTAGATGACTGGGACAAATTTCCACTTGATCTGAAACTCTCTGCTAATGTTATACTGCACTATACTACTAGCAGCACAAGTAATCTAACAGAACTGATATTTTTCCAGGTCATGTACGAGAACAAGGCGAGGCTGTTATGCACAGCCGAGGCCGCGCCGATAGAGCTGTTCGAGAACATAGTGACCGTGGCCGAAGCACGGAAAAGCTCGCCTAGGTCTTCACGCTCGCGGAAGAGCGATGATCCTGACCTGTGTGTGGACAACGAGCTCGGGTTCGCCAAAGACCGCACGATCAGCAGGCTGACGGAGCTGAACAGCAGAGAGTACTTGGAGGAGTTTGAAGCGAAATGGGCGCAGCAGCCCTCGCACTCGCAGGCTGTAGATGATGGTGGTGATGTTGTGCTAGCATAAGTGGCATCAGGGGTGTTTTATGCACGGACATGTTATAATTTTGTCATGTGTTTTGCTGTCTGGAAAGGAATGGGTGAAGAATCTCCCGTCAGCACTGCATGTAGGTTTACTATATTGCCATGTAAAGCATCTTTGCGTGTAAAAACTTGGCAAATGTTGTCACATCTGTAGAGAAAACTTGGTACTCTCGTGCTGAAAATTTCGTCGTAGACTTGTAAAAATGGGATGCTGAACTTGAGGGAGATGCTGGAAAGTGGAAACTCGGAGATTGCCAAAACCGTTTTGGGGCGGTTGAGAGATGATGGCCCTCTTTGAATAGAATGGTTTTCACAGGAATTTTTAAAAAGATTAGAATGGTTTGGATTATTTTCTACAGTAAAGTTAGTTGCTCGTAGGGTTGAATCTTACAAGAATTTTGTTCTAAGCATTGCTTTGCATTGCATTACGCGGCCAAACTCTTTGACGCGGGATCACATGTTTTTCCCAGTTATGCGATCAGACAGACCTGACCTGAACTATTTAGGGTCCAGATGGGCGTGACATTTTAATTCTGTGCTTTATTTATTTGTTTATCAGTATAAGGCTTTTTTTTAGTCAATGTTGTATCTCATAAAAAAAATGCTGTAACGTGAATCCCATGGAGACGTGCGTCTAGAATCTGGCCTGGATTCGGGTAGCAGGCAACTGGACCGGGACCATGCAGCGTTGACCGAGTCCAGCCAGCTGGAGCACAGCTAGCGAAGCAGGGCAAAATCGAGTCAGACCATGGGATGCCACGCCTGCATGACGACACGTCGTCTGAACGTAGCTCGGTTTGCGTCCAAATCCCAATGCTACTATGATCAATGTATTGATCATATGCTATATAACGGTGACTTGTATTCTACGATGATCAATTTTTTTGATAAATGTGATGCTTCTTATTCGTATTCTGTTATCGACTTTTTACTCTATAAACCTGAGGCCATGTTTATTGAACTCAGTTTCGCTTGGGATAAGCGAAGTCTAAACTTAGGGGAGTTGATACGTCCATTTTGCATCACTATTCTATGTCATAATTCATTGTTATTCATTGACATATTTCGTATTGAGAGGTGATACTTATATTATTTCATCTGTTTTTGCATGGTTGATGACTTTTGTAGCATGGACCGCTGCAGTCAGAATTCTGATGGAAAAGATGTTGTTTGGAGGCAATTCGCGAAGATTAGAAAATCTAGGAAAATATACGGAAAATCCTATTTTTCCAGAAGACGAAGGAAGCCAGAAGGGGGCTGGAGATGGGCCATAGAGGGGCCACACCACCCCTGGCGCGGGCCAGCCTAGGCCGCGCCACCAGGTGGTGTGGTCGCCCTGGTCCACCCCTGGCACTCCTCTCTGGCGTATATTATCCTCCCGAAATCGTAAGACTCGAGGAGCGACCACAGAAATATTCCGCCACCTCTGCGGGGCGGAAAACATCGAGAGAGAAAGATCTCTCCGGCAGACAGATTTCTGCTGGGGGAATTCCTTCCCGGAGAGGGGAGATCGTCGCCATCAACACGATCATCAAGCTGGACTTCATCGGGATCATCATCATCACCATCAGCACCCTCATCACCATCTCCATATTGTTATAACAATTGTGTTGAATCTTGCATAGTTCATAGGGGAAACTTTTCCGGTGTTGATTACTCTTTATAGTTGATGCTATTGAGTGAACCATTGAATTATTGTCTATGTTCAAATTGTTATACATCATTATTCCATCTCTGATCATGATCCATATGATGTCTTGTGAGTAGTTCGTTTTGTTCTTGAGGACATGGGAGAAGTCATGTTGTTAGTAGTGAAATTGTGTTGAGAAAGATTCAATAGTTTGATATTTAAGTTGTGGTGTACTTCTTCTAGTGGTGTCATGTGAACGTCTACTACATGAGACTTCACCTATATGGGCTAGGGGAATGCATTGTGTATTTGGCTACTAATCGTAGGGGTTGCCGGAGTGACAGAAACCTGAACCCCCGTTAGGAAACCATTGCACAAGGGACGTAAGGGTCTTAGAGTTTAAGGTTGTGGTTAGGTTTCTACCTTAATTACTTTTTTGTACTTACGGATGTTTGCAAGGGGTATAATCACAAGTATGTATTAGTCCTAGGAAGGTCGGTACATTAGCACAGGTTCACCCACACAACACTTAGCAAGGTAAAGAAGATTAATCAACTATATGAAGCGAAAGCACTTGACAGTTTTCCCATGTGTCCTCGAGAGCGTTTGGTCATCTTAAGTAATACAATCGGCTCGTCCTTTGCTGCATAAAGGATTGGGCCACTTGCTGCATTTATTCCTACAGTATTTTATTTACTCGTACTTTGTTTACTTGCTTTATCAAAAACCCCTAAAAATCCGTTTGCTAAGTATTTGCAGAGAATTCCTGATCCTTACCACTAGCCAGCTCCTTCTGCTCCTCGTTGGGTTCGACACTCTTACTTATCGAAAATACTGCGATACACCCCCTATACTTGTGGGTCATCAAGCACCATTTTCCCATAGTAAATAAGAAGATTGCTGAGATACTCATTGTCTGCTTGTCTTGTCATTTTGATATGGGGATTCTTCCGTATCATCGGGCAAGGGGTACCCCGTTGGCGGTTCTCTATGATACGCACGTATTTACGATGACAAGAACTTACCGGTAACTAAAGTTGAGTAGCATGAGGAGTGGCCCTCATACTCAAGGGATATAGGATTTCTAGTTTATAGTCTGTCAAGCATATAACTTAGATTGGACCTCACTTTCACCTTAACCATATTAAAGATGCTTATGATAGGGGCAATGAGAGATCAAAGCTAATGAGTACCATACTTTCAGCATTTGGAAGCCTTTCAAACTTTTCAAAACCTTTTCATTTCTTTTGTGAGTCTCCACCTATTCTATGAGCACCTTCTTGAGAGCATAGTTGTCATTCTTAGTGTAATGTGCTTGTCTCAAAACTCGATTATTTTTGTTATGACTCTGATGCTTGTATCTTTGATATCTTTACTTCTAGTCTTCACCTGAACTTCATAGGTGCCTTGGCATTCACAATAAAAAGGCAAGCAAGATACAACTCTATCATACCTTGTTATGAGCATTCTAATGTTGCTTATGTTTATGTTTCATACTACTTATTATTTTTGAGTTGGAATCTCTTCATAGCTTGCAATGCCTATTAAGTAAACTTAGTTGCATACTCCTTATTACGAATTGTCTAAGTAGTTGATCACATGCTAAGAATATATACATCATATGAAGCAAATGTGTTCGTGAAAGTTTTTTTTATCGCACTCAGTTTTCAACAGAATTGCTTAAGGACAAGCAATAAGTTAAGTTTGGGGGGAGTTGATACGTCCAAAACGTATCTACTTTTCCGAACACTTTTGTTATTGTTTCTCCTCTAAACTTGTGTGATTTGGATGCAACTAACACGGACTAATGTTGTTTTCAGCAGAATTGCCTTGGTGTCTAGTTTTTGTGCAGAAAATCAACTATCAGGAAAAATCCCGGAAAATATGCCAAAAATCATATTTCACCAGAAGACTCCATAAGCCAAAATACGAGACAGAGTGGGGCTGGGGGCCATCCACACCACCTGGTCGCGCGGGCTGGGCCTGGCCACGCCAGGGGGTGGTCTGGCCGCCCCAGACACCCCCTCGGTCTCCCTCTTCGCCTATAAGATGTCTTCTGACCTAAAAACTCAGGATGGTTCGACTTTTTTCAGAAAGAGTTCCGTTCCACCGCCACCACTAGATTCCACGATTTAGAACCAGAAACTCTGTTCTGGCACCCTACCCGGATGGGGAATTGGAGGAGATCATCGCCATCATCATCACCATCGTTTCTCCATCGACCATCCATGTTTTCTCCATCTATGAGTGAGTAATCTCCCGTTGTAGGCTATGGGGATAGTAGGGATTGGATGAGATCGTTCATTGTAATGGCATCGGATTGTTAGGGCATGGTGCCTAGTATCTTCTATTAGTGCTTTTTGACTTTGTTGCGACTTGTTATGCTTAATGCTTGTCACTAGGGCCCGAGTGCCATGATTTCATATCTGAACATGTTATTGATTCATTATGATAGTATTGTTTATGGTCTTACCTACAAGTTGTATACACACGTTGTTGTCCGAAACCAAAGACCCCGAAGTGATAGAAATCGGGATAACCGGAGGGAATGGCTTTGATATGATGATCACATGTGTTCACGGAGTGTTAATGCTTTGCTCCGGTGCTCTATTAAAAGGAGCACCTTGATTGGCAGTAGTTCCCTTGAGGCCCCGCTGCAAACGGGCTGGCAGGACAAAAGATGTTGTGCAAGTTCTTATTGCGAGCACGTATGACTATATATGGGACACATGCCTAGGATTATCTAGTACTTGGATGCTTTATCTTATTTATCTGCAAGTGCCCTATGTTTTGATTGTCATGTGAATTGTCTTGTCCATGCAACGCCCGTCCATCCATCCCTATGCCTACTGCACTCGAATCCTACTGTTTACTGCTATTGTTACTACTGTCTTTACTTTACTACTTCTATTACTTTATTATTCCTACTACAAAATTGTTGCTGTTGATAAACTGTTGTGAGCAAGATTGTTTCCAGGTGCAGCTGAATTGACAACTCAAGTTATTAAGTCTTATAAATATTCTTTGGCTCCCCTTGTGTCGAATCAATAAATTGGGTTTCACTTCCCTCGAAAATACTGCGATACACCCCCTATACTTGTGGGTCATCAGGCGGCAGCGGGCAATGGCAGCGGCAACGACGATGGTTGTGCGCGCTCTAGCCGCGGGATATGGAGGGCAAGGGTTTGTGGGAGGAGTGTGTTTTGTGCCACTAGCTAGAGAGCCCGGGTGAACAAGCGGGAGGACGCGCGGGGACGAGCGCGTTGTCCTGGCCGACCCAAGCGTTGCCCAAATTAGATACACAAATGGGTCGATCCGCACACGTTTGTCTGGATGGGTCGAACCGCTGGGCTGTCGCGCAGCGGTCCACCCGTCCGCTCGGACTAGTTCGGACGCACTCGGCCAGGTTGGATCGCCCCGGTGGAGATTCCCTTACCAACCACCCGTGGTTGCTTTCCAGGTGTGGCACGGACGCGTACACGCCAATAGTGGTAGGCATACTACCCTGTGCTCTCAAAGTCGCAATCATCAACTAAACTGGATTGCTCGATTGTTGGGACGCCTTGGCCACGCAATTCGCGCTCGCACGAGGAAGCGAACTCGCGTGCCATGCCAACCCACACACCCAAACTTCGGGGACGCCGACGCCATCCATGTTCAGTTCAGAACTAGAGACGTTCCCGGGCTGGACCGAGGCGTAAGAGTAACTCTAATGGTGCCTATAAACGAGGCGGAATTGTATTTTTCCGGCGAGTTTACAGTCCCGTGGCAGTTTGGGATCTCTAACGAGGCCTATAAAATAGGCCCGGACCGTTCTCTTTTTTACCGTGGCCTGTGAACTGCGAGGCTCGATCGGTATATATACCGGCCGACAGTACGAGTGAGGGTCCAAACCCGCACTCCGCCACCGCCCCAACCCTAGCGCCGTCGCCATAGCTTGCTCCGTCGAGCAACAACTCACGACGCCGCCGTCACATCCGCTCGATGTCACGCCGCAGTGGGTCCTGGTGGATGGGGGCACTGGTCCGGAGGCGGGGGAGGCGGCTCGGGCGGAGCGCGTGGCGTTCATCCGCTCGGAGGGAGCGAAGAAGCGGGCGGCGCTGCGCTGGACGAACTGCGAGGAGTCACCGCCACCGAAGCTCCGTGCGTACACTCCGCCGGGGTTCATCTCCGTGAGGGCTCGTGCAGCCGGTGAGGTATCGTCGTGCGGCCCCGCGCCTCCATCCCCTCCTAGCTCCGACAGCGACAGCGACGACGACTGGAGCTCGCCGTCCCCTCCGCGTGCGCGCGTGGTTACGGAGGTGGGCTGCGATCGTCCCCTCCGTCGCGCTCGTCGAGGCGTGTCTCGCCAGGGAGCGTGCCGCCGCGCCCGTCAAGGTCGAGCTGCCGGACCTGATCGACCTCACGGACTGAGGTCACCGAGGCCCCCGACGTCGGCGCCGCAACCTGCAACTCCCGCCCTCGCGGGAGCTCATTTTTTGTCTAGGTTGCGGCGCGGCGTACACTAGTATTTAGTTTGTGTGTAAATCGCAACTTTTGTATCGCTACTATATGTGTAATTAATCGAGTCTATGTGTATATTCCGTCGTTTCTTGGATGAATTTTGCCACGAGTGTAGAATTTCGAAAGTATAGTTGATTTTTACGAGGTTCGTTCTGCACCGTCGCAATTTTGGCCTGTGAATTTGTTTTCAGTGACCTATACCATTCATAAATTTACAGATACCATTAGAGTTGTTCTAAGGCGCATAACCTCCCATGGCCTGCCTGAGTTGCGGATGTTGCAACCCACCGACTAGCCGCACTGCACCGCACCGACACAGGCACAGTCTTCTGAGACTAATAAATGTAGTACTATTTCTAATGCTTTTGCGTTTAGAGCAAGTACAATAAGTCCTAATTAGCTGGCTATAAAAATTAAACTAGTATTGTTTTGCTTTGTTTGATGAGAGAGAAGAGAGGTAGGCTCTCATGCAATAGCCAGCTCTTGCACGTGTTTTTAGGCACTTTGTGAATATGTGATTGAGTATTGACATATAAAACAGTAATCTTTAAAGGTAACTATTGTACTACTTGACTATAAGCTGACTATAGATGACCTTATAGCCAGCAAGTCGGCTGTATTATTGGAATTGCTTTTAGAAGATTCAGTGTCCTTTGGCACGCTTGTAGAGAGTAATAAATGAGCGGAGATTATTTGAAAAGGGAAAAATGACTAGTAGTACTGTACATTACTCCCTCGGTTCAGAAATATAGACGGTTTAGCTTGTAAATCGAATGTATCTAGACATCTTTTAGTGTATAGGTTAGAGGTTTGAAATGGACCTATACACTAAAAAATGTATAGATACATTTGTTTCATAAAGCTAGAATGTCTATTATTTCGGAACGGAGGGAGTAGTTAGTACTACGAGTGTACGACCACTCCGTATGGCGTATGCTAGCTGACTTTGGGATTGGATGTGTGAGAAACACGATGGCGACACGTCGTATGAAGTCCGAAGCGTCTCCTGGACTGCATGAGGTGCAACCCATTGGTCGATCATCCAAGTCCGGTACGAGTACGTTGGCTAGTAAAAAAAAAAAATCCCACAGTATACAGGTCTTCCTGCACTGCACCGACTGGACCGGACTGGGTCGCTGCCGATGAGATCGTTGGGACGTTCCGGTCACGCGATTCGGCCGTTGGCGCTTGCACGAGGATGAAAGGAAGGAACCGCGGCACGGCCACGCCAACGCACGCACGCGCGCGCGCACCGACCGACGCGTAAAGCGCACCGCACCGCGCCACGCCACCCCCGCCCGATAGCAGCTGGAGGACGTCGCAACCGACTGACGAGCGGGACCGGTCACCGGCTTTCACCCGCCTCGCCATCCCGGACCGCGCGGTCGCACCGCACCGACACCCTCCCACACCGACACAGTCGCGGAACCCGACGCGCCAACGTCCACAGCTTTTTCGCAGAATAATAAATTTTATTTAAAAAACTAAAAAAGTCCAGCGCGGGAGCAGGACGTTGCTTCCACGCCCAGGTTTGTTGGGGGGATCCCCGCGGCCCGACCGACACGCTCCCGCCGTCCGATCCGCCCGCCGACGGCCGCGATAGGTCCCTCAGAGGCTCAGACATATGCGCATTTCACCATCCCGGGATGCCCCTGCCAAATCGCGCAAACACCCCTGGAGAACGTGAGATTCGCGAAACCCTACTAGCCGGTAGACCAGGCGAGGATCCCGTTCGCGATTAGGAGGCAGCGCGAGGGTGCCGTCGCGAAACACGTCCGTCCGGTCCGTCTCCGAAGACGCGCGGCTTTAAATGGCGAGAAAAGAAGCGCAGTGCAAAGCAGAGCAGAGTCAGCAGCAGAGGAGAAGCGGCGGGAAGTACGATACCACGCCACGCCACCACCTCTCTCCCCCGCCGCTACCCTTCGAACGGAAGCCTAGCCTAGGGTTTCCTCCTCCTCGCGTCCCGGCCGTCTCCAGATCCATCCAAGGTGCGTCTCTCCTCCTTCCTCTTCTCCTTACTACCGTCCTGCCATTCCCCGCCGTGTCCCGTCTCCGAGCAGTCCGGTTGCTGCTAGCGCCCGCGTTGCCCCGACGAGATGTAGCGGATAGATCCAGCATTGCGGTTCAGTATATATCGTCTCTGCTCTGCTCTGCTCGGACTGACCACAGCCGCTAGCCGGTGCCTGCTCATCTCCTCCGGCTTCGCTGCGGCGTGCCCATTCCGAAGCGCATTGATTTGATTGCTGGGCATTCTGAACATGTTTGGTGCCCGTACGATTAATCATTATTCAAAAGATGTTGATCTTATTTTGCCAGCTTCTTATGTTATTTCACATTAACTTTTACTAAAAGATACACGAAAAACCATCATTTTCCTCTTCACATTGTTCCGTCTTCTGAGATGACATCAACTTTGTTCTATTGGCCGGAACTACTTAATACTATGTCTTTCTGAAAGAAGAAAACTTGCAATCATTGTCAGGTGTTCGTGATGGCTCCCGCTGTTGAAGCAGTGAACAAGGTTAAGGTGGCGAGCGCACCTGTCAAGGCTCCTGTTCTGAATGAGAAGACACTGTCGTCCATGACCAGGAGACCCGGTTCAGCCCATCCCTGGCATGATCTTGAGATAGGTATTTGACATATTTCTCATCTTTACAAGAAAATCAATTTCATTTGTTTCCCACTTCTGAAAAACTTATATAATTTGGACCGTTTTGTGCAGGGCCTGACGCACCAACTATATTCAACTGCGTAAGTCCACCCTGATATGTTCCCATCGGGTTTTCTCTCTTATAAATCTGTCGTATATCATAGTCCTTTTCCTTTAATTCACTTGAAACGCAAGCACTCCACCTCATATAAAATATATGATCTTCTAAACCACCTCTGTCATTCTGAGCTTTTCGATTTTTTGTATGCCCAATACATGCTCGGGAGTTTTGTACCACAAACTAAAAGTGGATGCTGTTTTCTGTCAGGTCATTGAGATACCTAGGGGCAGCAAAGTTAAATATGAACTTGACAAGAAAACTGGACTCATAATGGTAAAACATTGTTATTCATTTGTCTTCTCATTTTGAATCTCTCTGCTCCAGTGTTCTTATGGTTTTTGTTTGGTTATATGCATGTGTGCAGGTGGACCGTGTGCTTTATTCATCAGTTGTGTACCCTCACAACTATGGATTCATTCCCCGCACACTGTGCGATGACAGTGATCCGATGGATGTGCTAGTTATCATGCAGGTATGTCTTACTACTTCCCTTTTGTGACCAGAAGGTTGCACTTCATACTACAGAATCCTTTAGTTGGTTGTTGAACAGTAACAGTCTGCATTTGCACAACTTTCCTTTTGTCGCTTCTACCCTAATTCTGGACAGCGTTTGAAGTGTTTATCTTTGTTGATACAGGAGCCAGTTGTTCCAGGCTGTTTCCTCCGTGCAAAGGCCATTGGCCTGATGCCTATGATTGACCAGGTTTGCTTGCATGTCTCAACCCTACAACAGTCCAAGGAAAAAGAATAGATCCTGATCAGTATTTATTTGAACAGGGAGAAGCAGATGACAAGATCATTGCAGTGTGTGCTGATGATCCTGAGTACAAGCATTTCAATGATATCAAGGAGCTCCCACCTCATCGCTTGGCTGAAATCCGACGCTTTTTTGAGGACTGTATCCTTGTTGATCCTCTTATATTCAGATATAAGTAGCGAAGCGTTGCACCAAAAAATTGTTTGCTTATCTTGGTTTTGCTTGCAAAATGTCCCTGAGTTTGAGCCTACATTTCAAACTAGTACATAGCCATGTGGTGCACTGCCAGTACAAAGTTATCTGCATTTATAGTAGCTTATTGATTCCTGAAAAATGTGTCTTATATCACACAAACCAGTTTAGGGTCTAGGTAGTACAATTTTGATAATACAGACACGGTTTCTTTAACCGGGACCTGCAGACAAGAAGAATGAGAACAAGGAGGTTGCTGTGAACGACTTTCTGCCCGTGACCGCTGCTTACGAAGCCATTCAGCACTCCATGTGAGCATTTCTTGAATCCTCACCATGGTTGTCCTAGATGGTTTGTGCTGTGCCAAACTGACATCAGTTTTTTTGGTGTTTTTTACAGGGATCTGTATGCTACTTACGTCGTGGAGGGCCTGCGGAGGTAGGCTGCTTCGAGGCCTGGCCCGGTGCATTGCTTGTAATCGCCCGGACTGGGATGATGTTGACGATACCTTGGAGAACGAGATACTGTCGCCTTATGAACTACTCCTACCGTTGTTTTTGTGGCTGTGGCTATTGTACCACCGTTGATCACCTTGCCAGTAGTAGTTAGCACAAGAAAGTGACGAAATATTCTTTTGTTATTCTACCACCGTTGGTCATCTATCTCTATGTTACCTTGATATCGATTCTTGGCAATTCAGGCCAGGCATCAAATATTCTTTGTCATGTTATAAGAAGTTTCAATCTGTCATGTCACCTGAATTCGTTTGCGTAACATGAATATGCCTTGGAACTAGACCCTAAACCCGCCTTGGAACTAGAATGACTCAGAATCTGGAATATCTATCTCTGTGAAAATCAATCGGTGCCAAGAACAAAGTTGTGAATCTGGTGATTCGGAAGCAGAAAACAATGGCAAATCCATTTGCAAACCATAGATTCTACTGTCCGAATGTTGTCTTTCTGATGTGCTTGTGTACCACTGATAATATCCGTGAAATTAGATGTTAGCACAAGGTTGTATATCCCTGAAATTACAAGTTACTAGTACTGATAATATTTCTTCCGTGGCTCAGTGCCTTTTCATGTCAGGCGTAAAAAACTCGATCAGCTATGCAGTTAACCCAGTTGTTAGTCAAGTTTCAAAAGTTCAGTTGTTGTTCCACCTGATTCGTTTACATAACAAAATTTCAGAGATGAGCACTTCTGCACTGGATCTAAAGACAAGTAAGATAACACCTAGAATGATAAAAATTGTGCTCTATCCTTCAGAAAATATATTTGCATTCAGCAGTGGCTCGGTAATGAAACTTGAACCGATTCAGGAGGAGAAAGCAGATGCAATTTTCTGACGACATCTTACTGCGCTCATGTAAATCTCATTCATTTGAAAGAACGAAGGAAACTACAGATGAAAACATGAATTGGAAGATTCATTCATAAGACGAGGAAGCAAGGGGCTTCCTCTTTCACGGTTACATAGCAGCGAAGGGGAACTACTACTTCACTGAACAGACTCTGCTAAACTACATCACTCTGAATCGAAACAAGCACAACCACACAGAGCCAGTTTATAATCAGCACGGTCCGGATCTAGGCCTAGGTGGTCTTCTTGGGCGACTTGGCGGCCTTCTTGGGGGACTTGGTGGCGGTCTTCTCGGCCTTCTCGACGGACTTCTTGGGGAGCAACACCGGGTTGATGTTGGGCAGCACGCCGCCGTGGGCGATGGTGACCCCGCCAAGCAGCCTCCCGAGCTCCTGGTCGTTGCGGATGGCCAGCAGCAGGTGCCTGGGCACGATCCGGGACTTCTTGTTGTCCTTGGCCGCGTTGCCCGCCAGCTCCAGAACCTGCACCGCACGCAGAAGATTCGGTCCGTGGGAAATGAGATCAGGAGGTGAAGAATATCGGAGGGGAGGGAGAAGGGTGGGTGCTTGCCTCGGCGGCGAGGTACTCGAGGACGGCGGCGAGGTAGACGGGGGCGCCCGTGCCGACGCGCTTGGCGTAGCGGCCGTGCTTGAGGTAGCGGCCGATGCGGCCGACGGGGAACTGGAGCCCTGCCTTGACGGACCGGGTCACCGACTTCTTCCTCGGCCCGCCGAGCTTCTTCCCCGCAAACTTCTTCGCCTTGCTGCCGTCCATCTCCTTGGCTGGTGGCTTGCTTGCTCGACTGGAGTCCGGCGAGAGGGGGAGATGTGTGGGGATTGGAGAGGATTTGGTTTGAGCTGAGCTGCCACGGCTGGGGTATTATATAGGGCGCGCGCCGTGTGACGAGGGGTGTGTGCCGTTGGATGGAGCGGAGGTGGACGGTGAAGATCGGTCTGGGGGCTCGATCCATGGGAGGGGGCGCCGGCCAATCAGGAGCGGGGGTGATAAAGGCGCACTCGTGGTGGTGGATTGCGATCACGCGTTCTTCGAGGACGGATTTTTGTAGTTCCCGAGCACACACTGCTCCTGGTATTTGAAAATTTCAACATTTGTAGTATTTTATAGTTTAAAAAATCTAAAAACAAATTCGGACATACATATACATGGTCTGAATAACCATAACAAGTCAAAACTCGTTTTGTTTTGTACTGCAAAAAAACAAATTTCTTGCTGCATATAGAATGCAAAAGCCAAGATTTAAGTTAGAAATTTGTATTTTTGTATTAAATTTCTGCTTTACCTTTGAAATGTTTATAAATTTGTGTGTATTTGTTTTAAGATTTCTTTGAGTCCTAGAAATAGGTTTTCAAATTTTTCAAAAAACGAGAGCAGTGCTGGTGCTCGGGAGCCGTTGGCACTTTTTGGCGTTCTTAGAAAAGAAAAGAAAAAGGCCCAATATCATATAAATCCCTGCGAGTATATATTGTAGGGCTTGAAATTGAATCGAGACCAATACCAAACCAGACTTTGAATTGAAATGTATGTCATGCATTTTGAGCTTTTCGAATTTGTTTGTCCACTACATGCTCAGCAGGCTCTGAACCACAAACTAAAAGTGGGCATTGTTTTCTGCCAGGTCATTGAGACACCTCGTCTTCTCCCTCCTCCCACCCCCGCCCCCCACCCCCTCCCCTGCGATTGGAGGACGCGGCCAGGCAAAGCTCATGTCGCCGATGACGGGGCAGGATTTCTTTCTCCTGCGGCGCCTCTTCATCTGGTAGTCATCCTAGGTGGTGGGGTTCTCGACAGCGCATACACCAGTGATGACAAGGAGACTAATGATGGCGAGGATGAGGAGTACTTGGGTTGGTCACTAGCACCGTCTACTTTTTTCTTTCTTTTTGGTCCTTCAATGCCAAAGGGATAGAATAAGTATAGTTCTATTTAGGATGTCCACCCGGTATAATGATAGTCGATGTTGTTCTGGGTCTTATTTACTATCTATTTGGACCTTATTTATCTATTTGTCTGGTTGAACTTTGTCATTTGTGGTTGTTTCGATAAGTACACTTTTATCTAGATTCATGGACCTCTTACAAATGTTTGCTTCTTCTCATGGTGTGGAACATGATAGTACCATCAGAGATGGCTTCAGAGGGATCAATCAGGGGCTAGCGATGGCTTGAAGGTACCCACTAGGTTTTCAATATATCGAATACCAACAAATCTGTTGAAAGATTCAATTTCTTGCTTAAAGTTTGTATGTAGACAAATTTGTTCTTGATTTGAAAACAATAAAAAATACATGGCACGATGTCCTCTGAGCTGCATAACTTTTTTTAAGCTGCTTCAGAATACGACCTAGTACAATGTATGAACATTCTTAGGCTCCAGGTTGAACAACAAGGGTAAATGGACCTATAGACTTCATACTTTATTGACGGAGATATGCCCTAGAGGCAAATAAGAAATAGGTTTTTATTATCATATCTCAATTAGTTTATAATAGTTTCATATTATGCTAGAACTGTGCCAAGTAGAAACATTGGTACATGTGTGGTATGAAACAGACAAGTCCCTAGTAGTCTCTATTCATACTAGTTCGTTGGTCACGAAGATGATCTGGGTTTCAAGATCATGGGCATGTATGACGACTGACAACGAGATCATGTCATTGGAGAATGATGTGGCTGGACACTCCTCGAAGGATTGCAACACGATCAAGTCATATAGTTTATTGTTGCACCAGCTATACCTAGACTCCTTCTCCTTAGACCGTGAGCTCATATTACTCACTGTTTCCCTAGGCTGCTTAGACTGCATCACCCGTCATCTGGTAATACGGTAGCCATAAAGGTGTATGTTGGGTATTCCGAAGAAACAATAGATGACATGTGACTACAAGACCGGCATTTGTTCACCCACATGACGGATAAAGATACATACGGCCGACTTGGTGAGATTACATCTATAAATGTTACACATGTGACTAGGTCACGAGGATGTAATATCATGGTAATAAGAAAACATGACTTGTTGTGAACGAGATTGAACAAGGTATGGGATACCAATGATCGGATCTCGGACAAGTTGTATCGAGAAACAAAAGGAAGAGGATGCTACATTTAGACGGTTCAAATGACATTGTCATCAGGATTGCATAGGGGTCACATGGACATCCCTGGTCCCTCTGTTGATCATTGATACAGATCATGTCTAGAGCATTCCCGAGCCGTGAGAGGATACACTTAAGGGTATGATGAGAACGATCATTCGTAAGATGGAATCACAGTAGAGAAAGAGAGAAAGCCGGAAATTGTTCCGCGGAGAGATCCGAAGTTGTTCGGAGAAAGAATAAAGAAAAAGACCGAAAAAGTGTTTTCGGATAAATGGGAATTTAAATATATATTTATTATATGTTAATTATGAATTATTATATTATAAATAATATTTAGATTAAGATTTATAAAGTCAACTTTTATATTAGGCTAAATCCAGGAGGGAAATAGTCTAGAATAAAAGCTGCAGAAAAAGAAAAGAAAAAACAAAAAGAAAACGGCACCTGTTGCCGCGTGTGGGCCTGGCATCCCACAAAGGTGGGTGGCTGGTATTAGCTGCTGCACGCGGGCAGGCAGAGCGTTGGGCGCAGCCGCGCCGAGCTGGGCCGCCGCCACAGCAGCCGGCCCACCCGGGCTCCGCCTCCAGGCGCGCGAGCTGGGCCACCGGTTCGAGCCGGCCCACCCGGGCTAGGTTGGCAGGTTGTCGGGCTGAGCCGGGTCGTGGAAGCCAGCGGGTCGCCGGGGGGTGGCCAGCCCACCCGGGCTGCCTCGCCAGGCTGCCACCGCCGGGGGCTGCTGGGCCGCCAGTGGGCAGGCCGGCCCACCCGGTCGGCTGGTTGATGTTGCCCCTTTTCTCTTTTTCCTTTTATTTAGTATTTTCTGTTTGCTATTTGGGCTGAGTACTTTTGGCCCATTTGGCAGTCCGAATTTCTGCTGACTTAGTCCCACATGGCTTAGCCTTTGAGAAAGGTACACCCCCTTAGCCTATATAAAGGGGTGCCCATGGGTGGGATTGAACACACCAATATTTGGAGAAGTCCTTTGGTTGACTTCCTCCTTCTCTCTCTAACTCCATGCCTTGTGACCATGGCCCCAAGTCTGGATTGTGCGATCGAGGCACTCTTGCAGTACGCCGTTGCACTGCAGGGATTCTAGCCGGATATCAACTTCCGCACTCCCGGCGGGATCGGGGAGCCAGAGGTCTCATCGTGCACAGGATGTGTACGAAGACACGAGGCGCAACAATTGGGGCGCTAGAATGTCGTGAGCCGGAGCTGTTGCACGATGAAGATGATGAAGATCAAGAAGGAGCAAGGGGTGACATGCGAGGAGTTTCGCGACCTTGAGGTCGACTTCGAGCACGCCTACATCAACCACGTTTCCCGCGGAACGTTAACCGCGTACAGACTGCAAGGATATGTACTCTATACGCATCGGCCGTTACCGCATTACTACATAGATAGATCCTAGGCTAAGTTTCCGGGGATCCTTCGTAGGATCCTTCATAATATGTAGTTGATATATTTTGAGTGGGAGCTAAGTGAAATCCCTAGATCTCAAACATGAATGTCATATTTGAGTGGGAGCGTGAAATCATTCTGGGATATATGAACGACATATGTGAATGGTGTAATTGGTGTTAATAGCGTTTAAGTTAGATAAATAAGGATGAAGTTGAAGTTACTAAACATAAGATCTATCGAGATAGATTGGTGAGTTTAATAAACACTAAATGTCGAATGCTTCCTGGACTTGATTCTGAAAGATGTTCAGAATGTCCTAAGCAAGATTCTGAAGTAGTTCAGAATGGAACAAGGTAAGAAAGAAGTTCTTACTGTATGAAGCATGGAGTTAGTATTGCAACTATGGTTGAAAGAAAGAGATGCGTTGCATCTCCTATGCCTCAGTCATAGGTTCTTCCATATAACCATGTTGTATACTCGAAGTAATATGAAGCGAGGTTCTGGTTGGTAGGACAAAGTCTTAACTATAAGAACGTGTCTTTAAGTGATTCCTGAGTTGATCACTGAACCAGAATTAAGTTTGTACATCAATGGCAAAAAGCAATGTAAGTGGCATAGTTGCATTTCATGCACTATGATCTACATAAATATAGAAGTATAAAAGGCTACATCTGATGTGATGTATAATGTTATGGCGGGGCTAGTTCACTTTTAACGTAGAATGATGTGTCCCAGGGCCCAGTGCCCATGAGAAAGCCCTCGAGGTTGATCTAACGTCACTGTAAGCTCCTAGAATCCGGCCTCGTTCTGCTGCCATGACTATAGTATATGCACAAAGGATAGCAAAGTGTGTTTCGAAGTTTAGATGACAACGGTGAAAACGACAATCATCATAAACACTAGAAACAAAGTCCCACTTTGTTGCCAAACAAATACTTCGACCCATTATACGATAATGGTGTAAATGTCAAAATTTAGAAGACATTAACGATTTGCAAAAGACATAATGATCTGGTAAAACAGAACATGGACATGACATTTCCCATGAGCATGCATGATTTGTAAACGCATATGGTATATGGTTTATACGAGTAAAATGCAAGCTGGATTATTTGTACTCTAGTGCAAGTGGGAGACTGAAGGAGATATGCCCTAGAGGCAAATAATAAATAGGTTTTTATTGTCATATCTCAATTAGTTTATAATAGTTTCATATTGTGCTATAACTATGCCAAGTAGAAACATTGGTACAGGTGTGGTATGAAACAACCAAGTCCCTAGTAGCCTATATTCATACTAGTTCGTTGGTCACGAAGATGATCTGGGTTTCAAGATCATGGGCATTTATGCCGACTGACAACAGGATCATATCATTGAAGAATGATGTGATTGGACATTCCTCGAAGGATTGCAACACGATCAAGTCATATAGTTCATTGTTGCAACAACTATACCTAGACTCCTTCTCCTTAGACCGTGAGCTCATATTACTCATTGTTTCCCTAGGCTGCTTAGACTGCATCAACCGTCATCTGGTAATACGGTGGCCATAAAGGTGTATGTTGGATATTTCGAAGGAATAATAGATGACATGTGACTGCAAGACCGGGATTTGTTCACCCACATGACAGGTAAAGATACATACAGCCGGCTTGGTGAGATTACATCCATGAATGTTGCAACATGTGACTAGGTCACGGGAATGTAATATCACGGTAACAAGAAAACATAACTTATTGTGAACGAGATTGAACAAGGTATGGGATACCAATGATCGGATATCGGACAAGTTGTATCGAGAAACAAAAGGAAGAGGATGCTACATTTAGACGGTTCAAACGACATTGTCATCAGGAATGCATAGGGGTCACATGGACATCCCTAGTCCCTCTGTTCATCATTGATACAGATCATGTCTAGAGCATTCCCGGGCCGTGAGAGGATACACTTAAGGGTACTATGAGAGCGATCATTCGTAAGACATAATCACAATAGAGAAAGAGAGAAAGCCGGAATCGTTCCGCGGAGAGATCCGAAGTTGTTCGGAGAAAGGATAAAGGAAAAGACCAGAAAAGTGTTTTTAGATAAATGGGAATTTAAATATATATTTATTATATGTTAATATATTCTAAATAGTATTTAAGTTAAAATTTATAAAGGCAACTTTTATATTAGGCCAAATCCCAGAGGGAAAAGGCCTAGAAGAAAAGCTGTAGAAAAATAAATGGAAAAAGGCAAAAACAGCCAGCCATGTGGCCGGTGGATAATCGCCACCGCACAGGGCGGGAGGCAACTGGGCATTGCCAGCAGGCAGGCCAGGCCGCCGCTGATAGTCGGCCCACCCGGGCGGGGCGGGGCAGGGCGCAGGGCGCCGCCAGGCGGTGTGGGGCAGGCTAGGCCGCGGGGGGAGCGACCGGCCCACCCGGGCGCCAGCCACCGCCACTTGGGCCGCCGGGGACAGAGGCCCACCTAGGGTGGGTGCCAGGCCGCTGGCCGCTGCGGGGCATGCTGGGCCGCCGCGCGCCAGGGCCCACCTGGCTGGCTGCTGTTGCTGCCTTTTCTCCTTTTCTTTTTATTTAGCTATTTTCTGTTTGCTATTTGGGCTGAGTACTTTTGGCCCATTTGCCTGAACGAAAATCTGCTGCCTTTTTCTTTTAGTGTTAGTCCCAGATGGCTTAGCCTTTGAGAAAGGCACACCCCCTCCGCCTATATAAAGGGGTGCCCATGGGTGGGATTAAACACACAATTGGAGAAGTCCTTTGGTTGACTTTCTCCTCCTCCCTCTCTCTATACCTCGTGACCATGGCCCCAAGTCTAGGCTATCCGATCGAGGCACACCTACAGTACGCCGTTGCGTTGCAGGAATTCCCAGTCGGATATCAACTTCCGCACTCCCGGCGGGATCGGGGAGCCGGAGGTCTCATCGTGCAACGGATGTGTACGAAGACATGAGGCGCAACACTTGGGGCGCCTGAATGTCGTGAGCCGGAGCTGTTGCATGATGAAGATGAAGAAGGATCAAGGGGTGACCTGCGAGGAGCTTCGCGACCTTGAGGTCGGCTACCAGTACGACTACTTCAACCACGTTCCCCGCGGAACGTTAACCGCGTACGGTCTATAAGGGTATGTATTCTCTATGCTCCGGTCGTTACCGCATTAGTACATAGATAGATCCTAGGCAGTTTCTGGGGTTCCATCATAGGATTTTTTTGTTTTCCACACTGATCCCCTACAGTGTAGGCGAGCAACCCATAATTAGCCGAAACTCCTCTTGGTAGATTTCATCCCAACTTCAATAATCCTACTAGCCTACTACCAAAACCATGGTCAGACACTAGACGATTAAGACCCTTCAGGTTGCTTAGCAATTAAGCTCCTTGGATCGAACTAATGCAATAAGCAAAGTGGTTACTCGTTATCCTCGAGTCAACTAGCTTTCCATTGATATCCCCGTGTCACCCGGGGGTCGCCAGTCCACTAGTGTACAAGATATTATCTATGTAGAACAAGGTATCATGTTGTCTAGGCCCTTAATTGGACAACAAGCATTAAGCATCCCACATATAGTCAAGCACACATAATATACTAATTAGAATCAATCACAAACTAACGACAAATATATGAAGGCACATCACATCTCACCAATCCCCTACATCTCCCACGCCCAAGGGAATTACTCACACATGAGAGAAGAACAGATCATCAATATAAACAAATAAAGGGAATTCGTCTTGGTATTACTGTGGAGATCCACAATAAGAATAGAAAAATATCCAACACAATTTAAGATGGGAAGAAACAATCTCAAACCATAGTCTTGCAAGGTGGAGATCCATCTCTCTCTCAAGTACAAGTAGTGGCTATGGGGGTGTATTGGCTAGGAGGTCGAAGATCATGGAGCAAGATGAAGAACGTCTTCTCCTTCTTCTCCGGATCTCTTCTTTCTCCCTTCTGGATGGTGTGGCGGCTGATGTGTTATCCTTTTGCTCCCCGTCCCTTCATGGATGTTGTCCCTTTTAACAAGACAGAGGTGGCGGCAACTATATGGTGGGAACTATACGGCCGGAAAAATATTCCCGCCGTATAGTTGCTCGTTAAAGCTTCTGTGAGCTCCCTCTCATGCTTCCAAAGTAGGACTTTCTTGTTTTCTCTATAATATTGTATTTCTCTAGTTAAATCCTCTGGTGGATGTTCAGGACCTAAAACACACATTAAAACTAAGTTTTCTTTGCTATCAAAGTATTAGCGTTAGGTAAAACTAGAAAACAATCAAATCCGGGAGAAAACCATTAATAAAAGCCATCAAAATGTGTCGAATCTCACAGCTATCAACTCCCCCAAGCTTAGATATTGCTCGCCTTGAGTGACAAGGAAATAAGGAAGATTAGCAGAGATTCGAGACTGAAAATAAAGGAACTCACAAGTTTGAATTGGTGTCAAATTATTTTCTTCACAATTCCTGCAATCTTAAGTATGATCATACAAGTATTCACAAGATTACATTGAGTCCACTTCCTAACCATGTATATCTTGTTAACAAATAAATCATATGCCCAAACAAGTGTTGAAAGTTTAGCTAGGAAGGTGAGACAATTTCTTTTGGTGCCTCTCTTTGTTGAGAGATGAAAACTTTTTGTTCTTGTTCATTTAACCAATTAAGAGCACTCAAGTTAGCATCAAAACATTTAATTTAAGAACAACTCATCTACTCCCATGTCAAAATTTCAAGACTCTCAAAGCACCTTTTTCTTTCTCTTGTCTTTAAAAAACTTCAACTCTTTCATAGAGAAATCATGCCACTATTTTTAACATGTTAATTGGGGCTATGTGGTGCACTCGTGGCCATGCCAATAAATAATGTTGAGAAATAATGGGCCAGAGGAGTACTACAACTTCACTTGGAACGTGAAACAATGAGGAGACTAAAAAAATTACACGTCATAGCACTGCTGCTACAAACGTTTACATAACTTAATAGCCGAAATCAAGTGGTTTCCCACATTTAGATCGCTCGTTGGCCAGCGGAGTTAATAGTTCCCCATGGATCACAACATAGTTGTAATGATACGCATAAAGCAATATCTTAGGTTAATTATGTGGCATAATTTCTACTACTTCAAAGCAACCATTTAATCAAACAATTTCAATCAAGGGTACTATCGAGTCTATTTATATTAAGCTCAAATGGGATGGAGTAGTTATAAAATCAAATTCTTTGAGCTAAGCATGGACTCAAGTCATCTTTCAGATGCTTTTTCTTGTTCTAAAAATGTAGGAAGTATTTTAACCAAGTTCATTGCTCATTGTTTCAAAGCTAAAAAGGAGACACTAGCAAAGGAATATAATTTATAGGATAACAAGCTAAGTGGGGAGTGACTCGAGTGCAAGCAAGTAAATAATTGTACGATCAATTTAAGGTTGCAAAAAGTGTGATGAAAGGAATGTGATACCTCCTCTTGCTTGCTTCTTTCTCGTATTTGAGCCGAACCTCTCTTGTGTTTCCATATTGCCAAATCATCTGAAAATAAGCAATCTCCGAGAGAAACAAAGAAACGAACTTGCAAATAAAGCTTATAACTAGTTTTTTGTATTTTTGGTTTAGTCATGCAATGCTGAAAATAAACATGCAAATTTGAAGCAATGAAATAAATCAAAAGAACAAAATAAAAATATGAATGCAAAGTTTGGAGGTTTTCAAACCTCCCCCAAGCTTAGGCTATTGCAAGGCTCAGTTGTTGCCGTCATTTGGCGGCTGGTGCGGGTACTGCAGGTAGAAGTCGGGGAAGTGGGTCATGAAGTGACTGAAGTTGTGAGTCAAAGTGTTCACATCTTCATTCACGTCCTGAAGAGTGTGGTCGATCTCCCCAACGCGCTAGTTGAGTTGCTGGAACTCCTGATAGGGGACGTAGCCGTACCCCTGCTGTGGCTGGTTGGGCCACGGTTCCCAGGCTCCTCCTGGCTGCTGCTGCTACTGCTGTCCTTCCCAAGCAGGGTTGTGTCCCTGCTCTCCCTCCTTCTCCTGCTCCTACTCATCCTGCTGCCCTTCATCTTCCTCTTCCTCGGGCTGGTGCTCGGCCAAGATCTCCGTCACTTGGTCCTTGGTGAGGATCCAAGTGTCCTTCTTCACAATCGAGAATGCTTGGGAGCATGGCAACTGAACCTGCTCAACCTGTGTATCATCAAGATAACTAAATTGATATGCTCGGAGCCTCCGGTTAGCATGGTAAACACTAAGGAAGCCACAAGCAGTCATATACTTGACGTCCATAAGTTTAGAGCCGTCAACAGGTTCCATAACAGGTAGTGCCATGTTCAATGCATAGGCAAGGTGGGTTACTAATCCACCAATGCGAATCTCACCTTTAGTCTTGTTGCTTTGGTGGCGAAAGTGCTGGATGAGTAGAGTTGCAGGACTAGGTCTTTGCGTTGCATTAGGGAAGAGAGTCTTGGTGATCATTGCCATGTCCGCATTGGCAATGGAACCAGTATCACCCCTTCCCAACATTGTGTTGGTGAGGAACAAAGGAAAGTAGCGGATGGTTGGGTTCTGAATGGTGGACATCTTCTTCTGATAAAAGTGACTGCCACCATTAACAGAAATAACCTCCCAAGTCTCTCCACTTGTGACTCTATAGAGGTTAGTAATATTAGGCTCCCTAGTATGAGGGAAGCTGAAAGCATTGCAAAATTGCTCGAAATTTACTTCATAGTGTGTACGGTTCATGGTGAAGCTTATCGTGCACATGTTACCTTTGTCCCTGTGGTCGTCGTAGAAGGAGGCGAGGAACTCATGTCTGAGATCGGCGTAGGTGTCGTGGCTTGTGAAGCTAAGTACCACCAGCCCCGACCTACTGCACATGAGGTCAAAGTCCGTCTACAACCCTGCCACGATAAGAAAGTTATGGTCAGCCCAACGTGTGGGCAGCACCCTCATCGATGAGACAATGTCCATCTTGGAGTTGTGCGGGGCTCGAGCCCCCGAGCTTGAGCCCTCTCCCCATTGGTGCTTGCTCGAACAAAAGAGGCTACTGATTTTATTCATCGTGATGCACTGAAAAATTTCACCATAAAACCTTAGGCATATAGTTTCTATATGATTATGACCGATTCTACGTGGAAAAATCCAATCCTAACGTGAAAAATTAATAGGGAAAACTAAATAAGCTTGAGTTCATCCACTAGATCAATGTGAGAGTTTCAACCATGGAAATCTGAAAATAAAGCATGTATAGGGAGAGAAACATACCGATATGTTGATTCCCCCACTCAAACGAACGAAATCCGTGAAGACCCAAGAGTTCTAGGTGGATTTTGATAGGTTTGGAGAGAGAATATGAGAGAAATAATGAGCAGAGGAGGAAGACCTAGCCACCCCAGTGCGATTTTGTGGTCGCACCGAACTATACGGCCAGAACTATACGAGCGTGTGATGGTGCTCCGCCCGTATAGTTGCGGCGGTGCCATCAACTAGGGTTTCTTTATAGAGAAAAACAACTATACGGGCACAACTATACGGCCAGATCACAATGATCCCATTGTATAGTTGGTCGTCAAACTGTCTATCTCTCGAGATAAATTTCTAAAACTAGCATCAATATCTATACGACCGGAACTATATGGCCGGAATTTTTATTCCCGCCGTATAGTTGGTCGTTAAACTCCTAGTACTTTTGGAATAAAACTCTATGAAGGCATCGACTTATATACGGCCAGAATTTTTATTCATGTCGTATAAGTGGTCGTTATACTCTTAGTACCTTTTAGAAACTTTTGTACAGAGGCATCGATATCTATACGGCCGGAACTATACTGACGGAATTTTTATTCCCACCGTATAGTTGGTCATTAAACTCTCCGTGCCTTCGAAGAATTTTTTTTGATGGCAAAGATAACTATATGACCGGAACTATACGGTCGGAATTTTTATTCCTGCCGTATAGTTGGTCGTTAAACCATCAGAGATCATAAAAAAAATTCTATTTCTTTGAGGATACCTTCTTATCCCAGAACTTAGCGAAATACCAAGTTTTTAACAAAAAATTGATAGTAAAAACTGTCGACCAACATTAGCATATTAAAAGCAAAATTTTATCTTCCGTAAATAGAAAAACTCAAACTTTTATTCTTATTATTATTCTCTACTCATTCAATCGACATTTCTACTACTTTTTGAGAGCTCCATCTTCACGGGCGCGCTTCCGCGAGAATGTTTGTGAAAAAGTGGTGGGAATACGATGAACTTTTTATTCTCTAATCTACTAAATTGACGAAAATGGGTTGACTCTTGTAACATCCCAATTTCAGCAACCCTAATTAGTTGTCCAGAATGCAAAAATCAGGGGGAACAAAAACTTTTTCTTGCTCTTTGGTGCAGTGTTTACTTGTTGTTTGTTTGTACTTGTGCATGTGAGTGTATACCATATGATACTCCATACCTTACCCTCAGTTGACCAAAAGCTATTTAACAAAACTATCCTGGCTTGTTTTACATATTCTCGAATGTTCTGGCATTCCAAAGCATGAGCCAAGGTGCCTTTATAACCAAAACTATTTTTGTAACTTCTATCAATCAAATTATGGAGAGCTATAACCTCCTTATGTTTTCAAGACAGAACCTTCAACTAGCTTATCTCTAGGTTTCCCAAAACCTCTTTTCAAAGCATTTGGATTCTACTCTTGGTAGAGGTACCAAGGACTCTCCTCTTATTCAAACCACAACCTTTTCAAAATGCCCCAACTGATGGGTTCGTAGCATGGAAAACAAAAAATTTCTACCGCAAGAACGAACAAAACCTAGATCTAATCTAGATAAAAGCCAAGATCTAATCTATTAGACATGAGCAACGAGATAGATAGGAACTAACCCTCGTAGATCCGAAAGCGTTAACGAGATTAGATCTCGTGGTTGATGTAGTCGATCACTTGCCGATCTCAAGATCGTGTGGACGATCCTTCCGGCGTCGCGTTCCAGCAGCGCTTCCGCAGTCGGTCAAGTTGACGATCCTTCCAGCGCCGCGATTCGGCAGCGCTTCCGCAGTCGGTCACACGTGCGGAGTCGAAGCAGACCTTCCTCTCCCCGTTCCAGCGAGCAGCGGAGGTAGTAGATCTTCTCCACGGAATCCCAGCAGCACGACGGCGTGGTGGTGGTGGTGGAGTAGAGAATTCTGCAGGGCTTCGCCTATGCCTGTGTAGAAGATGGTGGAGGAGAGAGGCGGCAGAGATTGGGTGTTATGGGAGCAGGGGAGGAGGGGGCGCCCCTGCCCCTCTATTTAAAGAAGGGAGGCGCCTAGGGAGGGGGAGTCCTTGTAGGACTCCCCTCCCTTGTAGGCCGGCGGATTGGAGGTGGGGGGAGGAGTCCTCCTCCCCCACGACTCCGTATCTTGACCCACCAGGACTCCTTGATCCCTATCTTGATTTTCAAGCAAACTCCAAGATATCTTCTAGAACCTTTCGGAACATTCCGAAACCTTCTAGAATCCGCATACAAACACTCCGGAACATTTCCTAACTTAGAAAGTGATCCCCTATATATGAATCTTATTCTCCGGACCATTCCGGATCTCCTCGTGATGTCCCGAATCCAATCCGAGACTCCGAACAACATTCGGTCTCCAACGCACATTCCATATCTACTTAAAACAACTTCGAACCTTAAGTGTGTCACCCTACGGTTCATGAATATGTAGACATGATAGAGACACATCTCCTATCAATAACCATCAGCGGTACCTGGAGATCCATATTGGCTCCCACATACTCAACGATGACTTCGCGATCGATTGAACCACTTACATACGAAACCAATTCCCTTTGTCTCACGATACTATACTTATCCGAGGTTTGATCGTCGGCATCTCCATACCTAGTTCTACCTCGTTACTGATAAGTACTCTTTACTCGTTCCGTGATATGTCATCCCTTGTGACCTAGTCACATGATTGCAAGCTAACTAGATGACATTCCACCGAGAGGGCCCAGAGCATATCTATCCGTCATATGGATGGACAAATCCCAATCTTGGTTCATGCGCTTCAACACATACCTTCAGAATACCCAATGACACTTTTATAACCACCCAGTTACGAAGCGGCGTTTGATGTCATCAAAGTATCCATCCGGTGATGGTGATTAACATAACCTCATGGTCGAAGGAATAGGTTACTATGTATTTGAAAGCTTACAGCAATACGAACTTAATGACTTGATCTTATGCTACGCTTACTATGGGTGTGCGTCCATCACATCATTCTCCTAATGATATAACCTTGTTATTAATCACATCCTAATGTCCATGATCAGGAAACCATGATCATTAATTAATCAACAAGCTAGTTCAACAAGAGGCTTACTAGGGACTCTCTTATGTTTACAAAACACACAAGTATTAGTGTTTCCTAATAATACAATTATAGCATGTGATGTAAACATTCATCATAAACACAAAGATATAATAATAATCACTTTTATTATTGCCTCTTGGGCATATCTCCAACAGTCTCCCACTTGCACTAGAGTCAATAATCCAGATTACATGGTAATATACCGAACACCCATGGCGTTTTGGTGTTGGTCATGCTTTGCCCTAGGGAGAGGTTTAGTCAACGGATCTGCCACATTCAGATCAGTGTGTACTTTGCAAATCTTTATGTCACCATCTCGGACATACTCGCGAATAGCGTGGAAACGTAGCTTGATGTGCTTTAGCTTGCTATGTGACCTTGGCTCCTGCGCATTAGCTATGGCACCTGTGTTGTCACAGTAGATGGCCATCGGGTCCAACGCACTGGGAACCACGCCGAGTTCAGTAATGAATTCCTTCATCCGAACAGCTTCTTGTGCAGCCTCCGAAGCAGCTATGTATTCCAATTCAGTTGAAGATTTCGCCACAACGCTTTGCTTCGCACTCCTCCAGCTCACTGCAGCACCATTCAAAATAAATACGTAACCCGACTGTGACTTTGAGTCATCTGGATCGGTGTTCCAACTAGCATCGGTGTAACCATTTACAACAAGCTGTTCATCACCTCCATAAGAAAGAACCATATCCTTAGTCCTATTTAGGTACTTTAGGATATTCTTGACCGCTGTCCAGTGTTCCATTCCAGGATCACTTTGATATCTGCTAGTCAAACTAACAACATGTGCTATATCCGGTCTTGTACACAGCATGACATACATGATAGAACCTATGGCCGAGGCATAGGGAATATTATTCATCTTTTCTCTATCTTCTGCCGTAGCTGGACTTTGAGTCTTACTCAAGGACTTACCTGACAACATGGGCACGAACCCTTTCTTGCTATCTTCCATTCTAAACTTCTTTAGAACTTTGTCCAAGTATGTACTTTGTGAAAGCGCTATTAGGCGTTTTGATCTATCTCTATAAATCTTGATGCCTAGAATGTATGCCGCTTTGCCAAGATCCTTCATTGAAAAACTATTATTCAAATAGGTTTTGACGCTATTAAGGAGTTCTATATCATTCCCAATCAACAATATGTCATCTACATATAGTACTATTAATGCTACAGAGCTCCCACTCACTTTCTTGTAAATACAAGCTTCTCCATAAGTTTGTATAAATCCAAAGTTTTTGATTACTTTATCAAAACGTTGATTCCAACTCCGGGATGCTTGCTTCAGTCCATAAATGGAGCGCTTAAGCTTGCATACCTTGTCAGCATCTTTAGGATCGACAAAACCCTTGGGTTGTACCATATACAACTCTTCCTCAATGTCACCATTAAGGAATGCCGTTTTGACATCCATCTGCCAAATCTCATAATCGAAATATGCAGCAATTGCTAACAAAATCCTAACAGACTTTAGCTTCGCTACTGGTGAGAAAGTCTCATCATAGTCAACTCCTTGAATTTGTCGGAACCCTTTCGCGACAAGTCGAGCTTTATAGATGGTAACATTACCATCAGCATCTGTTTTTCTTTTCAAAATCCATTTGTTCTCGACAGCCTTACGGCCATCCGGTAAGTCCACCAAAGTCCACACTTGGTTTTCGTACATGGATCCCATTTCGGATTTCATGGCTTCTAGCCATTTGTCGGAATCTGGGCTCACCATAGCTTCTTCATACGTCGCAGGGTCATCAGCGTTGTCCACTAACATGACGTTCAAGGCAGAGTCATACCAATCAGGAGTGGTACGAACCCTCGTTGACCTGCGAGGTTCAGTAGTAACTTCATTTGAAGTTTCATGATCATTATCATTAGCTTCCTCTCCAATTGGTGCAGGCGGCACAAAAACATCTTCTGGTGCTGCGCTACACTCAAATCCGAGAGAAGGTTCAATAACCTCATCGAGTTCTACTTTCCTTCCAGTCACCTCCTTCGAGAGAAACTCCTTCTCAAGAAAGGATCCATTCATGGCAACGAAAACTTTGCCTTCGGATCTATGATAGAAGGTATACCCAATTGTTTCTTTAGGGTATCCTATGAAGACGCATTTCTCCGCTTTGGGTTCTAGCTTATCAGGTTGTAACTTCTTTACATATGCCTCGCAACCCCAAACTTTAAGGAACGACAACTTAGGTTTCTTACCAAACCACAATTCATACTGTGTCGTTTCAACGGATTTAGATGGTGCCCTATTTAAAGTGAATGCGGCTGTCTCTAATGCATAGCCCCAAAATGATAACGTTAAATCTGTAAGAGACATCATAGACCGAACCATATCTAAGAGAGTTCGATTACGACGTTCGGACACACCATTACGCTGTGGTGTTCCCGGCGGTGTCAACTGTGAAAGTATTCCACATTTCCTTAAATGCATGCCAAACTCATAACTCAAATATTCACCTCCGCGATCAGAACGCAGAAACTTAATCTTCTTGTTACGATGATTTTCCACTTCTCGAAAGTTTCGGACTTATGTTTCATAAAGTAGACACACCCATATCTACTCAAGTCATCCATGAAAGTGAGAACATAACGATATCCACCACGTGATGCTACACTCATTGGACCGCACACATCGGTATGTATTATTTCCAATAAGTCTGTAGCTCGCTCCATTGTACCAGAGAATGGAGTCTTAGTCATTTTTCCCATTAGACATGCTTCGCATCTTTCAAGTGATTCAAAATCAAGTGATTCAAGAAGTCCATCTGAATGGAGTTTCTTCATACGCTTCACTCCAATGTGACCAAGACGACAGTGCCACATGTATGTAGAATTATCATTCAATTTTATCCGTTTAGCATCTATGTTGTGAACATGTGTATCACTACTATCGAGATTCAGTAAGAATAAACCATTCATCTCAGGTGCATTACCATAAAAGATATTACTCATATAAATTGAACAACCTTTATTCTCGGACTTAAAAGAGTAACCGTCTCGCAATAAACAGGATCCAGATATAATGTTCATGCTTAACGTAGGCACCAAATAACAATTATTTAAATTTAAAACTAATACCGAAGGTAGATGTAGAGGGAGCGTGCCGACGGCGATCACATTAACCTTGGAGCCATTTCCAACGCGCATCGTCACCTCGTCTCTTGCCACTCTTCGTTTATTCCGCAGCTCCTGTTTCGAGTTACAAATATGAGCAACCGAACCAGTATCAAATACCCAGGCACTACTACGATTACTAGTAAGATACACATCTATAACACATATATCAAATATACCTTTCTTCTTGATGTTGCCATTCTTCAGATCCGCCAGGTACTTGGGGCAGTTACGCTTCCAGTGACCAGCACCCTTACAGTAGAAGCACTCAGTTTCAGGATTAGGACCAGCCTTGGGCTTCTTAGCAGGTGCGGCAGCTTTCTTGCCGTCCTTCTTAAAGTTGCCCTTGTTCTTAGGCTTGCCCCGTTTCTTGAAATTGGTGGTCTTATTGACCATCAACACTTGTTGCTCCTTCTTGATCTCCACTTCAGCAGTTTTTAGCATGGACGACAGTTCAGGCAACGTCTTGTTCATGCAGTGCATGTTGTAGTTTATCACAAAGTTCTTGTAACTTGGTGGCAGTGATTGAAGGAGACGGTGAATCCCCAATTCATTAGGAATCGATATTCCCAAATCTTGGAGCTTCTTAGCGTACCCAGACATGGTGAGCACGTGCTCGCTAACGGAGCTTCCCTCTTCCATCTTACAGTTAAAGAATTTCTCGGAGACCTCATAGCTCTCCATGGCCGCGCGAGTCTCAAAAATTAGCCTGAGCTCCTTAATGATCTCGAACGGGTCGTGGTGCTCAAAACGCTGTTGGAGCTCCGCTTCTAAACCGTACAGGATGGCACACTGAACTGTGGAGTAATGATTCTTCCGAGTGGCGAAAATATTCTTTTCGTCATCGGTGGCATTATCTGCAGGTGGGTCACCTAGCGGTGCATCGAGCACATAGGTCAACTGACCAGCCCTGAGGACGATCTTCAGTCCATGGAACCAGTCCGTGAAATTGCTTCCATTGTTCTTAAGTTTTTCTTTCTCTAGGAACGGATTGAAATTGATGGAGGGGGTCGCCATAATCTACAACAATTTGCAAGTAGTTTAGACTAAGTTTATGACAAATTGAGTTCCAATTTAATTATTAAACTAACTAGGTGAACTCCCACTCAAAACAACATCCCTCACATTGTCTTAGTGATTACACGAACCAAGTCCACTACACCAAGTCCGATCTTCACGAGAGAAGATGTAGTTTCATCGGCGAACAATCTTCATGTTCATCATATCAATTATATGACTCATGCTCTACCTTTCGGTATTCCGTGTTCCGAGACCATGTCTGTACATGCTAGGCTCATCAAGACAACCTTAGTTTCCGCATGTGCAAATCTGGCTTGCACCCGTTGTATGCACACGTAGAATCTATCACATCCGATCATCACGAGATGCTTCGAAACGACGAGTCTTAGCAACGGTGCCAACTAAGGGTGAACACTTTATTACTTGATATTTAGTGAGAGGGATCATCTTATAATGCTACCGTCGCGATCTAAGCAATACAAGATGCATAAAGGATTAACATCACAGGCAATTCATAATTAGTGTGATATGATATGGCCTTTTCTTCTTGCGCCTTTGATCTCCATCTCCAAATCACGAACATGATCTCCATCATCACCAGCATTGCGTCAAGGTCAGTGGCGCCGCTTCATGGTTGTCCATCATCACCAGCAACTATTACAACTACTTGGAATAAAGCTATTACAAGATGAATAGACACGCAGGTCTTAACAGAATTAAAGACAACCATTAGGCTCCTGCCGGTTGCCATATTACAACAAGGATCATTGCATACATCAAATACAATCACAATCACATGTTGGCCATATCACATCACAAAACCCCTGCAAAAACAAGTTAGACGCATCTAATTTTCTTTGCAAGTTTTACGTGGTTTGGGGCTTTCGCAAAAGACCGAACTTACCTACGAACATGAACCACAACGTTGATACAAGTGTTGTCAAGATGCTCATTGTAAATTGAATCTCAACTATGGTGGGAGAGACAGACACCCGCAAAGCCACTTGTGCAAAGCAAGTTGCACGTCAAGCGTGGATCAAGTCTCATGTGCGATGACATGTAATGTTAGCCCGAGCCGCTTCATCCCACCATGCCGCAAGATGCAAAGACACGCTAAGACACCGACAAAAAAAGCATCAACGCCCACAAAAACATTGTGTTCTACTCGTGCAACAGATCTACGCATAGATACGGCTCTGATACCACTGATGGGTTCGTAGCATGGAAAACAAAAAAATTCTACCGCAAGAACGAACAAAACCTAGATCTAATCTAGATAAAAGCCAAGATCTAATCTATTAGACATGAGCAACGAGATAGATAGGAACTAACCCTCGTAGATCCGAAAGCGTTAACGAGATTAGATCTCGTGGTTGATGTAGTCGATCACTTGCCGATCTCAAGATCTTGTGGACGATCCTTCCGGCGTCGCGTTCCAGCAGCGCTACCGCAGTCGGTCAAGTTGACGATCCTTCCGGCGCCGCGATTCGGCAGCGCTTCCGCAGTCGGTCACACGTGCGGAGTCGAAGCAGACCTTCCTCTCCCCGTTCCAGCGAGCAGCGGAGGTAGTAGATCTTCTCCACGGAATCCCAGCAGCACGACGGCGTGGTGGTGGTGGTGGAGTAGAGAATTCTGCAGGGCTTCGCCTATGCCTGTGCAGAAGATGGTGGAGGAGAGAGGCGGCAGAGATTGGGTGTTATGGGAGCAGGGGAGGAGGGGGCGCCCCTGCCCCTCTATTTAAAGAAGGGAGGCGCCTAGGGAGGGGGAGTCCTTGTAGGACTCCCCTCCCTTATAGGCCGGCGGATTGGAGGTGGGGGGAGGAGTCCTCTTCCCCCACGACTCCGTACCTTGACCCACCAGGACTCCTTGATCCCTATCTTGATTTTCAAGCAAACTCCAAGATATCTTCTAGAACCTTTCGGAACATTCCGAAACCTTCTAGAATCCGCATACAAACACTCCGGAACATTTCCTAACTTAGAAAGTGATCCCCTATATATGAATCTTATTCTCCGGACCATTCCAGATCTCCTCGTGATGTCCCGAATCCAATCCGAGACTCCGAACAACATTCGGTCTCCAACGCACATTCCATATCTACTTAAAACAACTTCAAACCTTAAGTGTGTCACCCTACGGTTCGTGAATATGTAGACATGATAGAGACACATCTCCTATCAATAACCATCAGCGGGACCTGGAGATCCATAATGGCTCCCACATACTCAACGATGACTTCGCGATCGATTGAACCACTTACATACGAAACCAATTCCCTTTGTCTCACGATACTATACTTATCCGAGGTTTGATCGTCGGCATCTCCATACCTAGTTCTACCTCGTTACTGATAAGTACTCTTTACTCGTTCCATGATATGTCATCCCTTGTGACCTAGTCACATGATTGCAAGCTAACTAGATGACATTCCACCGAGAGGGCCCAGAGCATATCTATCCTTCATATGGATGGACAAATCCCAATCTTGGTTCATGCGCTTCAACACATACTTTCAGAATACCCAATGACACTTTTATAACCACCCAGTTACGAAGCAGCGTTTGATGTCATCAAAGTATCCATCCGGTGATGGTGATTAACCTAACCTCATGGTCGAAGGAATACGTTACTATGTATTTGAAAGCTTACAGCAATACAAACTTAATGACTTGATCTTATGCTACGCTTACTATGGGTGTGCGTCCATCACATCATTCTCCTAATGATATAACCTTGTTATTAATCACATCCTAATGTCCATGATCAGGAAACCATGATCATTAATTAATCAACAAGCTAGTTCAACAAGAGGCTTACTAGGGACTCTCTTATGTTTACAAAACACACAAGTATTAGTGTTTCCTAATAATACAATTATAGCATGTGATGTAAACATTCATCATAAACACAAAGATATAATAATAATCACTTTTATTATTGCCTCTTGGGCATATCTCCAACACCAACCTCACCTCAAGCTAGGCTTGATGGTAACCCCGGTAGTGGAGTTGCTTAGTTTATAAGATGAGTTGCCTTGATCTGTTGTCTGATGAGTTGCCTTGATCTACTGTTTGACTTGTTTGCTTAGGAAGTAGTATGAGCCACTCTAGGAGCTCATTCCTAGGAGCAATATGTATCCAAATCATCCCACCCTAAGCCAGAATACAAGGTGGATCTGATCACTAGTTACCAGGTGATCATCTAAAACCCTTAACCAAGATCAATTCTGTAGTGATCCATTCCAGAAGTTTCCAAGTCAATGAAGACCAATATCAAGCATGGATCCCTTCTACTCAATCTACTCTTAAACATCATCCACTTGATGATGCTATGGTACCTTCCAATCCATCAAAATCATCACCACCCACATTCTAGTCAAAAACCCTAATTCTACCAAATTTGGCTAAGTCTGGATATCTGTTTCCAACATCACCTTTTTGAAAGCCTCCCTTTCTCAACCCTTGTGCATTATTGGTAATGCATTTGAAACATCATAAGGACTACCAAGGGACACTTTTTCCCTTGGTTAAATCATCCTCCAGCCCACTTGTTCTTGATGGTTTTGCAGTCAAGAAAATAACTATTCTTGCAAATCTAGTCACCATGCCTACTTTGACAGAGGCTCACACCATCACCCAACCTTCTATGGACCAACTCTTTGCATGGTTGTGTTATACTCATATAGGTCCACCAACATATACTTCACTTGTTCCAAATGTATCTTTGTGCCTATTAAACCCACATGGTTTATAAAGCATCATGACTCGTCTAGTATGGCAGCCTTAATTTCAACAAAGTTTGACATCACTCCCAGACCATCTCTAATGTAACCAATCCAAACTCCTTCTGACATGACCATATATATGACTTGATCTAACTATCCATATATCCCTTGCATCAAGGTGAGCTCTGAGCTCCAAGATACAACCATGTTTTGAGGGTATGAAACTAACATCATCCTAGATCCTTAATCTAGGGTAGTTCACCAAACTAACCTTGGTTTATCCAATACCAAGGTTGCAAATGCTTGTTACACCTTGTCTACAACATCTAATTTGATCACCAAGATTTATCAAATATTATCCCTAATTATTATGGACCAAAGCTATTTAATTCCTTTAGTAGACAAAATCTCAAAACCCCCCTCCACAATAGAAAGTTTGGTTTTTGCCAAAACACTTCTCCAAGTTTTGACTCCTTTGAGATCCATCTATCATCCTATACCTTCCCACCTAAAAAATAAATATTTTTGAGAAGCTTTATTTATTCTTCTTGCCTATTTTCTAAAAAGGCAGAAATGGAATAATAATTGTTTTAAATCATTTTAAGGCTCAATAAATCTTGGGAAAATTCCCCTAAGTGTGTATCCACATTTGGGACCCTCTCACACCAAAAACCAACCTTGTACAATGTAAAAATATCAAATGAACTCCAGGATTTCACTTCTGCACCTTTTGAATAAAGTTTTCTAAAGGAACTAAAACTCCTTTGAAAAATCTCAAATAATTCCTAGAGAGGTAATTTAACCTCTCCTACCTACCAGTACCATCTCCCCATTTTGTCCTAGGAATTTTTTTGAACTTCCTTCACAACCACCTATTTACTCAATTTAGCAAACCTAGCTAGTATTGAGTTAAAACCATATCAAACCATCACCAATCTTACAAAGCAATGCACCACAACATCCACCTCTCCTCTAGTCGACCATCACTGTAGCTAAGCTACTATAGCAATCCCTTGTCCCATGTGCTTGGAAGTGAGAAGTAGAGAGAGAGAGACAAGCATGTGAGACTAATTACAACAGCTGCCACCCCTCCCTCTCTGAGATCTAGCATGACCAAAACCCATTCTTACCCCTACCCACCACCCTCTAGGCCAATCCCTGGCCAGCACCACCCCTCCCCCATGTCCAAATTGGACATTCACACCATCTAGCTCTCTCCCTTGGTATTAAGGCTAGAGGCCACCCCCAGCATCCCTCCCTGCCTCATTTGCTCCCTCCCACCTCCACTTACCTTCCCCAGCACTCTCTCTTCCTCCCCTGCCCTGCCCTACCCAAGAAGAAGAAAGAGAGAGAGCTCTCGGCCTCTCTCTGAAATCCGAGCAAGGCTCCCTCTCCCCTGCTCCCCTTCCTCTGCATGTTTGCCCTCGAGTTCCCTTCTTCCTCCTCTGTGTAACCGTATGCTTATTTTGGCCCAGGACCTCCTCTACCGTCTCCACGGTCAAGCTCCGGCGAGGTCCCGCTCGGTCGCCATTGCTCGAGGCTCGTCCTAGGACCAAAACCGTCGCTATTGCCCATCACTAGGACCATCGCCAAACGCCGCTTCGCCCTGGACCATCCCCGGCTCCTCCCCGCCCCCAGGTGAGCACCCTCCCGAGCTTCCCCGACCACCCTAGAGTTCCGCTGCCGCCTGGCTCTTTCCGCCGAGGACGACGACGCTGCACTGTCGATCCCTCTTTAATCCAACGGCCACCATTGCTCGATACCCCTTCGCGCCCCCGTGGTCACTGGCACCCAGGCCCCGTCCGTCATGTTCAAACGCGCCACTGCGCACGCTGTCCTCGCCGGGTGGGCGGATTTCGCCCAGGCTGGCCCAACTCGGCACAGATCCCGGCCTAGCGCGCCCCTGTCCTTTTTCTTTTTAATAGATCTATTAAAGATCCAGAAGTTTGGCCTTACTTTAAATCAATTCAAAAATGCTAAGCAACTCTAAGTTACCAGATTTAAAATCCCCCATGTTCCTGTGTGTTTTGCGCAACATGCAGAATAGGTCCTCTGCCAAAAATAAATTTCTTTATTTATTGGCATTATATCCACTACAATTGTATCTTTTATACTAAATAAATTCCTCTATGAGCTAGCCTTACCCAAATGAGATGGATCCAAGCTCTACTGGAAGTTACTTGAAATACCTGTCATCTAGCATAGGTCCTATGCCAAGGTGAACAGTAGTGTGCCCTTAGCAAAAATAACAAAAACAGCCACTTTCTGGCTTTAGAAAATTCTCTAGGTCAAACCAAATGAGGTATTGATCTAATTCCAACTCCCATGGGTGTGTACTATGAAAATCTATCAAAACCAAGCAGATCAGATTTTATTGAGCCCTGTTTGAATTTTAGTGAATTAAACTATTCTGTGCACCCCTTTTTCACTAAATAAATCACTCCTAGAATTTGACAACTCCAAAAAGAGTGAATCCAATTCCTAAGAAAGGTATTTTAAATGTCTACCGCATGCCCTTGGAATAAACTCAAGAGCTTCTGTAGAGTTAATCTGGTGAAAAAGAGAAGAACCATACAGAACTGCCTTTGATGATTTATTACGGGCATTCTGGTAATACTTTTGATAAGATTCCAACTCTATGTGGTTCAGTACATCAAACACTACCTAATCACCCAAGGAAATAATATTTGGGCCTCCAGATAAATTCTGGTGAATTATTTCCTCAAACTAGAGTTATTTCCACTATAAAGGGCATAACTAAATCTAGGTAAAAGATAATCTGATGAAACCACTTGTGTTGGTCTTGTTTTGCCAAGACCTATCTGGGGATATCATGGTTGCACATTGAAATCCTACAGACCCCAAGTTTCCACCACAAGTCCTTGGTTTATACCCTAGACAACTATCTTCCAAAGGAAAAACACTTCTATGGCAATCTAGTAATTCCTCCTAGTATCCCACTCCTCCAAAACCTACTAAATTAAGTAGGATTCCTTATGTTTGTTTGCTGTATGGTTTGGTGCATGTATGTCTTGTCTTGATTGTGGTATTTTCTTCTTGCATGTATACTCGATCACGGCGATAGTGTGAGTATTTGACGATAAGAAGGGAAGGGACTTCTTTTTATTAATTGTTGGGTATTCTTGGTTATCAAAGGAAGTCCAGGGACATAATGCTGATCACAGGCAAGCCACCATTCCCGAATTCCGATACTTGTCCTACTCTTTCTATTACCTATTTTGTATCTCCTGTACAAATTGCGTTGTTTATCTGCATGTCTTGTTTTATAAATATGGCGTGAATAACTTGGCACCTCCAAGTTATGACTTTGTGTCCCTCGTGGCATCACCCTGTTGTACCTACCATTTGATCCCTTTAGACCGAGCGTATGATGGTTAGCATCCTACCCCCTTGGAAACCCGGGCTTTGAGAAAAAAAAAACTTGTTTTGGGATTTACCCTTCTACAAATGTTTATGAACTACTTTGTAAAACCCTTGGGAAGAGGCATCGTTCCAAGCGGATGTTTTAATTAAAGAAGTGGTGTTGATGTGAAATGAGAAAATGGACATGAGAAATTGAAGGGATGTTATACACCTTTACTGGAACAATTTTATCAGTGCAACCACATTATCCCAGGTGTTGGGGCTTAGCTCGTAGTTTGTATTCATTAGCCGAGGCAGCTTGTACCATGATTATAGGGAGAGATCCCTTGAATTCCGGGCAGGCACTAACAGATCTCGGATCTGGAGCCTATAGCTTGCTTCGGCAAGAGTGAGCCTGTCTTGGCAGGAGTGCCAGTGCAACAATTGGGTCTCCCGCGGACGGTATGACTTAGGCGGTACGGAAGGAAGTGGAGTCACCAAGTTAAGGTATACGCCAAGTTGCGGCTTGGGTATACGCGTGTACGGAAGGCAGGACTATGGCTGGGAGCCACATACCCGTTGGCGGGGAGAACAAACCCAAAAGGAAAAGCATCCTTTGCTAGGGTCGACAAGCGAAAGGTTAGGTTTGATTATCCGGACCCCCATCTACCGCGGGTAGTGGGCCGTGGTTTTATCCCAGCGGATGTATTAATTCTTGTGGGGAAAGTGCGCAAACTCTGCAGAGTATAATCTATTCGAATAGCCGTGTCCACAGTCAAGGACGGTTGGAAAGGTGATGGCTAGGAGTACCCAAACGGTATTTGTTTGGAAAGAATGGATGAACGTAAGGAGGTTCTAGGGGAACTTGAGTTCGAAAGTTATGCTTTGACCTGAGGTGGTAAAAGGGGTTTACAAAAGGGTTTCTACTCCCAAAACTGTTTCCAAAAAGGTTTTTCAACAAAGATATGGAGATATCTTGAATTATGAAAACAGAGGCATGTTTCAAAACTCTTTTTCAACGAAGATATGGAGATGTCATACTACAAGAGGTAGTCTAGGCTTTTCAAAAACAACCCTAGATAGAGTTATCTCGCCACCGCCAAAATTGCATTTCCTTGTTTCACTCATCTTGGTGGTTTGTGAGTACATTCAAGAGTACTCATGGCATTGTCCCTGGCTATTTACTTGGCCAAGTTGTCAGAGTTTCGACATCAGAAGATTACGGTGACGTCTAGCGAGCTAGGCTGTCTTCCCAGTCAGTCGCCTATAGGTTGAGGCATGATTGTGCTCTGCACGTGATGTTGTTCCGCTGCTAAAGATGGCATAGCCATACTGGCATTTATGTAAGTCTTGTAAATTCGTTATGTTTCGGATGTTGTAATGATACTGGTCGGTTATGTTCCATGGCTCACTGATCATGGGAACGTGGATATATGCATAACAGGGATTTCTCGGATGGTTAGTCCGGGGGACCCCACAACTCCCATTAAGCATTTATTAAGAATGGTTGAATAACTCAACCTCTTCTCTCTTCTCGAATTTTTACCTTTGGTTGCCCCTTATCAATGGCACTTACCACATGAACTCGTTTTACCGGTGGAACATATCTTCCCCCTTGCTTCTAGCTTCTTTGGAAAATACCGGATGATTTCAGCATCATAAACATTAAAGATTATCTTCCCGTCTACACAATCTATTAACACACCTGCAACATTGAGGAAGGGTCTTCCCAGTATTATAGATAATCGTTCATCTTCTGGAATTTCAAGAATAATAAAATCAGTAGGAATAATATGCTCATCTATCCTAAGTAAGACATCCTCAATCATACCAATAGGTTGTTTAGTGGACTAATCAGCCATATGTAAAGTGATAGTAGTAGGAGAATACTCCCCTAATCCTAACCTTTTATAGAGGGAGTATGGCATTACACTAACTCCTGCTCCTAAATCACATAAGGCATTATGAATATCTGTTTTACCTACTGAGCATGAAATAGTTGGTATTCCAGGATCTCCAGACTTAGACAACAACTTCCGGTTAGCAGGATAGCTAGTTACCATGGCAACAGTCTCAGTTATTTCTTTCTTTCTACTAAGAATATCACGAAGGAATTTACCATAAGTAGGAACTTTGATTGTATCCGCAAATGGCATTTCCAGACGAAGGTCACTAAGTGCCTTTATAAAAGAGTTATAAATTACCTCATCTGGTGCTTTCTTTTTTCGATATGGATAAGGAAGCCTTTTATCACCTAACTTACTCTTGTCTTTTACCTTTCTTTTGTTGTTGCTTATTTCTTTTCTTCTTTTCTAATACAACAACTTCATCTTCCTTACTTTTTTCTTTATCTTCTCTTGGATCAGCCATCTCTGCATCAGAGTCATAATTATCATCATGTGCATCATTGTGGTCCTCCTTGGTTTGCTCTTGTGTCTCCGTTTCATCTTGAGGATCCACCAACGTATTATCTTCTTGAATTGCTTCGAGCAAGGCTTTTTCCTTGCGCTCTTTTTTAGCTTCGTATTCCGGTGGTCCTAAGGGTCCTGTAACAACTGCACCCCTTCTTGTGACAACATTAGTACAAATAGAAATATCTTTATCAACACGAAGAAAAATTTGATAACTAGATGCTATTTGTTCACACTGGGTTTCAATCAGACTAAGATATTTATGAAATAGTTTTATTTCTTGGCCAATCTCATCATATTTTCAGTGAGTTCTGCCAAAATCTTTTTGTGTTTTTGGAAATGCTTATGCAAGTTATTATGAGATTTTACTTGTCGATGTTTTAATTCTTGGAAAACTTCTAGTTTCGTCTTCTAGAGTTAAGACTTGTAACAAATCCTCTTTGTTTTCCTTAGCAAGTTCAGAAGGTATACCTTTTTCTTTCATAGTTTTACGCACCTCAGGCATAAGATCAGGAGTTATCCGAAGTATCCCTTTTTCCAGCTTAGTGCCAAAATCAGGATTATATAAAGAATCATTCTTAGCCCTAGTAGACTTTAATTCCAAACATTCTTCAATAGTTAAAGTATTTATTGATCCTCCTGCTGAGAAGTCAAGAAATTCTCTATATTGAGTATTGAGACCATGGTAAAATAAATGGCAAATTGTTTGTTCAAAATAGCCATGATTAGGAATATTATTGATCATTCCAAAGAATCTTTCCCAGGCTTGTGGGTAGTTTTCTCCCATGTTCTGACTAAAGTTGCCTATGTTCTTTCTTAGTTTAGTTACCTTTTTAAAAGGATTAAACTTGTTTATGAATTTAACAATGCAATTTTTCCAACATTTAATGTAATGGCAAGGGAGAGAATATAACCAGTCCAGAGCTTAACCTTTAAGAGACTGATGACCCACAAGTATAAGGGGTGTATCGCAGTATTTTCGAGGGAAGTGAAACTAAATTTATTGATTCGACACAAGGGGAGCCAAAGAATATTTATAAGACTTAACAACTGAGTTGTCAATTCAGCTGCATCTGGAAACAATCTTGCTCACAGCAGTTTATCAGTAGCAACAGTTTTGTAGTAGGAATAGCAAAGTAACAGCAGTAGTAAAAGTAAAAGAGTAGTAACAATAGTAGTAAATAGTAGGATTCGAGTGCGGTAGGCATAGGGATGGATGGACGGGCATTGTATGGAAGAGACAATTCACATAGCAATCAGAACATAGGGCAATTGCAGATAAATAAGATAAAGCATCCAAGTACTAGATAATCCTAGGCATGTGTTCCATATATAGCCATACGTGCTCGCAATGAGAACTTGCACAACATCTTTTGTCCTACCAACCCGTTTGCAGCGGGGCCTCAAGGGAACTACTGGCAATTAAGGTACTCCTTTTAATAGAGTGTAACACCCTCAAATCGGCCCTATGCAAGTTATAGCCCTTTCCGCCAAACCCGCATAGAAACGATTCAAGGACGCCCACCAGGCACTTTCGTGCGGGTGGAAAACGAAGTAATACCATTACACAACAGTCCTTGAAGGGACCCACAGAACAGATATATATATACAGCACGACTCCAAGAGTCAAGATTACACATATACACTACAAAGATCCAAATCACCTTGAAAACGATACCGCGTCCGAGTACGGACAAGATGCAAATGGGGCTAAGAGCCCTGAAGAATAACCAATGGCGTCCATAACCCTGCCCAGGCCAAGCCGGAAGGGTAACCCTGCTAATGACGTCGATCGCAAACCTGCTAAAACAAAAAAAGGGGGTGCCGACAAAGGGCAAAGGAAAAAGAGGAGCGTCAGTACTGAGGCCAGTACACGGCGAGGCTAGAATTCGGCGGCTCTCGCCTACATAGGTATGGTGGGCTGAAGCGGCAGCGCAGCGGCACTAAACAACCTATAGAGACTCGGTATCACTGGTGGCTATTAGAGAGGGGTAAGAAAGACCTATTCGGATCCTACCTGAAGCTAACACCAAACATACCCATCCTAGTATTTTCCCCTCGAGACCAAACGAGGAAGTAGGGCCAAGGTACGCACACAGTTGGCAGTTTTACTCATTCCATTTTAGTTGTAGCATTTACTAGTCAGATATATAGCATGAGTCATCCTGATAGCATAAGTAGTTGGCAGTTTTAGTTAACATTCCGTTGTAGTTGGAACATTTACTAGTCAGATATAATTGTCCTGAGGAATCCCAAAACCCAGCAGTTGTTGGCACTTTTATCACATTCCATTGGAGTTGCGATACTTACTAGGCAGGTATAGTATGACACAGATCCCCACAGATCCACCAGTTGTTGGCATTTTTATTATCCATTCCATTGTAGTGAAGCTGAATTACTAGTCACATATTAAGTCAAAATAGCACTACTTTAGTTATGCTTGTCTATGATCGAGATACTGTGCTCCAAGTCGTCCATAACCGCGGACATGGCTTTTAGAAAGATTTACCCTTCAGGGGTGCACAAATAGCAACACACACACGATCAACCTTGGAAAAACCAACTCAAAACCCAACGAGGCTTTCATGACAAAACAATCATAGGATCCATAAATTATTTCAGGGGGGCACCCCATTAAGCTACCCGCAACGAAGTTGGCCGGCTCCGAGACGGACCCAAGGTTTGAGTGGACGGTTGTAAATGACTGGGAACCTGAAAGTGTGACTGGGCTTGTCAATATAGCGAAAACGTGTCACGATCCTAAACAGTACAGGTGCTCCACGCACAATCGTAAATAAAGCAGTAAAGCATGGCATAATTACAGGATAGTAAATAAAACCCCAAACTAGTTTGTGGCCCCAAGAAATTAGAAATGAATCAAGCTCTGGCTAGGGGGGATTCATAGACTCTCCCGGATGTGGATAGTGTGAATAGTCAAGGAACATGTATCAAGTACTCGGGGCCTACAGGACACAAGTGGGCATGAAAAACCAAATAACATATATTGCCCACCGATGCCTCTGCATTAGTTATATCTAGCAATTTAATAGTTGTATTTAAAGTCATGATCAACTCCACCGTAAACATCTGCCAGCATTCCAACAACTGTGGAACTTGACAACACGAGATCGCACCTGAGCAAGCAATTCCGACTCGCGAGGCCAGCTATCTACCAAACACAGGTAATAGGAGGTGTCCAAGGCAATATAGAGGCTGCACGGGATATAACTGGTGTACGGAAACTAAAGCATCATGACACGGATAGCAATAGATCAACGGGAGGAAATAAAGACTATCAATGCAAAATAGGTAGAAAGGGGGAGAATGCTCGCCTGGGAAACAGAGCCGAAGGTTCATATCCGGAGAACTTGTCGATACTCACATCAACTCATCAGCCTAATCCGCGAAGAAGCAAACACTAGAAGAAACACCAGATGCAATATTTAATACTACGGCAGAAGATCCGGCATGCTTATGATATGATACATGGCATGGCACAAATGCGGTGCAATTAGGAAATATTAAGCGGAACCGGGGTCCTGATAATTAATTACACGGTTCAATTTATTTAACTACCCCGCAATTTAAATGTTGTATTAATAGGGCGAAACATGGCATCGGTTCGCTACACCAATTTAAATGGAGTCCGGAATGAGACGAAGATATCCCGCATAAACACCCCATATTTAATTATGAGGTGAATAGGCATAATGCCCCCAAAGCACAGACAGGTATGCATGCATGAACAATTTAATATGCGACAGTTGATAATGTCATATTATAAAAATAGAGGCTTAGGGTCACACATCTGGGTTCGGAAGATCTTGGGTTCCGGGGGTTCGGGTCTGGGTCCCATGGTTCGACGGGGATCGATCTCGCATCCGGGAAGAAGGTCTTGGTTTGGCGTCGAGGGCTCATCAGACTCGCCCTGGTCGGTGTCGATCTTGTCATCATGAAGATCTTGTGGGTTCCTCGTATCGGGCCGGTCTTGGCGTTCGAGATGAAGAACTTGGCGTTCTGAGGTGAAGCGCTTGTCGTTCCGTGTGGCGATCTGGCGGTCATCGGGTCCGAGAAAGGCCTTGTCGTCCATGATCGGTGATTCTCCGGGTCCGTGAAGGCGCTCCGGCCAGCTCCGAGAGGGAGAACTTGGCACGCCGGGGTTCGGTCTTCAGACTCGGAGAGAAGAGCTCGATGTTAGCGTCATGCGGCTCCTCGAGGCGAACTTGTCGATGTGTCGGATCGGAGATCTTATCGAGGGGGTCTTGTAGCACATGTTCTCTTGTTTGGTCTTGAGCAGCCCAACACCACAACATAGTGCCACCAACATGACAACATCAAAACGGAACAGAGACGCACATAGCTGCGACATGACACATGCCGGTAGCAGGGCAGACCAAACGGGAGGCGCCGGTGACGGATCTCACATGCTTGAGCAACAGGCCAAGCCAGGCTAGACGAGAGGACCTCAACGGAGGGTAGCACACCAAGGGGGCGGCGCAGGCCGGTGTCCATGCCAGAGCAGACGGCCAAGCGCAACCAGGGACACAGCCGCACGACACGGGGCATGGCGGAGGACGGTGCATAGCCGCGGGGCAGCTGGAGCCGGGAGGAGGGTGAGACGCCGGTGACGGCTGCCGCACGGCCAGAGCAGAAGAGGCCCGGGCCCTGGCCGGGCCGCGGAACGGCGACGGAGACCGAGCGGTTCGGTGAGGTGGCGGGGAGCAGGGCGCGAGGCGGGGAGGATCTTGGTAGGCGAGCATGGCAGCAACGACGGGGGGGGGAGGCGGTTCCGGCGTGGTCGAGAGGAAAAGGGCAGCCATGGCGAGGCCGGCGCGGACGAGGAGGAGGCGTGCCGGAGGGGACTGGCGCGGAGGAAGCGGAAGCCGGCGGGCAAAGCCACGCAGCAGCGGGCCTGCGGGGAGCTCGAGGTCGGGGTCGGCCAGCTCCACGGGCGGGGGAGGGAGCGCGAGATGGGGCGGACGGCGACCGACGGCGGCGAGGTGCTCTGCTTGAAGGTGAGGCGGGCAGAGGTTGAGCGGGGGTGGCGGCGGTGGTTACGGGAGGAAGGAGGGGATGCGCCAGGGTTGGTGGGAAGAGAGAGGAGGGAGAAGGCCGACGCGGGCCTGGGGAGACGGGGGAATCCCGAGGGTGGTGTGGGGTCGAGCGATGGGAGTTTTTGTCGGGAGGGGAGGGCTCTCTCCCGATGGATAGGACAGGCGGGAGGTAGATGCGGGTTGGGCGCGTGCGTTGGTTGTGTCGTGTTGGGGTCGGGTGTGTGGGTCTGGGTGAGTGTGTGGCTGGCGCCGTGGTGTGCGTGTGGGGGTGATTAGGTGGAGGGGTGCGGTGAGGTGTCGAGCTGTGAGTGGACGGGGTGAGGTGGAGGGTGGAGGAAGGCTACGAGTGGAGGGCGGATAGGGTTAGACTAGGATCTGGTTTTGGTAAATTTTGGGGGTGGCCGGCTGGGTCGGTTCGGCCCGGTTCGGCTACCCCCTAAAAAACTATAATTATTTTATTTGCTTAAGACGGGGCTTTTGAAATCCGTTGGTAGACGAAAGAAAATAATCCGGAGATCCGGGTTTTTAATTTGAAATTGAAGACGGGGTATTTAGAAAACAAAAATAGACTTTTCGAAAATAGTTTTGTACAAACACATGCATAATGATGACGATGCTCAAATGCAATGTGGCATGATGACATGAGCATGCGGTCATGATGATGCAATGCACAAAAACACCGCGATTTTCAAGTAGTGGTTTTAGCGGGATGCCACATAGAGCACCGGAGCAAAGCATTAACACTCTGTGAACACATGTGATCCTCACATCAAAGCCATTCCCTCCGGTTATCTCGATTTCTGTCACTTTGGGGCCATTGGTTCCGGACAACAACGTGTGTATACAACTTGCAGGTAAGACCAAAAACAATACTATCATAATGAATCAATAACATGTTCAGATCTGAAATCATGGCACCCGGGCCCTAGTGACAAGCATTAAGCATAACAAGTTGCAACAAAGTAAAATAGCACTAATAAAAGATACTAGGCACCATGCCCTAACAATCTGATGCCATTACATGAACGATCTCATCCAATCCCTGCCATCCCCATAGCCTACAGTGGGGGATTACTCACTCATAGATGGGGGAAACATGGATGGTCGATGGAGAAGCGATGGTGGCGATGATCTCCTCCAATTCCCCGTCCCAGCAGGGTGCTAGAACAGAGTTTTTCATGCTGTTTCGTGGAATCTGGTGGTGGTGGCGGAGCGGAACTCCTTCTGGAAAAACGTCGCCCCCCCCCCCCGAGTTTTTAGGTCAGAAGGCATCTTATAGGTGAAGAGGGAGACCGAGGGGGTGTCTGGGGCGGCCAGACCACCCCCTGGCGTGGCCAGGCCCAGCCCGCGCGGCCAAGTGGTGTGGCCGGGCCCCAGCCCCACTCCGTCTCGTATTCTGGCTCCGTGAGCTATGAAGAGATTCCAACTCAAAAATAATAAGTAGCATGAAACATAAGCAACATTACAATGCTCATAACAAAGTATGATAGAGTGGTATCTCGCTTGCCTTTGATTATGAATGTCAAGGCACCTCTGAAGTTCAAGTGATGACTAGAAGTAAAGATATCAAAGATACAAGCATCAAAGTCATAAGACAAATAATCAAGTAATGGGACAAGCATAAAGAATGACAAATATGCTCTCAAGAAAGTGCTCGGAGAATGTGTGGAGACTCAACAAGAAAAGGTTTTAAATAATTTGAAAGGCTTCCAAATGCTGAAAGTATGGTACTTGTTAGCTTTGAGCTCTCATTGCCCCTATCATAAGCATCTTTAAATGGTTAAGGTTAAAGTGGCACAACTAAGAGGATATGCTTGACAAGTTATAAATTGAAGTCTCATGCCCCTTACGTACAACGACCGATCCTCATGCTACTCAACTTCAGTCACGAGTAAGCTCTTGTCATTGAAAGTATATACGTATCATAGAGAACCGCCAACGGGGTACCCCTTGCACATGATACAGGAGCTATCCCATAATCAGAATGACAAGGCAAGCAGACAATGAGCATCTCAGCGATCTTTTTATTTACTATGTGCATAGGTTTTTATTGAGGATGCTTCATAGAATGCTCATTATGGTTATGCTGCAAGTTTCCACCATGATTAGGCATGGATTAGGCTAGCGGCCCATGCGTTTCTCTAACACACATATGAACTCCATGATCTTACAAGTTCCCCTCTGAAGTTCATGTGAAGACTAGAAGTAAAGATATTAAAGATACAAGCATCAAAGTCATAACACAAATAATCAAGTTTTGAGACAAGCACATTACACTAAGAATGACAACTATGCTCTAAAGAAGGTGCTCATAGAATAAGTGGAGTCTCAACAAGGAAATGAAAAGGTTTTGAATAGTTTGAAAGGCTTCCAAATGCTAAAATATGGTACTCATTAGCTTTGAGATCTCATTGCCCCTATCATAAGCATCTTTAATATGGTTAAGGTGAAAGTGAGGTCCAATCTGAGTTATATGCTTGATAGACTATAAACTGGAAATCCCCTGTCCCTTGAGTACGAGGGCCGCTCCTCATGCTACTCAACTTTAGTTACCGGTAAGTTCTTGTCATCATAAATACGTGTGTATCATAGAGAACCGCCAACGGGGTACCCCTTGCCCGATGATACGGAAGAATCCCCATATCAAAATGACAAGGCAAGCAGACAATGAGTATCTCAACAATCTTCTTATTTACCATGGGAAAATGGTGCTTTTTCTCTCTTTCCTCTTTTCTCAAATCTCTTTTTTTTCTTTTATTTTTCTCAATAGCTATTTCTCTCTTTTTTTATAAGAAAAATGCTTCATAGATACTTATTATGGTTACGCTGCAGGTTTCCACCATGACGGCATGGATTAGACCGGCGGCCCAGGCGTTTCTCTAACACACATACATAACTCCATGGACTTACAAGCTCCCCTTTTATTTCACACCGACGACATCCGCAAACAAAAGAGCATGGTATCAACTGGGTATATATTTACAGGTGTTGAAAGCGTTCCTTGTGACAACATGGTTCTGCTAATCCCCAGCCTATAATTTGCAAGCATATAACTTTCATGGACAGTCACAATGGTTCAGGTTTATTAGGTGCAGGAAATAAAGTGTGCCATCAAGTTGGTGAGAGCTTTACTAACTAACTTTCTCATAACAAGCAAACATTTTATTCGGAAGAAAACAAGGCATATTGAATATGCACGGAAATAGAAAATGATGCTAATAGGTGGGTATGGTGGACACTTTTGGCAATATTTGGTTTTAGGGGGTTGGAGACATGAGTAAACATACTCAGTGTAAGTGAAGGCTACCAATAGTAGGGGAGCAACAAACGAGAGAGCAATAGCTGTCATAATCATGCTTGCAACAAAACAGGACTAATCATGGTATGAAAGTGATTCAAGACCCTCAAGGAAAAATAATTCATCGAGGCTTAACTGATTATTTCAGTCATATGCATGCGTGAGCATGTGCCAAGTTAATTCAAGTGAAACACTCAGAGGAGGATACCACGATGTCATACCAAGTTATGAATAGAGTAATGCAATCAAACATTCATATGACATGCTACAAACTATTAGCAAGCTGGAACTAATCATATGAAAGCAAGAACTACTAAGCATCAATAAATAACATACACCCTACGCGAACAGGCTAAGCATGCCCACAATGATGAGTATATGTACAAAAATGAAAACAAATAGAGTTCGTTACCAGCCTCTTACCACACCTCAAGTTGTCATTAATCCTCATTATTGCCCTTCACTTGTGTGGCTTGAATAATAATATGAAACCAAATCCCACTGAGGACTGCTGAACCCTGCAACAAGACTCACAAAACCAAACAAGAACAACAAATATTTATGGTGTTTTCGATTTTTTTTAAAGAAAGAACCAAAAGGAAGATCAAGCAAAGCAAAATCTTTTTGGGTTTTTCGAATAGTTCAAACAAAGCAAAAAAGCAAACCAAGGCAAAAGGAAGAGGCAAACCAAAGAGAAACAACAGAAATATTTTTGGTCTTTTTGTGTTTTAGAAAGCAAAAGCAAAGAAAGAACGAAAACTAAAAAGAGAACGAAACATGAATATACAAAGTACTGACGCACAATGATATGGAGATGAGTGTGATGTCGGCGTACCTTCCCCAAGCTTAGGCTTTTGGCCTAAGTGGGTATCGATCCAGATACGAGTAAGGGTTCCAAGCAGGCGGGTCATTGTAAGAATGATCGTAGTTAGGCCCATGGGAGGAAGAAGATGCTCCCCAATCATAACCAGGCTGCTGATATGAAGACTCCCCCTCATTCGAGGGCTGGACCGAATCATCTGTGACCTCCCTTCTAGTATCCTTCTCCTGTTGAGAGAGCTCTCCCAAGTATGTATCAAACTCCTCCGTGAGGGACCATCCTATCTTGTTATCAAGGTTAAACAAAACAGGTGCAGGCAAAAGAACATCACGCTCATACTTTCTCCTTCTCCACCCAGCTTTGAGAAAGGTTATTTCATAAGACAACTCACTCAAACTAGCCCAGGAGGAAACAAATTTATGATATATCATGGAATTAAGATCAAGCCTCTCTATGGGAAGCTGCAGGTCTAGATGATGAGGCACTAAACCATGCAATGCTAGTAAATGAGAAGCAATGAGGCCCCCACAAATTCCACCTTTCTCGCGGTTAGCAGCAAGACGGAAGGCTATCAAAGCACCAAGTTGTAAGACCTATCTTGTTTCAGAGCAGCAGAGATGAATGCTAGATCATATGAAGATAACTTATTGGCAGTTTTCCTAGCAAGAACACACTTGGCAATAAAGTAGGCAAAGTAGCGAATGGAGGGGAGAAGAATGTTACGGATTTTCCCACTCTTCTTTGAGAAGCTGCTCCCGTGGCAAATCTCTGTGTACAAGTCCTTAGTGGTGCAAGTCGCTCCTTAATCCTTCCACATGATCCCCACTGAGGTACCTGAATAGCTGCACAAAAATCATCGGGAGAAAGGTCGACAGCTATATTGTAAATTTTGTAGTGGACCATGGGGCTAGGCAAAGAGTAACTAAATTGAAATTCCTACACCACATACATGGTTAGCTTCACAAATTGACAAGGTTCATCTTCCAAAAAGTGCTCCAATCCTACATTAGTAACCAAAGTATGGAAATCTTGGAAAATCCCCGCAGCTCTCATGAATTCGGAGCATGGATAAATGGAAGGAAAAACTTCCTCCTCTCGGTGAACCTTCATAAACTCAGGAACCCATAGTTCATGTTGGTTTAGTTGATGCCCATTCATCTTCTATTCTGAAATTTAAACATCCATTAAACAAGTGATTGCAAAGTGAATATATAATGAAGGGCACTACTCATAGGGACTTGTAAGAGGCCTAAACATGCATCAAAACTATATCTCTAAGCATCAAACAAGCTTACAAGCTCTCATAACCTATCACCTACAGCAGAAAAATACTCAAGATATAAACCACTAAACACAAATCTACTTGGACAAGCGGAGGAGTCACATACCGGAGAACAAATGCTCTAAATTTCAGCAGCAAAGATGGCCTGAGCAAGGAGATCGAAAAATCAAGGGCAAGCAAAGCAAGAACGCGATTTTGAGCAATGGACTAGTGTTTCCTCGGGAGAGAGAAGAAAGTGGCAAGTGAGAGAGTGAGTGGAGGGCCAGGGGTGGCCCACACCATAGGCAGGCGCGCCCTAGGGCTAGCCGTGCCACCAGGTGGTGTGCCTGCCTGGTGGACCCCCTGGTACCTTCCAGGCACTCCTCTGCCCCTTTTTTCACGTAAAAATTTAATATGAATTTTCTGTAATTTTTCGAGACACTTTATTTTTGGGCATTTTTCAGGTATAGATGATTGACTTTCTGACAGAAAAAGATTTTCTGGAATGATGCAATGATAAAACAAGGCTAGAACTACAGAAGTTCTAAGACACTCTAATATGCAAGCAACTAACAACAGAAAAGAAAACTAAATGAAAGCAAAAACCAAATGGATAGAATAGAAGTAAGCGGAGATAATTATGGTGCAAACATTGTTTTGTTGAAATCCTTTTGTTAGCAAGGTTGACCAGGCCTTGTTACCAAAACAATTCTATATGAAACAAAACTTTGTATTCCACTAATGATTATGTTACCTCAACCTTGATAGCAATGGTCCCAATCATAATAGTTTCAAATTTTTCTCTTGGTATGGGACAATATATTTCTCCAACTTGAATGCCCTCAACATGTTCAATTAAATTCAAACCATAAGTCCTATCAATCTTCTTGGGGAAATAGACAGTATGTTCCTTGTCATTAACATTAAAAGTCACCTTTCCTTGATTACAATTAATAACAGCTCCTACAGTATTAAGAAAAGGTCTCTAAAGAATAATAGACATATTATCATCTTCAGGCATTTCAAGCACAACAAAATCAGTTAATATCAAGCAGTTATGATCCACTTGAACAGGTACATCTTCACATATACCAACAGGAATAGTGGTAGATTTATCAGCCATTTGCAAAGATATATCAGTTGGTATTAATTTTTCAAGTTGAAGTGTCTTATAGAGAGAGAAAGGCATAACACTAACTCCAGCTCCCAAATCACACAAAGAAGTTCTAACATAACTATTCTTAATAGAGCAAGGGATAGTTGGAATCCCTGGGTCCCCAAGTTTCTTAGGGACCTTACCATTAAAACAATAATTAGCAAGCAAAGTAGAAATTTCTTCATTAGGGATCTTCCTTTTATTCGAGACAATATCCTTCATATACTTTGAGTAAGGAGGCAATTTAATAGCATCAGTCAAAGGAATTTGCAAGAATAAAGGTTTCATCCACTCACAAAACTTATTATAGTGTTCATCTTCCTTTGACTTGTGTTTCTTATCAGGGAAAGGCGTAGGTTTTTGGACCCAAGGCTCTCTTTCACTACCATGTTTCTTAGCAATAAAATCTTCCTTAGTGTATTTAGTATTCTTAGTGTGCTTTTTAGGTTCTTCTTCAACTTTTTCTTTATCGGGAACATCATTTTCTTCATTACCACTTTCAGTTTCAGCATTAGAGACAGATATAGTATTAGGATCTTTAGCAGGTTCAGAGGGTTCTACAATAGGCAATTCTGCTGAAAACAGCGTCAGTCCGTGTTAGTTGCATCCAAATCACACAAGTTTAGAGGAGAAACAATAGCAAAAGTGTTTGAGAAAGTAGATACATTTTGGACGTATCAGAGACCATCGAAATAATTTAAGATGAGAAAAGTCTCTTGGCAAACCTTTTGGTCCAAACGATGTTATCACATCATCAAACTCTCTTAGATGTCTTCCTAGGTCTTCATCTTCCCTTCCACTGAAAGCTTTCTCCTGCAAAATTTTAATAATTCCACCATCAAATCGATAACTCTAACTTCAGGATTAGAGAATTCTATTGGTTGTTTGAGAAATTCAAAACTTGGAGCACTGTATTCCTTGAGAGTTTTCTCAGGTTTCATAGGAGTTGTCCTGTAAATAGACATGATTTCCATAATATCACTCAGGTTTTCAACTTCAACTTTATTTGATCTTAAAAGTTTTTCAATAATTTCTTTGCGCCTCTGAGCAGGCACGCGCTCAATATAATCCGGTAGGTAGGTCCTACTAGAGCGTGTAGACCCTTTGTCTCCTCAGGAGAACATTTTGTAGTAGCAACACCTGAAATGTCAAAAGACAAACACTAAGCGCTTACCTCCCTGGCAACGGCGCCAGAAAATAGCTTGATGTCTACAAGTGCACAGATCATTTGTAGCTAGTTTTGAAGTTCAGATATCGATCCCACAGGGAGCCCAAAGGTAAGTGTTTATTGGTGAAGTCTCTGTTACACCCGAAGTTGTCATAGGTCTTCAAGTGAATTGACTGCAAGTGTTGAAATAAGAATGGGATTTTGATTAAATGCAATAGATTGAAATAGAACTAAAATGTAAACTTCAGAAATATAATGCATAAAAGTAAAGAACGATTTTGCTTGTTTGTTGTTTCCTGGAGATGGCGAAAGAAGGCGCGGGCAGATTTGGTTCATGGTGATAGTGAATGTGTCAGGTGGACGAGTGGTAAATGTAACAATTATAATCTTATAGATATATGTGTAGGCGAGCAACCCATAATTAGCCAGAACTCCTCTTGGTAGATTTCATCCCAACTTCAACAATCCTACTAGCCTGCTACCAAAACCATGGTCAGACACTAGACGATTTAGACCCTTCAGGTCGCTTAGCGATTCAGATCCTTGGATCGGACTAATGCAATAAGCAAAGTGGTTACTCGTTATCCTCGAGTCAACTAGCTTTCCATTGATATCCCCGTGTCACTCGGGGGTCGCCGGTCCACTAGCGTACAAGATCTTATCTATGTAGAACAAGGTATCATGTTGTCTAGGCCCTTAATTGGACAACAAGCATTAAGCATCCCACAGATAGTCAAGCACACATAATATAGTAATTAGAATCAATCACAAACTAACGAAAAATATATGAAGGCACATCACATCTCACCAATTCCCTACATCTCCCATGCCCAAGGGAATTACTCACACATAAGAGAAGAACGGATCATCAATATAATCAATAAAGGGAATTTGTCTTGGTATTACCGTGGTCATCCACAATAAGAATATAAAAATATCCAACACAATTCAAGATGAGAAGAAACAATCTCAAACCCTAGTATTGCAAGGTGGAGATCCCTCTCTCTCAAGTAGTGGCTATGGGGGTGTATTGGCTAGGAGGTCAAAGATCGTGGAGTGAGATGAAGAACGTTTGCTCCTTCTTCTCCGGATCTCTTCTTTCTCCCTTCTAGATGGTGTGGCGGCTGTTGGGTTGTGTTTTTGCTCCCCGTCCCTTCACGGAAGTTGTCCGTTTTGACAAGATAGAGGCGGCGGCAACTATACGGCGGGAACTATACGGCCGGAAAAATATTCCCGCTGTATAGTTGCTCGTTAAAGCTTATGTGAGCTCCCCTCGCGTGCTTCCAAAGTGGGACTTGCTTGTTTTCTCCATAATACTGTATTTCCCTAGTTAAATCCTCATGTTGACATTCAGGACCTGAAACACACATTAAAAACCAAGTTTTCTTCGCTACCAAAGTATTAGCATTAGGTAAAACCAGAAAACGATCAAATCCGGGAGAAAACCATCACTAAAAGCCATAAAAAATGTGTCGAATCTCACAACTATCACCGGCCGTGAAGATCGGGGGTGGTGTAGCGGATTGGGATCGTGTGATCACTAAAATCATCCAGGGGATGACAATTTTAGTGGCAGCTCAATTAGGATTGAACTCATATTATCAACTTAGTTAAGATGTGTGTTTGCAAATATCTTACTAGATCATGGCCTATCCCATTGAGGTCCTTTGCGACCATGGGAAATTTATTGCTTGATATGGAACTTAGCAAAAGGGTCCAACTTCATAGATTAATACCCACACCGGAGGGATATCCTCGTAAAAGCTGATCTTCTCTTATTGATACAATGGCCATTAGGATATAATCCGATGACTCCGCAATGTTTGTGTGTTCTGCGTAATCATCCAATAAGCCATTCTCCATTTGATGGAGAGTTGGATTACAATCTTGTATTCTGCAAGATCAGGCACATAAAGTATGAGTCGTTGAATGAGTTTTCTTCTAAGATGGATGAAAAAGAGAATATTTGGAAACAGTTAGCAATCTTGCATTAGAGTTATGAACTCTCAAAAGGGCTTGATTTCAATGAAGGTCATGAATGAAAAAGGGTATATGTTAGATATGAAAAGTTATAAATGTAATTCTTGCAAAACTTGTTGCAGTTTACATATATAAGTATTGGATACTTGTCCTATTTTGTGAAAACAGGATGGTCTGCTTAAGAATTGCTGGAATTGAGGCAATACGGCTTGATGACGGCAAGCAAAACAACTGATGGCCGACATCACCCCTTTCCTCAAAGGTTTATCATTTGGATTAGTGGACTTGAATATAATTTTGTAATCCTTGTTTGTATGTCTTGATTTTGGCGAGACAATTGTTCATATGAATAACTTACAAGCTAGTTGTACTATTCTTATGAATAATACCTTCATGGTCACATTACCATTATAAATGAGTTATTCTCATCACTATGTTAATGATAATAGTTTAAACATTTATAAAGGATTAGAATGCTAAAAGATATCTAAAGTTTAATGATGACATGACACTATAGTTGAAGTCATTTTGGTTATTGCATGTTTTTCATTATAAATGAAGTGAAGGAGATATGCCCTAGAGGCAAATAATAAATATGTTTTTATTGTCATATCTCAATTAGTTTATAATAGTTTCATATTGTGCTAGAACTGTGCCAAGTAGAAACATTGGTACATGTGTAATATGAAACAACCAAGTCCCTAGTAGCCTCTGTTCATACTAGTTCGTTGGTCACGAAGATGATCTGGGTTTCAAGATCATGGGCATTTATGCCGACTGACAATGAGATCATACCATTGGAGAATGATGTGATTGGACATTCCTCGAAGGATTGCAACACAATCAAGTCACATAGTTCATTGTTGCAATAGCTATACCTAGACTCCTTATCCTTAGATCGTGAGCTCATATTACTCACTGTTTCCCGAGGCTGCTTAGACTGCATCAAGCGCCACTTGGTAATATAGTGGTTATAAAGGTGTATGTTGGGTATTCTGAAGGAGCAGTAGATGACATGTGACTACAAGACCGGGATTTGTTCACCCTCATGACGGGTAAAGATACATACGGCCGGCTTGGTGATATTACATCCATAAATGTTGCAACATGTGACTAGGTCACGGGGATGTAATATCACGGTAACAAGAAAAACAGAACTTGTTGTGAACGAGATTGAACAAGGTATGGGATACCAATGATCGGATCTCGGACAAGTTGTATCGAGAAACAAAAGGAAGAGCATGCTATGTTTAGCGGTTCAAACGACATTGTCATCAGGAATGCATAGGGGTCACATGGATATCCCTGGTCCCCTTATTGATCATTGATACAGATTATGTCTAGAGCATTCCCGAGCCCTGAGAGGATACACTTAAGGGTACAATGAGAGCGATCATGCGTAAGATGGAATCACAGTAGAGAAAGATAGAAAGCCGAAAATGTTCCGCGGAGAGATCCTAAGTTGTTCAGAGAAAGAATAAAGGTAAAAGGCGTAGAAATAAAGCTACCAAAAAAAGAAAAGGAAAAAGAAAAAGGAAAGGACAGTTGCTGTCCCGAGTGGGCCTGACAGCCCACAAAGGTGGGCGGCTGGTAGTATCTGCCGCACGCGGGCTAGCAGTGCGCTGGGCGCCGCCGTGCCTGGTGGGCCACCGCCAAGCTCAGCCCACCCAGGCTCTACCTCGCCAGGCCGCCGCGCAGGCGAGCATGGGCCGTCGGGGGCGAGCCGGCCCATCCCAGGCGCCAGCAGCCACCGCCGCCTCGCTGGCGAGCTGGGCCGCGCAGGCACCGCGTGGGCCGTGGGGGGCGTGGCCGGCCCGCCTGGCTGCTTCCCCTCCTGGCCGCCGCTGCTGGCCCACTAGGGTGCCGCCGGCCCACCCGGCTGGGATGCTTCTTTTTGCCTATTTTCTTCATCTATTAGTCCTACATGGGGCACCTAAGAGGGAGGGTACACCTCCCTTAGCCTATATAAGGAGGTGCCCATTGGTGGGATAAAAACACACAATTGGAGAAGTCCTTTGGTTGACTTTCTCCTCCCCCCTCTCTCTATACCTTATGACCATGGCCCCATGTCTGGGCTGTGCGATCGAGGCCACCTGCATTACACCATTGCGCTGTAGGGATTCCTAGCCGGATATCAACACTCCTGGTGGGATCGGGGAGCCGAAGGTCTCATCGTGCACCGGATGTGTACGAAGCCACGAGGCGCAACACTTGGGGCGATTAAATGTCGTGAGCCGGAGCTGTTGCACGATGAAGATGAAGAAGGAGCAAGGGGTGACCTGCGAGGAGCTTTGCGACCTTGAGGTTGGCTACGAGTACGACTATTTTAACCATGTTCCCCGCGGAACATTAACCGCATATGGTTTACAAGGGTATGTATTCTATACACATTGGCCGTTACTGCATTACTACATAGATAGATCCTAGGCAGTTTCTGGGGTTCCCACGTAGGAATTTTTTTGTTTTCCGCACCAATCCCCAACAGTGGTATCAGAGCCGATCTATGCGTAGGAGTGCTATACGGCCCGTACGCACATGTATTGTGCAGGCATTGATCCCTTAGTTATTACCCTCTAACGTGTACTTGTTTATATCGTGGTATTGTTTGATGAAGCGGCCCGGACCGACCTTACGCGTATTCGTATGCGAGACTGGTTCCATACTCAACATACGACTTGTACCGTACAAGTGGCTAGCGGGTGTCTGTCTCTCATTCGATAGTTGATATAGCATTTACAACGGAGGGCCCCGAAAGGGGTGTAATAGAGACAACTGTTGGATCCATGTTGTGGCTGGAAAGTTCGTAGTTTAGAAACTTTTCTATTGCGAAAGCCCTAACAACCACCTAAAACTTGCAATAGATAAAGTAGAGGCGTCTAACTTTATTTTGCAGGGGGCATGTGATTATGATATGGCATTGGTCATTGCGAAGGTAAAGTAGTTTACTTTTCTGTTGCTAAGTAGTGTAGTGATAGTCATCGTTCCGATGGACGACCTGGTGAGGCGTCGTGGACTTGGCGTCAAACCAAGGGCAAGATGGAGATTATGCCGGAGCGCTCGATGGAGATCAAGGCGCAAGAAAGACCATATCATATCACATTATACATATGATGTTGATACCAGTTTTTACATCTTATTGTGTGCTAGTATTTAGATACTCAACGGTAGCAAATAAGATAATCCCTATTGAATTCCAACGTTCAGTGTTCCCCTTGTGTGTGCACCACCAAGAAAGTTCTTCGGTATGAGGCGATCCAGGGTACAGGCTTGGGTGTCAGACATATCTACGTTCGCATACAGTGGGTGTAAGCCATGTTGCACTACGAATACACACAAGTTAGATTTGGCAAGCCTAGCACGTTACAGATACGTGGCCTCAGGACACAAGAGATCGAAAGATCGAGCATGAGTCACATGGATGATGTGATTGGCATTAGTGAATGTCTACCTTTGATAATGCACTGATGGTCATGTAACACGGGGGAGGTGCAGAGGATAGGAATCATGCGATCACTAAGATCGTCCAATGGATGACAATTTTAGTGGAGACCAATTATAAATTGATCTCTTATTGAACTTAGTCTAGATGTCTATTTGTAAATATCTTAGTAGACATTAGCCTATCCCATTGAGGTCCTTTGCGACCATGGGAATATATTGCTTAATTTGGAACTTAGCAAAAGGGTCCAACTTCATAGATTAATACCCACGCCTGAGGGATGTCCTCGTAAAAGGTGATCTTCTCTTCTTGATACAATGACCATTAGGAGATAATTCGATGACTCGGGAATGTTTGCAAAAACACTTAGTGATCTTGCATTAGAGTTGAGAACTCTTAGAAGGGCTCGATTGCAAATGGAGGTCATGGATGAAAAGGTATATATAAGATATACAAACTATAGATGTGGTTCTTGCAAAACTCATTGCAGTTTGCAAAGTATTTGATACTTGTCCTGCTTTGTGAAAACAGGATGACCTGCTTGAGAATTGCTGGATTTGAGGCAATGTGGCTTGATGATGGCAAACAAAACAGTTTATGGCCAACATCACCTCTTCCCTCAAAGTTTATCATTTGGATTAGTGGACTTGAATATAAGTTTGTAATCCTAGTTTGCGTGTCTTGCTTTTGGCAAGACGATTATTCATATGAACAAGTTACAAACCAGTTTGTACTATTCTTATGAACAATACCGTTATGGTCACATTATAATTATAAATAAGTTATTCTCATCACTATGTTAATGATAATAGTTTAAACATTTATAAAGGATTAGAATGCTCAAAGATATCCAAAGTTTAAATAATGAAATGACACTATAGTTTAAGTCATTTTGGTTATTGCATGTTCTTTATGAAAGATCGAGGTCCTAGATGCTTAATCTAGAGACTTTGCAAAACCATGCCTCTTGGGTAGAATGACTGAAACTCCGCATTCTGGGAAAACTGTGATATGCGAAGAAATGTTGAATCTTATACATAGTGATGTATCGTATTTTCAACAAATAGTGGAAATCATTAGTTAATTGTGCACTTAAGTGAATAAGCATATTTACTTAATGAAACATGAAGTTTTGAAATGATTTGAATGAGTTCATCACTAAATGGGATATTGAATTAATTGAATTAACAAGTCTCTTCGATTTGATCGACATGACTAAAGTATTCAATTAAGTTTACCAAAAAGGAACTTGTGAAATATGTTTCACAAATTATGATAATTGGACAAATTCAAACTTTGTTGAAATGTCTAAACATCATAATCAATATGTATTAGATACATATGGTATAATATTATCTCTCATTAGGGTTATGGTTGTCGTTTAGAGTTAGAAATCAAAGTAAGCAAACACTCATTTGAAATACAAAGGAACATCAAAAGAATCGTGGAAACAACACCATAAGTGTTATGGCAAGTTCGAGTTTCTGGAGATTTCGATAAGTTGAAATCGTGGCGAATAAACAAGTATTTGTAGAGCATTGTTAGGAAGCTATGAATGAATATTCCACAAGGGACAGACCTACTGTTGTCCTAAGTTGATGTGTCTTGATGAAGATACAGGTGGAAAAAAGTAAAAGATCAAAACAAGGTGTTTGACCTTGCCTCTGAATTGTTGAGTGGCGCAGAAGAATTTGTTTCGTGAAACCAAACTCTACAAATAGAGGAGAAACCAATGATAATGATCCTAAAGTTTCAGGGAATACTTTTGCTAAAGAAAGTAGGATTCAACTATATATTCTACAAGTTTTTGGAATTATATTATTGATTCACATGGCTTGTTTTGAACAAGACATACCTACGAATTACAAAGAAGCGTGATGGAGCTAAGTACGAGAAATGAATAGTCATTGAAATCTCGTTAGTGGAATTCTTGATTTGATAGTGATCAAGGAATTTTGGAATGTCCAAGATTATCGAGAGGACCTAGATTTGAGTGGGAGCAAATCAGCTTGGCTAATTCATCATATGTAGCTGACATATTTTGAGTGGGAGCTAAGTGAAATCCCTGGATCTCAAACATGAACGTCATATTTGAGTGGGAGCGTGAAATCATTTTAGGATATGTGGACGACATATGTGAATGATGTGATCGGTGTTAATAATATTTAAGTAAGGATGAAGTTGAAGTTATTAAATAATAAAATCTATCAAGATAGATTGGTGAGTTTAATAAACACTGAATGTCAAATGCTTCCTGGACTTGATTCTGAAAGATGTTCAGAAAGTCCTAAGCAAGATTCTGAAGAAGTTCAGAATGGAACAAGGTAAGAAAGAAGTTCTTACTATATGGAGCATTGAGTTAGTATTGCAACTATGGTTGAAAGAAAGAGATGTGTTGCATCTCCTATGCCTCAGTCATAGGTTCTTCCATACAACCATGTTGTATACTCGACGTAATGTGACATGAGGTTTTGGTTGGTAGGATAAAGTCTTAACTATAAGAACATGTCTTTAAGTGATTCCTGAGTTGATCATTGAACCAGAATTAAGTTTGTACTTAAAAGGCAAGAAGTAATGTAAGTGGCATAGATGCATTTCATGCACTAGGATCTACATAGATATACAAGTATAAAAAGCTCCATCTGATGTGATGTATAATGTTATGGTGGGGCTAGTTTGCTTTTAACATAGAATGATGTGTCCCAGGGCCCAGTGCCCATGAGAAAGTCCTCGAGGTTGATCTAAAGTCACTATAAGCTCCTGGAATTCGGCCTCGTTCTGCTGCCATGACTATAGTATATACACAAAGGATAGCAAAGTGTGTTTCGAAGTTTAGATTACAACGGTGAAAACGATCGTCATCACAAACACAAGAAACAAAGTCTCACTTTGTCGCCAAACAAATACTTCGACCCATTATACGATAATGGTGTGAATGTCAAAATTAGGAAGACATTAACGATTTGCAAAAGACATAATGATCCGGTAAAATAGAACATGGACATGACGTTTCCCATGAGCATGCATGATCTGTAAACGCATATGGTTTATGGTTTATATGAGTAAAATGCAAACTGGATTATTTGTACTCTAGTGCAAGTGGGAGACTGAAGGAGGTATACCCTAGAGGCAAATAATAAATAGGTTTTTATTGTCATATCTCAATTAGTTTATAATAGTTTCATATTGTGCTAGAACTGTGCCAAGTAGAAACATTGGTACAGGTGTGGTATGAAACAACCAAGTCCCTAGTAGCCTCTACTCATACAAGTTCGTTGGTCACGAAGATGGTCTGGGTTTCAAGATCATGGGCATTTATGCCGACTGACAACGAGATCATATCATTGGAGAATGATGTGATTGGAAATTCCTCGAAGGATTAGAACACGATCAAGTCATATAGTTCATTGTTGCAACAACTATACCTAGACTCCTTCTCCTTAGACCGTGATCTCATATTACTCACTATTTCTCGAGGCTGCTTAGACTGCATCAAGCGCCACTTGGTAATACAGTGGTTATAAAGCTGTACGTTGGGTATTCCAAAGGAGCAGTAGATGGCATGTGACTGCAAGACCGAGATTTGTTCACCCACATGACGGGTAAAGATACATACGGCCGGCTTGGTGAGATTACATCCATAAATTTTGCAACATGTCACTAGGTCACGGGGATGTAATATCACGGTAACAAGCAAAACAGAACTTGTTGTGAACGAGATTGAACAAGGTATGGGATACCAATGATCGGATCTCGGGCAAGTTGTATCGAGAAACAAAAGGAATAGGATGCTACGTTTAGCGGTTCAAACGACATTGTCATCGGGAATGCATAGGGGTCACATGGATATCCCTGGTCCCCTTGTTGATCATTGATATAGATCATGTCTAGAGCATTCACGAGCCGTGAGAGGATACACTTAAGGGTACGATGAGAGCGATCATTCGTAAGATGGAATCATAGTAGAGCAAGAGAGAAAGCCGGAAATGTTTCGCGGAGAGATCCGAAGTTGTTCAGAGAAAGAATAAAGGGAAAAGGCCTAGAAATAAAGCTGCAGAAAAAGAAAAGGAAAAAAGAAAAAGAAAAGGACAGCTGCTGTCGCGAGTGGGCCTGACAGCCCACAAAGGTGGGCGGCCGGTAGTAGCTGCCGCACGCGGGCTGACAGAGCGCTGGGCGCCGCCACGCCTGGTGGGCCACCGCCGAGCTCAGCCCACCCGGGCTCTGCCTCGCCAGGCCGCCGGGGGTGAGCCGGCCCATCCCGGGCGCCAGCAGCCACCGGCGCCTCACTGGCGAGCTGGGCCGCACGGGCACCGCGTGGGCCGCGGGAGGCGTGGTCGGCCCACCTGGCTGCTGCCCCTCCTGGTCGGCGCTGCTGGGCCCCTGGGGCGCCGCCGGCCCACCCGACTGGGATGCTTCTTTTTGCCTATTTTCTTCATCTATTAGTCCCACATAGGGCACCTAAGAGGGAGGGTACACCTCCCTTAGCCTATATAAGGAGGTGCCCATGGGTGGGATAAAACATACAATTGGAGAAGTCATTTGGTTGACTTTCTCCTTCTCCCTCTCTATACCTTGTGACCATGGCCCCATGTCTGGGTTGTGCGATCGAGGCCACCTGCAGTACGCCGTTGCGCTATAGGGATTCCTAGCCGGATATCAACTTCCGCACTCCCGGCGGGATCGGCGAGCCGTAGGTTTCATCGTGCACCGGATGTGTACGAAGCCACGAGGCGCAACACTTGGGGCACTTAAATGTTATGAGCCGGAGCTGTTGCATGATGAATATGAAGAAGGAGCAAGGGTGACCTGCGAGAAGCTTCGCGATCTTGAGGTCGGCTACGAGTACGACTACTTCAACCACGTTCCCCACGGAACGTTAACCGCGTACGGTCTACAAGGGTATGTATTCTATACGTATTGGTCGTTACTGCATTACTACATAGATAGATCCTAGGCAGTTTCTAGGGTTTCCACGTAGGAAATTTTCTATTTTCCGCACCGATCCCCAACATGAAGATCAGGGTCTTAGATGATTAATCTAGAGACTTTGCAAAACCATGCCTCGTTGGGCAGAATGACTAAAACTCCGTATTCTGGTAAAATGGTGACATGCGAAGAAATGTTGAACTTTATAAATAATGGTGTATCGTATTTTCAACAAATAGTGGATATTTATACTTCATGTTAAAATTTATACATAGTGATGTATCATATTTTCAACAAATAAATGGAAAACATTACGTAATTCATTATGGATTTAAGTGAATATGAGTATTTACTTAATGAAACATAAGTTTGAATCTGTTTTGAATTGTTCAAAAGATTTCAAAGTGAAGGAGGATATTGAATTAACAACAATACAAAAGTCTCTTCAATTTGATCGACATGACTAAAGTATTTATTTTAATTTTAACATAAAAGGACATGTGAAAGAGGTTTCACAAATTATGATAATAGGGCAATTTCAAAGTGTATTGAAATGTCTAAATATCATAATAATTATGTATTAGATACATATGGTATAATATAGTTATCGTTTAGAGTTAGAGATCGAAATGAGCAAACACTCGGTTGACATACAAAGGAACATCTAAAGATTCGTGGAAACAACACCATAAGAGTTATGGCATGTTCGAGTTTCTAGAGGTTTTGATAATTTGAAATCGTGGCGAATAAACAAATCTTTGTAGCGTATTCTTAGGAAACTATGAATACATGTTCCACAAGGGGCAAACCTGCTATTGTCCAAAGTTGATGTGTCTTGATCAAGATACAGGTGGAAGAGACTAAAAGATCAAAACAAGGTATTTGACCTTACCTCCTGATTGTTGAGTAGCGTAGCGAAATTTGTTTCGTGGAACCAAACTCTACAAATAGAGAAGAAACTAATGATAATGATCATAAAGTTTCAGTGAATACTTTTACTAAAGAAAGTAGGATTTAACAATACATACTCTACAAGTTTGTGGAAATATATTATTAATTCACTTGTCAATGTTTATGAACAAGACATACCTACGAATTACAAAGAAGCGTGATGGACCTAAGTGCGAGAAATGACCAGGAGTCATAAAATCCTATATTAAGTTACATTTAAGATTGCAAAGTAATATGTTACTTGATCTTATTAAGTAAAGAAGTTTAATTTATATTTATGAATGACTTCAAAGTCATAAGATGGAAATGAAACTTAATGGAGACGTCAAGCTTGATTTGTCACAAATTATGGACAAATTCAAGGAGTTAACTACAAATGTAGCGATGCTTGAGTCTATTGGATTTACACCAGCAATATATGGATATTGGAATCTTGTAGCTGGAATTCTCAATTTGATGATGATCAAAGAATTTTGGAATGTCCAAGATTATTGAGAGGACCTGCATTTTATGGGAGCTAATAGCTTGTCCAAATCTTAATATGTAAGAGTCATATTTTGAGTGGGATCTAAGTAGCTTGGCCAAATCTTAATACGTAATAGACATATTTTGAGTGGGGCTAAGTGAAATCCCTGGATCTCATATATGGATGCCATATTTGAGTGGGAGCGTGAAATTATTCTGAGATATATGGACAACATATATGAATGATGTGATTGGTATTGATAACATTTAAGTTAGTAAATATGAATGAAGTTGAACAAGTTATTAAACAATGAGATCTATCGAGATAGATTGGTAAGTTTAATAAACATCATAGTCTAATGCTTCCTGGACTTGATTCTGAAGATGTTCAGAATATCCTAGATAAGATTCTGAATTAGTTCAGAATGGAAAAAGGAAAAGAAAGAGGTTCTTACTTGTATGAAGCATTGAGTTAGTCTTAGTATTGCAACCATGGTTAAAAGAAAGAAAGAGATGTGTTGCATCTCCTATGCCCCAGTCATAGGTTCTTCCATACAACCATATTGTATACTCGATGTAATGTGACCCGAGGTCTTGGTTGGAAGGACAAGCTCTTAACTCTAAGAACATGTCTTTAAGTGATTCTTGAGTTAATCACCGAACTAGAATTAATTTTTTCCTTCAATGGCAAGAAGCAAAGTATGGCGCATAGTTGCATTTCATGCACTAGGATCTACATAGATATAGAAGTATGAGGGATTATGACGTGATGTATATTGTTGCGGCAAGACTAGTTCATCTTTACACAGAGGGTGTGTCCCAGGTCACAGTGCCCATGGGAAAGCTTGTTGTGGCTGATATAACGTCACTGTTGGCTCCTGGATACAGACCTCACTCTGTTGTCATAACTAATATATATACACACAAAGGAGTGCAAAGTGTGTTTCAAAGTTTATGTACAACCGTGAAAGCGACCGTCACGATAAATACTAGAAACAAAGTCTCACTTTGTCACCAAACGAATACTTCAACCCACTATGAGATAATGGTATGGATTTCAAAGTTAGGAAGACATTAACAATTTGCAAAGACATAATGATCTAGTAAAACAGAACATGGATAAGATGTTTTCCATAAGCAGACATGATCAATAAACACATATGTGATATGGTTTATGATGAGTGAAATGCCATCTAGATTAATTATACTCTAGTGCAAGTGGGAGACTGAAGGAGATATGTCATAGAGGCAAATAATAAAGTGTATTATACCGTGACTAGGTGATCAAAAAGGTATGTAAATCACCATTCTGGAGGGAGCTTAGATGGTTATCAAGTATCATACCGTGACTGGGTGATCAAAAAGGTACCACTCAGGTTTCCCAAAGGGGTGCATATATGAGTACATACCAAGACCAGGATCTTCCAATCCATGTAACAGATAGATACATATGTGGCCATCTCGGTGACGTTGCATTAACGAAGCTTGCAAGCATGTGACTGGGTCACGAAATGCAACGACATGGAAACGAGAAAACAAGTTCATTGGTAACGAGATCGAACAAAGGTATGGAGATACCGCAGATCAAATCTCGGGTGAAATAGGTATCATGTGGGAAAGGGAATGGGAAACGATGTTTACGATTCAAACGATATTGTCATCGTGGAATGCACAAGGGTCATTATGGGCATCCCGGTCCCGCTATTGATCATTGATGGAGATCATGTCTATGCCATTCCCGAGCCGTGGGTAAATACACTTAAGGTTACGATGAACTAGAGATCCTCTGTAAGTTTGAATCATCATAGAGAAAAGAAAATCGGAAAAGTTCCGTGAGACAACCTGAATCGTTTCGGGAAAGTCCCAAAGTCATTCGGAGGAAATCAAAAGGGAACCGAAAGGTGTTTTGGGTCAAATCGGATTTTGTAATATGTATTTACATATTTATTAATGTAATTAATATTAAATATAATATTAAAATTTAATTTGAAGGGGTATTCCACTAATGGGCCAAACTTCCTAGAGCAAAAAGGCCTATGAGGGAAAACCACAAGAGGGAAGGGCCAAGGCCTAGCCGCCACAAGGGGGCCCACCCGACCAGCCTAGGGTTATGCGCGGGGTGGGGCCCATCCCTGGTCGGCTGGCCCATCAGGCCCATACGCCTCCCCCTCTCTCCCTTATTTAGTCTCACATGGGAAACCCAAAGGGGAGGGCACTCCCTCCTCCGCCTATATAAAGGGGTGCCCATGGGTGGGAATAAACACAACACAATTTGAGATGTTCTCTAACGCATTTTCCTTAGATAATTCCTCCCTCTCTCTCTACATAGTTGTCTCCACGCGTTGGCACGATCCCAAGAAAGGACTGTTCACGCAAGAGACGGCACACCTGCAGCACGCCGTTGGGCTGCACGGATTCCAAGCCAGAGATCAACTTCCGCACTCCTGGCAGAGATCAAGGAGCCGGAGGTCGTCATCATACACCATATGTGTACAAAGACACGAGGGGACCACACTTGGGGCACCATGGATGTTGTGAGTCGGAGCTGATACACGATGAAGAAGGAGCAAGGGGTGACCTGCGAGGAGCTTCACGACCTTGAGATCGGCTACGAGTTTGACTACTTCAACCACGTTCCCATCAGAACATTAACCACGTACGGTCTACAAGGGAATATATTCTATACGCTCCGGTCATTACTGCATTACTACATATATAGATCTTGGGCGTTAGGAGGTTCCAACGTAGGAATTTTTTGTTTTCTGCTATGGAACCCTTTAGTGTTAGGGCCACACAAGGTCCCCCAAACTCCACTAAGGCTCACCTTCTTCTCCTCAAGCATGCACCACAAATATGGGTCATTGTTCCACCATACGGTGCCCTTTTTGGTGGCAATGAAACCTTGTACAAAGCTTGGGAACTTCTCCACAACCGAATTGGAGGCTCCCAACTTGACCACGGAGCTCTTACACATAAGGATGAGCTCTAGGGTGACTTCTTCAAGTTAGGGTTTCAAAAACCCTAGAACAACAAGCTTCTTGCACAAATGGTGGGAAAACACAAATCTCCCAGTGGAAGTGTAAATCTAGGTCCCCTCCCGTGATTCCCAAAAGGGCATCAAGTTCTAGTGGCTAGGGGTGGAGATCTTGGAGTTTTGAGCTCAGTAACGACATATGAGAGAGAGTGGAAGTCGCAACCTTCAACTCAAGAAGAAGGTGCCTTTTATAGGTGTCCTGGAAATCTAGCTGTTGTAGCTCACTAAAACCGAGAATGTCCGATGATGACACGCCGGAGTATACGGATGAACCAGAATGCCCGGGGAATGTAAGCCGAAGATTCTAGCCCAACATGCGACTCCAAAAGATTCTGGGTAGTTTCTGATCTAGCATACTGCAAACTGTCACCACTTCAACAGCTTAAAGTATGGACCAGACCGGACTCTCTGACGTTCACACCCCACAGGAAACATACCGGAATGTCCGGGATTCGCATAGAGGCCAACCAGATTTACATGGGCTCCTCCATGTTGCAAACACTACCTTGTGTTAAACTAATAGAATGATCTGCAGTACTTAGCATACAGTTAAACTCACTTGTGTTGTCAAAAAAACACCAAAACACATAAAGTAGGGAAATGCCCTTTCATCTTCTTCCTCTACAGTCACCTACCTTGCTAAGCGGAAAAGAAAAGCAGCCGCCATTGTCGAGCACCACCAAAAGCTTGAGATCTCACATTCCTTCACCCAAAAGGAATCAAAAGAGGAGATCTAGATCTAAGATTCCACCGATCCGATTCGTGATTCTCCTTGAGTTCATCAAGTTGCTTGTTACTATTGGGTTTGTTGGAAAACCCTAGGCGTGCTAGGTCGCTCGGAAGCATCCGAGCTATGGATTTTCTTAGAGAAAGTTTGTGAGGGTTTGGAAGCCACCTCAAGGTCTATTCCTTCAGCGCTAAGCATTTGTGGCTTCTAGGGGCCATCATGGTAACCACATCTCTCCAATGGTGACATAGTCCCCCCTACCAAGGGAGCGAACACAATGTTACATCTTCGTCTCCACGTGTCTGAGTTATTTCTATCCGAGCTCTCTCTTTTGTGTATCTACTTTCTTGATAGTCTTCGTGCTTGAAGTACCTTATTGCATCATATAGGGCGTTTCACTTAGTTGTTTGGCTCACCTTATTTATCCACATGGCCTAAAACTTGTGAAAATGAAAGAAAAAATTGTAGAAACATATTCACCCCACCTCACCCCCCTCTAGGTTACCACCTATATCCTTTCAGTTGGTGGAGAGGATTAGTGGTGGATGGTTCTGTATACGGGGATAAGTGTGTAGTGGTGGGCGGTGTATAAAATGTAGCCAACCGAATGTATTTGGTGTATGTAGGTGAAGTGGAATCTCTATGAATAAAGCACAGAGAAAGAAGCTAAAATGATTCAATTTCGAGAAGCCATATGCACCGGATGCAAGCCACATGGAGTGTGGAATTGAATATCCAAAGGCCATGGTATTGTAGCGCTTGTCCATACTAATTCAGCAAGCCCAAGAACACACAATCAGAGATTCTATTAGGAAATGTCGCCGAAAATGCTAAAACTACTAACAAGCACTAGTACGGTGGGATTTTGACCATAGCGCGCAGTTTTGCGATTATAACGGCAAACCGAACATGTTTTGTGCAGGGGCCGACGCCAATCTACTGTATTTTTCATAACATGCTATGAAAGTGTGTCTTTTATTTTAGTGTAGTGTATCCTCTGGAACTCTCCTGTAAACTAAACTGAGCTATGAATAACATAAACAGTGAACTGAGGTATGATTCTTTCTGATTCTTGGATAAGATAACTTCAGACTTTGACTCATTTGGGGATTTGGTAGAATTGCATCGAGACAGAAGAATGGATTCATATGCATGTAACATGTTGTAGGACAGCAGCAGTTCTGAATTTGACAGTAAAACATGGGGAGACCAGTAGTTCTGAATTAGTATAGATCCAGTAAAACATGGGGTGTTACTCCACGGTGAAGTACTAAGATGCACTATGGAATTAGAGGTGGTTTGAAGAACTACACGTTTTTTTCTTTGTATACCATCCTAAATTCCTAATTTTCTTACAGTAGGAACAACAATTCGTGGTAATACCCAGTGTATATTCTGTGCCATGCAAACTTAATATCCTACAGGTCGAGCACGGTACTCTATTGATGATTACTGTAAGTCGTTTGATCCTGCAGATTCAGGAATCTGTTTCTTCAGGTAGGGACTCCTCACTCCTAGCAGTTCTTCCAGTATGAAAGTCTGACCATTTGCTGAATCACTTGTTTTTGTTCGCCTGCATCATTCTAAATCCCGTAGCTGACAGACATTGTTGTGGCGACGTGGACAGATCGTTGAGACGGCAATACAGCGCCAATTTGGACGAAGTTGGCAGAACGGCAGACGGACCTGAAGCTATCACGCATATGAAATAAACTTTAGAGTAAACAGCTGCCTAGCCGTACTGCAGTTTGAAACATGACTCGGATGATTCAGAAGACAGGAGGATGATGAACACTTAACTTGGATTCAGAACGCAGGAGAAGCAACGCGCTTCCTCTTTGTTTGGGGATTACACAAGAGCATAGCATAGGAATAAAACAAACACAGCTAACCTGCAACAAGGCCAGATTCAGATCCGGAGCACAGCCACGCAGAGCCTACTAGATCATCAGCAGCAGAGTCGGCCACATCTCTGATATTATTGGTCAAGATTGAGAATTGCATCTTTCTATGCCTTGATTCATTTGCATACAGATAATGCAGGCCAAGATGGTTGGCCAATCTCGTGTGCAACAAGGCCAGATTCAGAATCGAAGCACATTTGGTGAGCGAGCAGGTACGATTGTCTTCAGAAACCACCGAAAAGTACAAAGATCAACAGAGAAGTAAATGGCTGTTTTCAGTGAAAACTACAGATGAAAACAAGAATTGGACGATTCATTCATAAGACAAGAGGAAGCAAGGGGATTCCTCATCGTTCACAGTTACATGACACCGAAAGAGAACTACTGCACTGAACAAACTACAACTACACGACTCTGAATCGAGCCACCGAGTACACAATCACAACCACGCACAGAGAGAACCTAGTTCATCATGAGCCCGGTCTGCATCTAGGCCTTGGCGGCCTTCTTGGGGGACTTGGCAGCCTTCTTGGGCGACTTGGCGGCGGTCTTCTCGGCCTTCTCGACGGACTTCTTGGGGAGCAGCACCGGGTTGATGTTGGGCAGCACGCCGCCGTGGGCGATGGTGACCCCGCCGAGCAGCCTCCCGAGCTCCTGGTCGTTGCGGATGGCCAGCAGCAGGTGCCTGGGCACGATCCGGGACTTCTTGTTGTCCTTGGCCGCGTTGCCCGCCAGCTCCAGAACCTGTAACAAATCAGACAGTCAGTCAGCTCGAATTCCATGGGTGTGGAGAGGGGGGTAAGGTCGGAAGAGAGGGGGAAGGGGCGGGGGCGGCTTGCCTCTGCTGCGAGGTACTCGAGGACGGCGGCGAGGTAGACGGGGGCGCCGGTGCCGACGCGCTTGGCGTAGCGGCCCTTCTTGAGGTACCGGCCGATGCGGCCGACGGGGAACTGGAGCCCGGCCTTGACGGAGCGGGTCACCGACTTCTTCCTCGGCCCGCCGAGCTTCTTCACCGCCACCTTCTTCGCCTTGCTGCCGTCCATCTCCTTGGCTGGTGGCTTGGCTGGCTCCGGCGAGAGGCGAGGGGATTTGGGAGGAGATGGGGATTGGAGAGGATGAGGATTTGGGCTGCCGCGTCTGTGCTTTTATAGCTGCGCGGGCTGCCGGGCGGGGGGGCGATCCGCGTGACGTGGGGTTCCTGCCGTTGGATGGAGCGGAGGTGGACGGTGGGGGTTGGCCTGGGGCGGCGATCCGTGGGAGGGGTCCTCGGACCAATCAGGAGCGCGGGTTACAGAGGCGCGAGGCCCGTGTGATCGGTCACTGCGTGGCACACACGCTCTCGTGGTGAAGGTGACCGGTGAGTCTCGGATGGAAACGGACGCGCCCTTTGTGCTTGATCGTGATCACATCCTCAAACAATACGTGTTCTTATACCCAAAAAAATAGGAGTCTACAAAACGATGTACTACCATCATTTTTGTATTTTGCAAGTCCCTAGTTTTTTTGTACGGAGTAGCATTTCAGTAAAAGGTTTTAGTCTCCAAAATAACCTTTTGTTTTATTTTTGTGAGAAAAAAACGTTAATTTAAACTATGAACTTGCCACAATTAGTCGACACTTTATTTCGCCTTTTCTCTACACTTTACCACAGCATGATGCATCTTTCTCTTTATTTCTATCTTGGGGAAACTTACCTTGTAAATGAAGATCGTCACATGGAATGTCAGAGGCCTAGGTAATGCAGATAAAAATGCAATAATCTACAAACTGCTAGATGACTTACCTGCAAACATCATATGCATCCAGGAAACTAAGCTGTAGAATATTGATATCTTCAAACTAAGGGAATTCTTGCCACACAAGTACACTGGTTACGCTTACCACCCTGCAGAGGAATCAGCTGGAGGAACTCTAATTGCTTGGTCAAAGAAGGAATGTGACATTGTAGTTAAGTGCCAGAACATATTTTCACTGACAGTTAATGTAGCCTCCACAAGTTACAACACAAGTTTTACACTGACGAATATGTATGCCCCTTGTGATAGCAACGAGAGACAGTTTTTCTATGATGACATACGACAGTTAAAACAGGATATAACCACACCATGGGCTATTGCAGGGGATTTTAATATATACAGATACATGCATGAAAAGAAGAACAACAACAACATTGCCTGGTCTGAAATGAAGACTTTCAACAGTTGAATAAATGATCTGGAGCTAATGGACGTGGATATCTCTATCTCACAGTACACCTGTCAAACAAAAGGGTTGAACCAACCTTAATCAAGCTTGATAGGGTTCTGATCAATGTTGCATGGGGGAACAGGTTCATCCACTCTTAGTGTAGGACAATTGGACGGGCTACATCTGACCACAAAGCCATCATGCTAGACACATCAATACACTCCCAAGTAACTAAAATATTCAGATATGAGGACCACTGGCTACTATGTAATGATCTAGTACAGATCACCAAGGAGATTCTAGCCCGGGGTACAAGGCCAATGTCATTTTTTTCAATAATTAACTATAAACTAAGGGCTATCAAAGCAGATACAAGAGGAGAATACAAAAAACTCCAAGATTTAGATTCCAAGGATTCCTTCACAAAGAAGAGGATTTGGTTTGGTGGGGTTGTAGATCTACATCTCCTCTCTCAAATCCCTCAAAAAGATGCAAGAATCATGGGAGGGAGAGGGAGAGATAGCAAGCTTTTAAAAGTCAACAATGGAGGAGAGAGAGTGGAAGAGCTAGCAAAAATGACCTCAAAAGTTAGGGAAACATTGGGGAAGAGGGGCCCTTAAATAGGGCAAGAGAAATCTGCCCGTTTGGGTCAGTTTCACACATCACCAGACCTTTTGGTGCTCCACCGGTATTACTGGCACGAGTTACTGAACCTGACCAGAAGTTTAGTCGGAATTTGGGCCGGGACTTCTGCTCAAGCAAAAACACTGGAAAACATTGCACGAAAACTTCAATAACTTTTCATTCTGTACTCCGTTTTTTATGATCTTGGACTCGTTTTGAAGAGAACGACAAGATCTATAAGATTATGCAAAGAAACATCATAGTCCAACATGGAAAGATAAAACAAAATGGAGAAAGGTAAGACCTCTCTAGAAGCGATGAACCGGTAAAACCTCCAAAACCGAAAACACGAGAAGATAAGCTTGGAAACTCCGATTGGGATGAAACCAATTTTGTTGGAAATATAAAATCAAATAGAATCCAACAAAAGGTGAAATATTGGATACCACCAAGGGAGAAAATATCAAGTATATATATGTGAGATATCTCCCAAGGTGTGGAGCCGTAAAAACCCACACGATCAAGATCGTAATAAAATATGCAAGGGAAATCCTTTGTCATTCTCCCATGCTTCAGCATTGTCTTGAATATGGCCCAGAAGATCCCATTTAGCTTCTTCTTCCATGCGAGTGAATGATCTAGCACAAGAAGCATCCAATAAATCCTTATCATGAAGAGAAAGCCTTGCATAAAAGTTATTGATAATAATATTGTTGGGGAGCTCATGAATGGGACATTTGAGCATTAGTACCTTCAATCTCCCCCAAGCTTGAGCTGTACTCTCTCCATCAAGAGGCCAAAAGTTGTATATTTGATTCCGATCTTTATGAATCTCACTAGGAGGATAAAACTTTGAATAAAAGAGAGGCACTATTTCCTCCCATTCAAGAGCTTGACCATTCTTCAACAGCTTATACCATTTCTCAGTTGTTCCTTTTAGTGATAATGAGAATAACTTCTTCTTAACTTGATCTGTAGTAATACCTGCACAGTTAAACAACCCGCATAATTCGTGTATAAAGAGTAAATGATCACCAGGATGGACAGTTCCACCCCCAACATAGTAGTTATCCATAACACGGTCAATAATTCTTGTAGGTATTTTAAAAGTATCATTCTCAGTAGGTGGTGGTTCATCTACTACCTTAGCAGTGGTAGTAGCATTACGAAATAAGAAACTTAGCGAATTATCCATAATAAAAATAAAGCAACTAACAGAAGTAAACAATACTCATAGTAGAAGTTTCCTTTACCAGTTCCACTATCCAATAGCGCTTCACTCCCCGGCAACGGTGCCAAAAAATATCTTGATGACCCACAAGTATAGGGGGTGTATCGCAGTATTTTGGATAAGTAAGAGTGTCGAACCAAACGTGGAGAAGAAGGTGCTGGCTAGTGGTATGGATCAGGAATTCTCTGCAAATACTTAGCAAACGGATTTTTAGGGTTTTTTGATAAAGCAAGTAAATAAAGTACGAGTAAATAAAAGACAATATGAATAAATGCAGAAAGTGGCCCAATCCTTTATGCAGCAAAGGACAAGCCGATTGTATTATTTAAGATGGCCAAATGTTCTCGAGGACACACGAGAATTCTGTCAAGTGCTTTCGCTTCATATAGTTGAGCAATCTTCTTTAGCTTGCTAAGTGTTGTGTGGGTGAACCTGTGCTAATGTACCGACCTTCCTAGGACTAATACATACTTGTGATTATACCCCTTGCAAACATCCGTAAGTACAAAAAAGTAATTAAGGTAGAAACCTAACCACAACTTTAAACTCTAAGACCCTGACGTCCCTTGTGCAATGGTTTCCTAACGGGGGTTCATGTTTCTGTCACTCAGGCAACCCCTACGATTAGTAGCCAAATACACAATGCATTCCTCTAGGCCCATATAGGTGAAGTGTCATGTAGTCAACGTTCACATGATACCACTAGAAGAAGTACACCACAACTTAAATATCAAACTATTGAATCTTTCTCAACACAACTCCACTACTAACAACATGACTTCTCTCATGTCCTCAAGAACAAAACGAACTACTCACAAGACATCATATGGATCATGATCAGAGATGGAATAATGATGTATAACAATCTGAACATAAACAATAATTCAACGGTTCACTCAATAGCATCAACTACAAAGAGTAATCAACACTAGAAAGTTTCCCCTAAGAACTATGCAAGATTTAACCCAATTGTTACAGCAATATAGAGATGGTGATGAGGGTGCTGATGGTGATGGTGATGGTGATGATGATCCCGATGAAGTCCAGCTTGATGGTGGTGTTGATGGCGATGATCTCCCCTCTCCGAGAAGGAATTTCCCCGGCAGAAATCTGTCTGCCGGAGAGATCTTTCTCTCTCGGTGTTTTCCGCCCCGCAGAGGCGGCGAAATCTTTCTATGGTCGCCCTCCAGGTATTAGGGTTCCGTGGAGATAATATACGCCAGAGGGGAGACCTGAAGGTGGGCCAGGGCGGCCACACCACCTGGTGGTGCGGCCTAGGGTGGCCCGCGCCAGAGGGTGGTGTGGCCCCCCTGTGGCCCATCTCCACTCCTCCTTCTTGTAATCTTCGTCTTCTGGAAAATAGGATTTTACATATATTTTCCTAGATTTTCTGATCTTCGTGAATTTTGCCTCCAAACAACACCTTTTCCATCAGAATCTTGACTGCAGCGGTCCATGCTCCAAAAGTCATCAACCATGCAAAAACAGATGAAATAACATAAGTATCACCTCTTAATATGAAATATATCAATGAATAACAGTAAATTATGATATAGAATAGTGATGCAAAATGGACGTATCAGCCGCCGTCATCTCCATCCCTAGATCGGGAGGGATCTGAAACTATTCCCGGCACCTTGCTGAAGGGGAGAATTCACGCCTGGAGGCCTTCTTCATCACCATGCAAGCCTCCAGTGTGATGCGTGAGTAGTTCATCCTTGGACTACGGGTCCATGTAGTAGCTAGATGGTTGGTTCTTCTCCTTTGTGCTATCATGGATATTGAGATGCTAATTCAGATTGATTATTGATTCTATCATGTCTTTATTATTTGTGATCTTGCATGCTTTCTCTTGTTAGTAGTTATCTTGGCCAAGTAGATGCTAGCAACTCCAAGAGTTAGTATTTATGCTCGATAGTGGGCTCATGCCTCTAGTAATCTGGGAAGTGACATAAATCTCTAAGGTAATAGATGTGTTGTTGCTACTAGGAAGAAAACAACAATCCTTTGTTCATAGAACAATCATATTGTTTACTTTACACGCAATGCGTAATGCAATTATCTGTTGCTTGCAACTTAATACTGGAGGGGGTTCGGATGATAACCTGAAGGTGGATTATTAGTCATAGATGCAGTTGGATTACGGTCTATGTATAATGTTGTAATGCCCAATCAAATATCATAGGAGTCAATATGAGTAGTATATGCATATTGCTTTCTCGATGTTTGTCAATTGCTCCGCTGTAATTTGTTCACCCAACATGTCATCTACCTTAAGGAGAGCCACCACTAGTGAACTATGGACCCTGGTCCTTTCTTTTATCATCAATCTACAATCAACTGTTTACTGCTTTCTGTTCACTTTCTGCAAACTATTACTTTCTTCCACACAATATGTTTAATCCTTTGTTTTCAGCAAAACCGGTGAGATTGACAACCTCACTATAAGTTGGGGGCAAAGTTATGTGGTTGTGTTGTGCAGGTTTCCACGTTGCTGCTGGCACCGGTAGTGCGCCCTGCCAAAGTCTAGCTAGCAACACCTGGGAGGTGTTTCCTTGCTCCTACTGTATTGATAACCTTGGTTTCATAACTGAGGGTAAACTTGCTGTTGTGCTCATCATACCTTCCTCTCGGGGTTCCCCAATGAGCTCGATATATTTTGGGACATCAAAGATCCCTCAATTCTTCATAATGTAGTCAAGCCTCCATTGTCCTCCACAAACACCTATTGATCAAGTTTTATCTTGTTGGTCCCCAACGAAGTTGGGTCCTAAGAATTTAGTCACAATAGTCTTGGCCACCCAAATGTTTATTTTCTTGACACCATGTTGGGCACCAACATGTTTGTCAAACACATTGTCCACCTCATCCTTAAGAAGAGAATAAGCATCATCAATCAATATAGGATGGGATGAGGAGTTACCCATGGTGCATGAGGAAGAAAGATGCCCCTTCTCGCGGCATATGTAGCAAGTTATTCTCTTGTTATCTTTCTTATTGGAAGATGCCACCCCTTGAGGAAGAGCTTGATTATTCTTTGGAAGATGCCCACTTATATCTTGAGGTGGATCTTGAGGCCACTTACCTTGTTGCTTCTCACCAAGAGTCTTCTTCTTCAATGTGCAAGATCTCACATGATGCCCTTCTTCCTTGCACATGAAGCACACGATGTTGGACGGATTCTTCACTTGACCTTGGTCATTCTTTCTTGTCACCCTTATGCTTGAACATGTTGGTGGGCTTGTTCTTGATGTTGGAGTTGAATCCAAGCCCACTCTTGTCATTTGAGGATCGTCGCACACCCACGATGTTCTTGAGTGTGGTCTTCCATTCATGACACTTCTTCAAGTCATTCTTCAAATAATTTACTTGAGCCTTGAGCTTATTATTTTCCTCTACATGGTTAGCAACAACAATACTAGATGAAGTGGATGCTACATTGTTAGAGCAATAAGGCAAGGAATATAATTCATCACAAGATGTAGCAATATCATGAGTGGAGACTATCACATGGCAATATGACATTTGGAGTAGATGTCATGCTAATATCCACATGAGGCTCACTAGATGCCACCTTTGACAAAATAGCCTCATGAGTCAACTTTATATTATCATAGGAAACTAGAAGGTCCTCATGCGAGCTTGAGAGCTTGGCATGACTCTCTTCCAATTTCCCATAGTTGCTAGTTAGCAAATCAAGTTGAGACTTTAGCTCAACATTCTCCTTCAAGATAGATGCTTCACAAAAAGTAGAGTTAGTAGCACAAGCATCATCTCAGGTAATTACCTTTCCTTTGCCCATAAATCTTGCACAATCGCCTGCCTTCGGCTACTCCAAGATTTGGTTTTTCTTTGACGCAACCCATGTCTACATCTCCTAGGAGAAATCGGGTGCAGGACTAGCATGACCATGGATGCGGAGGAGGAAGCATCGATGAGCATGGCGGAGGTTCTTCTTCTTCTTCTTCTTCTTCTTCTTCTTCTTCTTCTTATTCTTTCAACCTTGATACCAACACATGGCCCAAGCGATGTCAATGGACAAACCTACAAGTGAAACTTAATTTGCACATTAGTCCATATGAATTGTCATTAATTACCAAAACCACACATGGGGGCATACATGCCCTTTCGGCATGGTTACCAGTCAGTGAGCTAGTTCGGAATCCACCTGGATTCTGGCCGGGAACTTTGAAATTTTCGGCAAGACCAGAATGTCCGGTGGTGCTCAACCAGAGTGTCCGGCCCAAGTCGAAATGTCCAGTGAATTTCGACTGGACACTCCGGGTTAAGTGAACACAACAACTACTTTTTCTAGGCCCCTATATAAAGGGACCTTCTTCTACCTTGGACAACTGGTCGTCCCCAACCTCAAGAACCCTAGAAGCTGAGCCACCAAATCTTCAAGATCTCCTCTCTCAACCATCCAAAGCTCTTGAAGTTTGGAGAATCGAAGGAGAATACACCAATCTAAATCTTCACCAAAGCGATTTGAATTTCCCCCTCATTCCCTTGAGCCTCCTTGCTCTAGTGTTTCTTAGGAAACCCTAGGTTGTGTTTTTAGTTCTAACTTGCTTGTTGTCATTATGGTAGCTAGCCTTGTACTTGGAAGCCTCCGTTCCATTGTGGAAGTTTGCTCCAAGCTTGTTGTAAAGGCTCCGATTCCCGCCTCGAAGGGTACTGATAGTGGAAAAGTGGACTAGGCCACTTGTGGCAGAAGTTCACTAGAGAATAGGGTGAGACCTTTGTGGCGTGGTGGTCTTAGTATCACCCACCCCTCCAACACAGACATACTTCCCCTAAAAAGGAAGAAACTATGGTGAATCAAATCCTGTGTCCCCATGTGCTTCACTCTCGGTTACCTCTTCCTTTGACCACTCTTTTGTTTGTGTGGTGCTAGTAGCTAGGTTGTCATATAGTTAAATTCACCTTAGTTGCATATCTAGAGAATTTACCATTGTGTCAAGTCTAAATTGAAAAAGAATTAAAATTTAGAGTAGCACCTATTCACCCTCCTATAGGTGCCCATACGATCCATTTCACTAAGGTTCTATGATCAAAGTTTGAAATCAAACTTGCACTTAAGTTGGTGTTTAATGCTATTATTGTTGCCTACTGTTATATGTTGATCATGATCCTTTAACTTGTCCATTGTTGCTTGTTGTCTCTCTTAAGCCAGGGTTAGAATTATGTTGCCTAGATTGTTCTTTTAAAACCCTCAAACATCTATTTTAATCCTTTGGATTTTATAACAATATGGATTGACCAATGGTGACTCCAACATTTTAACCATAACAAATGGTTTATTGTGTTTTGTGTGTTTGAAGGTTCAAGAAGAAGATATATATATATATATGATTTTATTTTTGTACTTTATGTATAGGTTATTATCTTCTTGTAATTTTCTCCTTCTATTCGTTTGGTAAACAATCATTTACTCATTTTATTACTAATAAGAATTTCCTTAAGATCATTGTCATATTTTCATTATATTTTTGTGAAATTTATTTATTTTATTACAAATATTTGAATTTGAACTCAAGTTTGAATAATTCATACTTCCAACTTAAATTCAATTCACTTTGTATTGTTCTAGTTCAACTTAGAACTAGACTTCATGTGTATGTGTGTATATGAGTCCAAAGACTCTTTTTCTTTCTTTTGTTTTAAATATGAATTTCCCAAATTTGAAAATAAACAAAGGCCATGTCCAAATTTAGACCAATTCTTAGTGATAACTTGGCTCTAATGCCTCAGTGGTCCAAATTTTAATCACTTTGTCAATTTTAAACAGAAGCTCGAAATTTCCCCATATTTTCAGATGCATGCTATGCAAATGGACACATATCCTAAATCTACCCTTCTCGTATCCTATTTCTTCGGGCTGGTACAAAAAAAATTATATGTATTCCTAGGAAAAAGCAATCTTTACCTTGATTAATATACACTCCATTATCATTCATTAAGCAAACTAAAGCAAAGTGAAATATTCTTAGCAATTAAAATTGTCTTATGGAAGGTAAAATACAAAGATACCGAGATAGTCGTCGAGCTCTCTTGACATCTACCACAAACTATGCCTGACAAAAATCACATACAAAAGCATACGTCCTCCATAGAAGCTATAATACTCCGAGACAAAGACTGCAAGATGAGATCGCCTGCATATGGAGCGATATTGATGTGTCTGGCCAGCGAGACAATGTCCACGACAAACTCTCTACTGGCGGGCATGGTCTCGCTAGCTGTATTATGATGTTGAGAGAACTTAAGATTGGACCACACAGTTGGAGAAAACCCTGTAAATAGGTTGTGGACCTCGCCACCCCCATATCTGGCCAGTGCCAACTCGTATAACCATTTTTAGAATTGTTGGAGGCACAAAAATCCTGTTTCCAGTTTTTCTTTAAATAAAAACGAGTTGTAGTGAGCTCGTCAGCTGGTTTCGGCTAGTGCAGGAAATCCATGGATTGTTATGTGTTTTTTATTCTTTAGGATTCTATTGGAGAGTTTTCCGGATAACTGTTTTCTCCTAGACTACTTTTTAGTTTTTTTGTTCATTTGATTTTCTGTCGAAGAAATGCGTGGTTCCTCTAAAAAAAATATATTACGCTGAAAAATATGTGAGGACGATGACAGCCCAACTAAGTACGTTTAAGATTGATTGAAACAACTAAATATGAGCTCTCCCTCCTTCTCACAAGAAAAAGAAGTAAACCACAGTGAAGGACACACTCTCTTCTGTCCTGTCTCACTGACGCTCGCACACGCAGTAGAGAGAGGGAGGACAGGGGAGCAACTCGGGCTGCTGCCACCAGCTGATAAACCAAATCGACAGCCGCGGCGAGCTACATCCATTCCCATCTCCAGCTGCTCGCCTCCGAATCGAGCTCAGGTAATTACCTTTCCTTTGCCCATAAATCTCGCACAATCGCCTGCCTTCGGCTACTCCAAGATTTGGTTTTTATTTGACGCAATCCATGTCTGCATCTGCGCGCGCGTCTCCCAGGAGAAACCCGGTGCAGGAGCAGGACTAGCAGGACCATGGATGCGGAGGAGGAAGCGTCGGTGAGCATGGCGGAGGAAGAGGAGGAGGAGGAGGACGCCGGCAGCGTGGCTCTCGGCCCCCAGGTTCCCCTCAAGGACCACCTGCAGCTCCACAAGGCATGCATAATTCCCCACCTTGCCTCCCCATCTCCTCTTTTTACTCGAAGTATTGATCTCGATTCTCGTCGCTTACATCACGGATCTGTCCGTACACAGGAGGGGGAGGACGACAGCCTGAGGAGATGGAAGGAGCAGCTCCTGGGGGACGTCGACACCACCAAGCTCGGAGGTGCTCACCGACTGCTGCTACTACTACGAGCTAGCCTCAGGAAATGAGATGCATTTTTACTGAACTGTCTGTCTGAGTCTGACCGGCTGTTCCCTTGCTATCCATGTTCACTCAGAGAGCGCGGAGCCGGAGGTGACCGTCCTGAACCTGACCATCCTGGCGCCGGGGAGGCCGGACCTGCTCCTGCCGATCCCGTTCGCGGACGACAGCGGCAGGGGCCATGCCGCCGCCTTCGTGCTCAAGGACGGCAGCCCCTACAGCTTCCGCTTCTCCTTCGCCGTCGCCAACAACATCGTGTCGGGACTCAAGTACTCGCACACCGTCTGGAAGGCCGGAGTAAGAGGTGGCGACTCGTCTCTGCTTGTCCTTCAGTTCATGACTGCCACTGCCCAGAGATATATGTACAGCTACGATGACGATGCTGGTAATCTCCACATGATAATGTCTGTAAATAACTCGGTAGATCCTGCTCTTCGTTTCGCAGTGGAGAACCAGAAGGTGATGCTGGGGACGTTCGGCCCTCGGCAGGAGCCCTACACCTACGACGCCGAGGAGGACACCACCCCGAGCGGCATCTTCGCCAGGGGTTCTTACTCTGCTAAACTGAAGGTACATCATCTTGGAACGGGCACGACTAGGACATACTGATAGATCTACCATAGCATGTTATAGCTAGAGAGTTAGTTGTTGCAGTGAACCTTTCTTACACCAACCAGCCTATAATTTCTTCTGAATTTTGGGTTGCAGTTCGTGGACGACGACGGGAAGGTGTACCTGGACATGAGGTACTGCTTCGAGATCAGGAAGGACTGGGGAGGAGGAGCCTAACACTAACATGGGTCAGTAGTAGGAAAATGTGACTGCTTTAGGCTGCTAGGTGCGTATGGCTGGGAGGCCTGGAGTTGATCTGCATCCCATTTTGCCTTGTATGGTTTGGTTACCTGCTCCTCTCTGAATTTGCATGTTGACAGTTAACTGGTACTACCGTGTTGGCACCATGGCTGACACGGGTAGTATTTTTCATGTGCTCCGGTCTGCCTGATTGCCTCGCAGACGTAGGAGCAATGGCTACTTATTTCTTGATGGACTCTTCAGTACAAGCCTCGAATTGTAATCTGTACGTGGCCACCAACTCATTTGAGTTCTTTGGCCGACTTTCAGTTTTGGGGCCGCCTCCTTGTGCTTGGCCATCTCACTCTTAAGATGGTAAAGCTCTTATATAAGGAGTCATTTGCTTTGTTACAGATTGATGAAGGATCGGGATGGTTAAGCTAGAGGGGAGGGGTGAATATGTTTCTATAACTTTTTTTTCAACAAATTTTGGGCTTTGTGGATAACAAAGGTGAAACGAATATGACATGAATATGCGTCTCAATGTTCACTTCCTTTGGGGGGGTGTAAACTATCATTCCTGGAGCGATGTCATGAAGGACCTCCAAACGCCACCAAAGGCTCACCTTTCTTCCTTGAGCATCCTCCCGAAAGCATGAGCTAAATCACTGGAGATAGGCCTTCAAGTGAGCTTCCTTGTGGGCGGCCCTAGCATGCCCATCGTTACCCATGAACCCAAGAGTAACAAGTAATTTGATTGGTTCAAAGGGAATCACTTTTTGTTTGGATGACACAGTGATGGTGATCCCCTCTCTCTTTTCCCAAAGGGATTTGATGGGAGATCCAAAAAGTTGGGAAGGCCAAAAATGAAGGACATAAATATTATCTTTTTCAGTATAAATTTTGAGAAGAATAACCTTAAATAGGTCTCTCGAATTATGCCTGTTATAGCTTTCCCGCACGCTCCGGAGGTGAAGGCTGGAACCTCTAGGCTAGATATCTCGGCCATCCCGATTCCAGAAATCATTCTAGTTGGATCTCGAGGTAGAACCAGCGGCTATTGGATTGTCCCGGATAAATCTTAGAATATTATCACAATTCTAGGTGACCCAGGTATCAAGTCTGAGCTTCTCGACCCGACTTCTCTAAACCTGCACAACAAACATGAATAAACTGTACATATGAGGTTTCTCACTGTTTTCCTTGGATTTTCTCAAACTTGGGACATGGGAAAAGATATTTCTAGTTATGTGAGAGCAGAGCAAGTTCATCTTCCAAACCCTCTTAATAGTGCCTCTTTTCCTCTGACTCAAATCATAAGATAAAAATGATAGAATTTAAAGACGTCCATCTCATATTTTAATATTGCTGCACCATCTAAGGTTTTGGCTACATGTCTTTGCTAATTTGTTTTTGTTCTATTGAATTATGTACTCCCTTCCTCCGTTAAGAAATAAGTGACTTGGATTTGTGTAGATTCGTATGTATCTAGTCGTATTTTAATGTATAGATACGTGTGAATCTACACAAAGCCAGGTCACTTATTTCTGGACGGAGGATCATATGTTTATGTACTCTTCTGTAATGGAACAAACAATTTGTTGCTGGATGACGCATAGTACTCCCGTTTGTTCATTAATGTAAGACTCCTTTAGGTATTTTAAAGTGGACAAGGTACACTCCAAGATGTATAAAACATGCCTACGTATATTCGTTTTAGAAAAAAGACTAGAATGTCTTACATGAGGAAGTACTTTTTTTTGTGAGCCACACGGGTGCTTTGAGGAGAACCCGGTGAGCTTGTGGAGCCATGTGGCATGTGCCACCCAGTTTTTTAAGGGTAAAATTTTACTTTTTTTTAGACAATTAAGGGGTAATTTGCTACACCTTTTTTTTTGAGAACTAGTAATTTGCTACACCTGGGGCTCCCCTTGGAAAAAAAGGCTTCGGTTACGATAAGGTGTCCAGCCCAACAGGCCGCAACATCGTGCCCAAAGCACACTAAACCAAAACAAAGCCCATTCCACGTCGACCTACCGGGAGAGAAGCCGACAAGCCATTCCACGTGTCCTCTTATCCACAGCACTCATATATAAGCTTCCCCGCAAACACTTGACTTCTCCCCGTCGTCTCCACTCTCCATTCGCGTCAAGAAAAAAAAATCCCCAATCCACCCACGACCCACCCACCACCGCTCCCTCTTCCTCCTCCCCGCCCAGATCTGCCGAGCCTCGCCGGCGGCGGCGTTGGACCCGCCATGCCTCGGACGGCGCAGGGGCTCTCCCCTCTGCTCCGCGACGACGCCGCTCTCATCTTCCCCTCCGCCCGCTGCTGCTCCCACCGTCTGAAACCCTGGTCTTGGCACCCCCATACCCTCTACTCCTCCTAGCGCGCGCCGCCCGTCCTACCCTCCCCTCCCCCCGCCGCCCGCCCCCGTTCTTCTCTCTGTCCAGGGCCTCTCGCGCCCTCTTCTTCCTTCCCCACTTCGTAGCTAGACTTCTCTGTTCCTGGCTCTGCTCACTGGTCAGTCAGTGCTGTGCAGTGCGAGCTCGTGTGGGATTGGATCGGCTGCCGGCGCTCGGGCTCGGCGCTGGGACTGGGGTATACCACCGCTGACCCCTCTCTTGATTTATGCCGACAAATCTGCACGTACACGCACCTAGTAATATCAGTCTGCTCGATTGCTCTGTGTGCCGTCCGTTTAAATTTTTATGATCAAGGATTCTTATGCTAGCGACCCTTAGAAATTTGTCTACAAGCGTATATATATATGTATATACTCCAAGTGCCTTTTTTTTTTGTATAGCGTGTACGCCTATGAGGGTAGTCTAATCTTGAGAAGCACCCGACGTAAGAGCAATTTAGCTGTTCATGTTTTGTAGCATCAGGAAGGCAGCTCACGGTGGGTGGTTTATGGTTGTTCAATGGATGCAGGAGCTTAGCCTGCTGCTACTGTTCTACGAAGCCAGTTGCTTGATGGATGGTCGTTCCAGTGGTCTTGGGGAAGTGCCAGCGGTGGCATCCGATGGCGCCTCTTCCGCTGACACTCGCGGCACGGACGTCCTGCCAGAGAAGCAGTCTGCCCTTGATGGAGCTCCTCGGCAGCCGCAGAACGCAGATGGCTCGTTGGAGGATGGAGCGAGCGTGGATTCCTCCGAGCCGTCGGTCAGCTCAGGGGTGAGGAAAGACCTCCAGAAGTGCGCGACGTTTCCATCGTCTGCTGCCGAGGTCGGACGGGAGGGTTCATGCTGCGATGCGGACGGTGCGCCCAAGGATGCTCACACCTACCAGCGCTCCGTGTCCTTGCCTGTGAGTACCTCATGTTAAGAATTCATTTCTTACTATGTAATACTCCTATATGAAATGAGCTTCTAGTCTGTCTTGCATTGTCAATTTGACCACAGCTCTAATGTCCAGCGGCAGACCAGTTCCCCGCTGATGGCCTGTCCCAAGCTAGTTTAAAAATGTACTGAACTACTGAAATAACTTCCCAGTTTCCTGACCTGTCACCGCATTGTTTGGAGGTTCAAGGCTCAGTGTATACGGACGACAAATGTCCATACTAGCAAGAGTGGGCAATGGGGTTTATAAGAGTGCTGATCATGTTTAATATGTTGCTATAATTATTTAATCTTATTAACGAACCATGAGTGAATGTTTAGTGCCAACATGTATGGCATGTTGCTCATCGTGTATAATGTTGTAAACTGCATGTGGTACAATAGCTTGGGCTGTTCTCTGCGTTATGAACAAGTATGGCAATACAGGGCAAATGATACAATGTTGACCTGCATAACTCGCTGTGCTCGTTTCTTCATCTGTCGTATCGCTGAACTGGGGCATGCTCCTCTAGCTGTATCCTGTAGCTATGCATGCAGGCCTACAGTCTTTGGTTGTAGTCTCAATTTGCTAGTGTAGACAACCAAAATTGCTTGTGCATTCATGTGAACCAATTGGCTTTTATCCGCATCACATTGACCAGTTGCGATGTGCTCTGTGGAACGTTGTGGCAAGTCAGAAATAATTTTGTGGTTATTAATGTAGCGTAATGAGGAAACTAACCAATCTCTTCCTTTTCTTATCTCTGCAGCCACCTGTGAAGCTCATCTCTGCTATAAAAGGAAGCCGCCAAAAGAATGGGGTGCCATCCCCGACAGAGAATCGCCACATCAAATGGGCGGAGGACGTGTATGATCCCCCTGTCACATCTGTTTCTCATTCTGTGAACAACAGTTACAAGAGACAGCCCAATCCCCGTAAGAAGGACAAGAGCAAACAGAAACAGAAGCAGAAGGGCCGATCCAAGAAGAAAACAAAGAATGCTAACCAGAATCCTGCTGTAACCCAGACTCCTGGGTAAGATCGCTAGTACTTTACTGCTGTTAAGTTGCCTTGCAAATCTATTTGACGTAATTTGCTGATTTCTGATGCGTGTGCTTGCCAGGCTGGAAGAACTTGGCACCTCCATTGTTAGAGAAGCTCCAGCTGATCCTGGCAAGCATGAGACCGAGGTCTTGGACTACGGCATCAGCAGCCAAGATGCCAAATGCGGAAGCAGCTTCCTGCTTGAGACGGTTGCGAAAATGCATTTCTCCACCGCCGAGGCTTCATGAAAAAGCTAGAGGGAGACTCCGGACTCTACCAGACACATCTTCGCTATGTAAATACGACGGCTGTACATAAATAAGTCATGTGTGTTGTTATCACCATGTATCTCCAGTTATGTTGTTGTGCTAGAGGACTTTTACCCTAGCCGGATTTTGTAGCAATCACCAAGATTTTTGTACTGGTTTTTGTATGTAACTAGTCCAGCTGGACAAGGACAAAAGTATTATCAATCTTATCATGCTGCAGTTACTATGTGAGCCCTTGCTGCTTGTGGCATTGTAGTTCTCTGTAGTAGCTAAATTTTCTGCTGGTAGTCAGTTTGATTACTGAAGGCAGTGTTCCAAATCACTGTTATTCAGAACAACATTGTGCCTGCTTTTCCTTAAAAAACATCTGCCAGCTTCATCATATCCAGATGGATGTTCAGGTGAAAAATGTACTACCAAATCATTGAATTCTGATGGTTTGTGCACATGGAAATGTTCCAAATTATTGCAGTATGATACATTTATAGTACACTATGAAAGTGCTTACAGAGATTTTGAATATAGTTCCTACCAGCCTTGGTGAAAGCAAAACACTCCCAAACTCAATCCGATGAGTCGTGGTAGTTTGAAACCTATTCCATTCATTCAGTGGAGATACTTCAAGCAGAGGACAAGGCTTACTAATGGTAGTATGGTACATTCAGAACAGGATCCAATCCAACCATCGAAATGCAACTTAACTTATCAGCTAAGAAAGGATTTCCAGATCAACAAACAGTCACGCGAAAACCATAGATTTGATGTTGCCCTAGATACGGCTTAGATCTTGCTTAGGTGGTACATAATGGCAACTCGATCACGATTGCCTCACGGTAACAATAACAACTCACGACCAGCGTCAGTGAGATTGCTAAATCCTCATCGGAGGCTCATAGTTGCTTGGGTAGTGGCAGGGCACAAGCCTAACCGTAGCTCAGTTTGCACGGCCTTGGATAACATCGAAGCCGACCTCATCAGCATCTGTCGCCTGCAGCTCCACCTGGATGCCGTCGAGCTCCCTCTTGAACCTCTCCTTGGAGCTCGCGTAGATCATCTTGCTTCGCACACGCGCTGTATCAGGAGACCTGTACCGACAGTCAAAGCGAATAAGATACTACAGTATTGCATCGTGATGAATCGCAGAAGAGAGGGTTACGTACCAGGCGACAAAGAATATCTTGCTCTTCTGGCAGTTCTCCTCGGTAACAAAGTCATAGTCGAATATGGCATATCTGCATTCATTGGCAGGGAGGCTAGCGGCAAAATCATCGTAGTTCAGGACGGGCTCGCCGACCTTCTCCACAACAACCATCTTCTTCTTATCGTCAATCTTGTAGATGATGAAGCGGTGGGTTCTCTTCGCCTTCAGCTCCAGGAACCTGAGCTTGCATTCATCGTCCACAGCCATGCCCGATGCTGCGTTCGCCTAGAGTAAAAGTGCAGGTCAGTTAGCAGTCACATTAAGAAACAGACGGTTTATCGACTTTTAAAAGAGTACTTCCGCAATAAATGTTGGTGAGGCCAACTGATTAAGAAGGAACAGGTGATGGTGCTGCTGCTGCATCATGGCAACTGCAATTAGCTGCACCTTTCCAAGAGTAAGATTGGCTGTAGTAGGGTTGCCTGTAACTATCATCTGAACTAAACCAATTGACTGCAGATGCCCTGTCGGGATAGCTGCTGTGGAACAGACGTGATTCCACGAAACGGGCCTATTCGGTGGTTCTGAACCGCAGCTGGCAGAACATCGACATAGCACAAGCTATTAAGGCAATTTGCAGGTCCACATCCAACAATGATTCTGGATGGTTGCAGATAGCAAATGTAAAAAAACATGACCAAGGACCATACATCACATTGCTGCCATATAAAAGCAACGCAATGAGATGACTCAGCGCATCTTCCTCTGACTCTCTTCAGTTCCATGTATTACACTATCGGCTGCAAGATTTTGAGGGTTGAGATTCCATTTAGGAAAGTAACAACAAGCAGTAATGTGGAGTTGCCGACCCGCTATTCGCAGATTACAAGTCCATAGGACATCCCAGTCGCCAACTTCCCACATCTCATGATTGGTCAGAACACACTAGCAGATGGAACCGATAAACTACATGACTCCTGCAATAAACTTTACAGGTTGTCGAGGTTTCCTAATCCTGACGACGACACGCCATGGGTCACCGGCTACTGACCTATTACAAATTAAAACGCTACCATTACCAGTTGAATGACCGAAATAAAGGTACATGTCCCAATCCATGTAAACTTTTAGGCCCGACCGTAGATTCGTCAGAACACAAGAAACACTAGGACGCAATCTAAAAATAACCTGGAACTCTAGCTGTGCAGCACGAATCCGAGACAGAATGAATGCATCTCTGGCCAATTGCTACATCGCGAGGATCCCAAGTCCACGCTGAATCGCGCGCATTTTAGAAGAGATCTTACCTAGTAAGTAACTAGGTACTACCTGGTCCTGGGTGGTCTGAACTGTGGGGAAAAAAGGTGTCAAAAACTAACTAACTGGAGTTTCAGCAGGGAAACAAAAGGATGACACCCATCGGCGACAGATTTCACCGCATCATTCGTTATTCAGAGAGAGGGAGCAGAAATACATGGGCGCGTACAGTGAACAGATAGATGGGTACTGTACATAACAGCAAGAACAAAGAACTGGTTAAGAACAGATGGAGTTTTTATTTTAACGGGATAGATTGGTATACCATTTCAGCCGCCTCTCCGGAGACGACCGCGCTGAGAAGGAAGAGAGAGATTCGATGCCTTCGATCTCTTCCCTTCGCCCGCTTCTCTCTGAGTTGCGGCTGCGGCGGCTGCCTGGAGAGAGGTGTGGGGCAGGCTGGGGGTGGGGGTGAGCGTGGGTGGTGGGAGGAGGGCGGTGTGGTATTTGTGTGTGGGAGTCGCGTGGGATGGACGCGCGGTTCGCGGCATATTTTCTTTTTCCTCCTCGCGCCATTTTCCCTTTTCGTTGGCGGGCACCGACCGCGGGCCCCACGCTCCAGAGATATTCCTCGTCTGTTGCGCTTCGTCCTCCTGCACCGCCCGCGGTAGCCATTAGCCTTTTTTTTTACGAGGGGTCGGTAGCCATGAGCCACCCGCGTGTGTTCTATGGGCCCCAACTTCCGAATGGAAGTGGCCCGGGGCCAAGCGGGCCAGCACATCAGCGTTACTGATCAGGCTTCCCATCTCTCCACCCGTGATGCCTCATATGGGCTCCGGTCCGTTTTTTTGCCTCATATGTTGACAACGAGGTCGTGGCGCCTGGCGCTTGGCCTGCTCCCGCCGCCAGTCCTGCGCGGACCACCTCAGTGGACTCCGGTGCCGCCGAGGGTGTTTCTTGTTAACATGGACGCAACAATTTTTGAAGATGTCGGCAAGATGGGCGCGTGTGTGGTGGTTCGGAACAACGCAGGCTTTTGTGTTGAAGCGTGTTGTCATCACATGCCGGGGGTTGCCCCGCCAGAACAGGCTGAGGTGTTTGGCACTTCAGCAGGCGGTTCGGTCTGCGCAGGAGGAGGGCTTGGCCGAGGCTCGGATTGTCTATCTCTGGTACAACGGCTCCCGTCGTCAGCGCAAGATAGATCTTTGGTGGGCATATTGGTCGAGAAAATAAAGGACAGGGCGAAGTCGTTCACATCGGTGTCTTTTATTCATGTGAAACGTAGTTTGAATGAAGCAGCACATGTTTTAGCAAAGTCTTGTATTCTTTTTACTTCGAGTGAGATTTTCCATTCTGTTCCGGATTGTATTCGGAGAACTCTATGTATTGACGTTATCTAATCAATAAAACGTTGTTTCGATAAAAAAAAAATCGGCCGGAGCATCCGTCCTCGGGTTGTCGGTACGTGACTAGTACTACTTCCTAAAGGATCTCTCTTTGTTGTTTGATTTACTGTTTCAAATTCATGTGCCCTGTTTGAATCCTACACGGAGTAGCTCCGGATCTGTCGATCCAAAATCGACCCGGACGCTTTTCTGCCGATTCCGGCAGAGAGTCGCATCGTATTGATTCCGAAGAAGACTTGCTCGCGCGTGTATATAGAGAGGCGGCTGGTTCTCACCCAAACAATCAAATCGCAGTGGTGCAGAACCCAAACCAGATGGCAAGCGCAAGTTTTTTCGCGGAGGAAGATCTGGTGGATCCGCAGGTTCAGAAAAGCACGGCGGAGGAGTCGGCCGGTAACGCTGCACAGATGACGACGGAGACGATCAAGAAGAAGAAAAAGATCTTGTATGAGGAGCCAGAGTGGTATGTGAAACAAGTACTCTCGTACAAGCCAGAACCCCTCGAGGAACCAGAGGTGCCCGAGTTCATCATCAGGAACGACCCCGTGCTGGCGGCCAACCTCTACGTCATGTTTGCCAACACGGCCCTGTACGACGAGTACAAAAAAGATGAGATGCTCCAGAAGCAGAGGAACTTTAGGCAGCAGTTAAAGACCCAGAGCAAAGTCACCCGTGAGATTGAGGTCGATGAAGACGACGATAGGTACGACACCGACGGCGGCTCAGCTACCGGTGGAAAAGGACGGAGGAGACACCGCCCTGGTGTCATGAAAAAGCATGATGGAAATACCATGAAGCTAAATTGAATTCAGATTACAGTAGTAGTATTTTCTGTTACTTAGCCTTTTTCGAAATGTAAGTTGTTGTATTTTGATTTTTTAAGATAAGACTGTGAACAACAATTGCTCTATTTATACTCGGCGGTGATGATCTCGTGATGGTCTTGTCGATGGGAACAATGAACTTGTAATATATTTGTGAAGTTTATGGCTTGGACGGACGGCCAGCTCTGCCACCATCGCCGACGGCAGACGCCCCTTGCCAACCACCGATCGCCACCACCTCCTCAACCGCGTTCCCCACCACCACGTGCTCCTCGAACCGCACCATGGCGCCCATCTTCTGCCGGAACTCTGCCACCGCCGCCTCGTCCAGCTCCTGCACAGACGCATCGTCATCAAATCAATGCACATACATCATTTAGGAATGCTGCCGTTAATTGTCATGAGCTGTGTGTTACCTTCTCCCTGTGTCCGTTGACGACAGCCGTGGAGAAGGTGTAGCTCTTCTCAGCGTTCTTGTGCTCGGACGGGCGCAGCGTGATCTCGGCGTGCTCGTCCCTGCCGGCCTTGCTGTCGAGGAAGCGCACCACGGTGACCTGCACTCCGGGGTGCTCCGCCATCCTCCTGGCGAGCTCGAGCGCCTCCCGGTCGTCCGGCCCGCCGAAGAACATGATGCACACGCCGTGCGCGACCTGCTCCGAGCTCACCTGCTCGCCGCTGCCGAATCCCGGTCGACGAGGACGGCCACGGACCTTCACCATGAGATGAACAACCAGGATCCCCACGACCAAGGCATCCAATGGCTATAAATAAAAGCCTCTTAAAATCCCTTAATTTGTCTTAGATTAATTACAGCAATATGTAGATCACTGTAGATTACTTATATCCAAACTGAGTTCGGTTCTCTGATTTTTATGTTACTCATCATAAACGCACATGGCAAAGAAAGACATGGCAAAGGTTCTTTGCCGTGTGCTCTCGGCAAAACGCACGGCAAAGGACTGATTTTCCAAATACATGGCAAAGTAAAGTACTTGACGACGACAGACGGACTAACGACGCCGTCCTCGTCAGTTCGCCGTGCGGCGTGGCTTCGTCGTGTGCCCGCCCTATCCTCTTTGCCGTGCGCTTTAGTGTAAGAAGGATCGCAAGTTCCCATGGTTAGATGCTTGTGAATCAACGAATTGAAAACCCGGCTGAGTACTGCACCCGTGTTGGTACTTCCAGATAATACCAAGAGTTTTGATGTGCACTATGAGGCATCCATAAGAGGTCTAGGAGACGTCCTCATGCAAGAATACAAAGTGATTGGCAATGGATCAAGACAACTCAAACCCAGTGAACTCAATTACCCCATCATCCATGATTTGGAACTAGCAGCTATTGTCCATGCTTGATCGTAAGACAAGCAGCCATAACTGAAATACAGTTCACAAATAAAATAGTAACAAAAGTCTGATGAGCTGAAACAATGATATATGGCATAGCTAGAATTAATGCGAAGTCTGATGATGGATCTAATTGAGTTTCCTAGTCTCTCCGTGGTGCTTCTTCATGACGCCTGGGAGGTGCCTCCTACGCCCTCGATGTAAAGGAGCAAACTCCTTGTCTTGGTTGTAGTCCTCGTCGACCTCCACCTGGTATGTGACGACGCCCTTGGCCTTGAGCTGCCGCGTGAAATCCTCCTTGCGCTCCAGCATCCACCGGTCGAGGCTCTCTGCGACCGGGGCCGTCTCGGCGAGCCTGATGTAGAATGCCGCCGCCATCTCGGGGAAACACCTGATCATCTCGTCCGGTATGTCCGTCTTGAAGGGCTCGGGCTTGTAGTTCATGACGCGCGTCACCTCGCACGCTGGCACCTCGCACAAGATCGTCTTCTTCTTCTTCTTGGTCGCCGTCGCCTGCTCTGCGGGGCTTCCTGTTCCCGCTGGCTCGTCATCGGACGCCGTGTTCATCTGAAGTTGCGGATGTGGTGGTGTGTGCTCTTCGGAGGAGGAGGAACCTGAGCTTGCGGCCATTGGGATCTCTCGTAGTACTGCAGTTGATTGGATTGTTTGGATGTGAAAACTAGCCAGCTGATCTCCATGCATGTTTATAGTAGTACGTAGCAGACCGAGTGTTTATAGTTCTTGTGGGATTCCAAGTTTTAAGCGGAGACTATTTGATTCCAAGGAGGACTGGTCTGCGCGTGTCGTGTGTCTCTGCAGGGTTCGATTCGAGTCCGTCGCTATTCGACCAATTTTGAGTAATCCCGGCCAATAATTCTTCAGGCGCGCAATTTTGAGCCACAGCGTGTATTTTGTAATATAAGGAGGGGCTTGGACACGTACGAGCTGGACTTGGACACGTACTCATGCGGGCGGGCGGGTACATGCCGTACGTCCTTGGTTCAGCGGCGACAGATTTTCGTCTCTCTTCGGACTGACTCGATGGTAGGTTACAGAACCGTAGTACGTGCCAGACAGGCATAGCTAGCTACTACTACATCATACTACACCCTCCGTCCTAAAAAATGCTGCAAATTTGTCTAAATTGATATATTTCAATATACTAAAATGTATATGCGAACTAGAATACGATATTTTTTTCTTTCAAAATGGGGAGCGAAGACCCGGCCTCTGCATCAAGCGACACACAACCTTCATTTATTACTAGAATAATAAAGTCTGGCAAAATTCATTACAAAGATCATACAACAAAGACCGCTAAAGCAAAACACCGAGCATAACGATAAAGTATCGCCATCTCTCCGACGAGACCTCGCAAACACCCAAATATCTCATGCAAGCGAGGAGCCCAGATCCTTCGAGCATATCCACGAAACGGTGCCCACGCACTCATTCCGGATGTCGTTGCCTCCACTATCTTCCGCAAAATCATCTTCAACATGTAGATCGATGCGCCAGCTCTTGCCACACGATATTTTTTTTAGAACGGAGGAAATAAATATCTACCCTAGCTAGTCGGAGAGATGATGCTACGCCAACCTAGTAGGCAGCCAAGTTCTTGTTTGGACAAAACCTAGCTAATCAACCTAGGTATCCCTATGGCTATACTCAGGACCAGCCCATAGGGCGAGGCAAAGGGGCACTTACCCCCGGGCCAACGAGGTAGGGACCCCGGGCAAAGACTTTTTGTTATCTATATTAGTCTTCTATTTTTGAGACAAAGATATTCTATAATATAAATTGTCCAAGGTGTAGTCTACTAGTATTGCTCTTCTCTAACTCTTTTTTCTTAAAAACATACTTCATTTAAAAAAAAATGATGCCACATTTCTTCTAGACTCTTCAAATGTATAGACTATGCTCATACGTCTTTACAAGGTTATGAGTATTCATTAGAGGAGACTAAAGATGCGATCACATGATTATACCATTTTACAAGCGGCTCTCATCTGATTCCAACGCTACATGTGTGAGAGACTATTCTGTCCTATATTTATCGTGTGCCTAATATGTTTGTACTTTTATCCATTTTTTGCACATGCATATGGATCTCTTACTTCCATAATGTTGTTTTGTGATTAAATTCTAGAGGTATGTATATATACGTGTATACAAGAAGCAATTGGTATACATAAATATCATGCATGGTTCATAGTTGGCTCGATAAATATAAATAAATAGTTTCGAAATTCTTCACCAAGATTCCAAAGACAATGGATCTATCAAATATATATAGTATATAACTTGTTGTTGTGTGAAGATGCGGTGGAGCTTGACAGACATTGTTGAGCAAAAACTCTATTCATGCTTGAACATAGAATAATTTTTAAAATTTTACATAAATATTAAATCTTTAAGATTTTTTTGGAGTAGGGGGGCAATGGCCCCCCCTTCACTAATACGTACTCTGCAAAATTTTACATAAATATTAAATCTTGCTGTATCTTGTTTTAGATCGACTCCATCCGGAAAATGCCAGCAAGAAATTGAATTTGAATTGTTCGGTTATCAGGTTCCTAATGGTAGAACGGCCGGGGATAACGAATAACCCATAGATTTGTCACGTGCAGTATCAAGGAGCAGTGTGGTAGAGCAATTTATGGTTATCGCCGCCGATGCTGGAGGCCAGGCACAGTCTTTTCGTTGGATTGATAATTGGTACAACTAGGGATTTGGAGGAGATGGCGGTCTAGAGCAATCTTCCGAGTAAGTAACAGCCTGGTCTAGAACTCTCAACAAATTGAGTAAACCCCAAGCCCTGACTACAGATTTTCTTAAATGATACATGTGTGTTTGTTTTAACTTTTTTAACTAATCAGATATTCCAGGAGTGCTATAACAGCTGTCACAAATTGCTTTGGTTTTTCATCCCAGGTACATGCGAATTTAGACAAATTCAAGTCACTTATTTTGATGAGTTTCTCCAACGCCATGCTACAAGAAACCTTACTTGTAAATCCTTCTATTTTTTGTTCACGAATTTATCAGACATTAACATAACGTGTGCATATCAGGCTATAAATCCTTCTCCTTATGTACAATTATATTTCCATTAAAGTTAACATGTACAGCAGTAGTACAGGTCTACTCCAACAGATAGACAAATCGGTAGGTGCGGAATATAACAAATTAGAAACATAGGTAATGTTGTGCAAAATTCCAAGGACTGAGAGATTACAAACTGGTGTAATTGAGGGGTCCATTTGCAATCTCCAGAAGTCATAGCACGGATCTTACAGCAAGGTTGAACGGCCAACGATAAGACAGAGACCCTAAACACTGTGTGGATTTTGTTTTTCGTCACTTCAAACCTGAATGAACCTACGCCTAAAAGAACTAGATATACTCTTTTAACAAAGCTAGAACATCTTATATTTTGAAACGGAACGAGTACATGTTAATGAAACAGCCTATGCAACCAAAAAAAAACTATAAGATCTGAATTCAGTTTAGCTTGGTGGTATTTCTATCTTGCTTTTTCACGACGCCAGGGCGGTGTCTCCTCCGTCCTTTTCCACCGGCAGAGCCGCCGGCGGCCTCATACCTATCGTCGTCTTCATCGACCTCGATCTCATAGGTGACTTTGCGCTGTGTTTTTAACTGCTGCCTAAAGTTGCTCTGCTCCTCCAGCGTCTTCTCTTTAGTGTACTCATCGTACAGGGCCATGTTGGCCATCATGACATAAAGGTTCGCCGCTAGGACGGGGTCGTTCTTGACGAGGAACTCCGACACCTCCGGCTCCGTAAGGGGTTCTGGCTTGTAGGAGAGGACGTAGTTCACATACGACTCGTCCTCCTCACACAAGATCTTCTTCTTCTTTTTCTTCTTGGTCGTCTCCGTCGTAGTCTGTGCAGCCGACTCCTCCGCCGTGCTTTTCTGAACCGCTGGTTTCTCCTCCTCGGAAGAAGTTGCGTTTTCCATCGGGTTCTGCACCACGTGGGAGGACTAGTCCGGTTAAAACTTGGAGTACTCCCACAAGGACTCAGTCTCCTACGTATAAACATGCAGGGAGATCAGCCGGCAAGTTTTCACATCCAAACAATCCAATCAATTGCAGCGCGAGAGATCCCAATGGCCGTAAGCTCAGGTTCCTCCTCCGGCGAGCACACGCCGGATTCGCAAGTTCAGATGAACACGGCGTCCGATGACGAGCCGGCGACGGCGACGGCGACCAAGAAGAAGAAGACGATCTTGTGCGAGGTGCCAGCGAGCGAGGTGAGGCGCGTGATGAGCTACAAGCCCGAGCCCTTCAAGGCGGACATACCGGACGAGATGATCAGGTGTTTCCCCGAGATGGCGGCGGCATTCTACATCAGGCTCGCCGAGACGGCCCCGGTCGCAGAGAGCTTGGACCGGTGGATGCTGGAGCGGAAGGAGGATTTCACGCAGCAGCTCAAGGCCAAGGGCGTCGTCACATATCAGGTGGAGGTCGACGAGGACTACAACGAAGAGAAGGACTACGTCACTTTAAATCGAGGGCGTAGGAGGCACCGCCCCGGCGTCATGAAAAAGCACCACGGAGAGACTAGGAAGCTGAATTAGATCCATTCAGATTTCGTAGTGTATCTATACCATAATTGTTTCAGCTCATCAGACATTTGTTAGTATTTTGTTTGTGAACCCTATTTCAGTTATGACTGCTCTCTTATGATCAATCAATCTATCAACTATCACGACTTCTTGCAGATCATCAGGTTTTGTAAGAATTGGAGTTAGTTTGCTGCACTACACTCCCCGAACTCAAAGCAAATACAGGCAAACTCAAACACAATGACGAGTCTGAGATTAGCGATACCTTGTCGCGTTGGGAACGAACCAGTATCAGTTCGCTAAAGAATGTGGGACCCACGATTCAGTGGGTGTTTTTTCTGAAAATTTTCTTCGTCCGACTGCCTATGTCTAAACTAGCCTGATTGTTTATCACTCATTTTGATAGTGGCCGTGGGTTCGTTCCCACAGACAGCACTAATTGGCGTCACTAGTAGAAACCAGGCTATTAGCCCCAGTTCGTAAAAGCCTTTAGTCCTGGATTGCAAATCAGGACTGCCAAAGCGGGACTAAAGGTCCGGCCCTTAGGCCTGGTTCTGTTACGAACCGGGACTAAAGGTCCACCACGTGGGCCCGCGAGCCGCGCTAGGCTGGAGGACATTTAGTCCCGGTTCGTAATACGAACTGGGACTAAAGGTTTCCTACCGCGACAACGTTTTGGGCCATTTGATTGCCGCAGCAGGAGATGGGGTTTTAGGGTTTTGTGTTTTTCTTTCCATTTTGTGTTTTGTGTTCAATTATTTTTCATTCTGTGTTTTTATTAAAAACAAGTTTTCGTATACATACAGAACGCTACTACACAGTACTTGTACACATTGATGTAATATATAATATAATTTCTCTTACAAGCATACATGGAGTCCCAACCGGGTCCAGATCATGTCTATTTGATTACATGGAGATCATTACATGGATGCTTTAGGGTCTACGTGGAGAGAATTTTCCGCGTGGGTCTATGACCTCGTCGACAAAAAATCTAGCAAATTCCTCTTGGATTGCTATTAGGCGGTCCTCTGGTAGGAGCTTGTCCCGCATCGCGTCTAACTATATAAAGAAGGAGATCGTATGAACTAGACTCAACACAACTTTTTGTAATAAAAATAAAGGATGAATATATTGTTTACTTACTCGAACATTTTTCAAGGGCTTCTCAATAGTGATGCGAATGAACTCGCACACGTAGAATCCACATAGATTAGTCCCCCGTGGCTGCCTCGCACACTTTACAAGAATATAATTTAATCAAATAATAACTCTAGCATTATAAATGCACATAAACAAGAATTAAATAGATGCGCGGACTTAGCTCGTATTACTTATCGAGAGCGATTTAAAAAATAGCTCCTCACGCCATTGACCGCGGACATGGTTGTTGAACCGTGTCCAAACCCTACCCGACACAGAAAATGAATGTATAAGTTAATAACCACTTGTTATTCCAGAAAATGAACGAAAGAAACCGATATAGTACGATAATGGTTGAAATTACCTCTGGAGCGGACCGATAATGCTGCGGTAGTCTTCAATGTCTTTGTTTAGTGAGTCCATGATGTGAACTCTTCCCAAGTCAACTGAAATGCTTAGAAGAATCGAGTGGTACCTACGCAAGGTTTACATACGTCAGTAACTCATCATTTACACTGAACATCGAGTAAGCAAAATTTAATGTGTACAAGAACTCACTTGCCGCCGTGGTAAGAAAATAGTATTTCATTATAGAAATGCTGATTCATGAGAAACCGGAACAAGTTGTGCTCGGTCTCCAGTGGCTTATCCTTTAGTATAGCTCCATGAACTCGATGTGGGTCAATGAACCCAAATCCATTGATAGCCTTTCTTTTACAATCGATAATCTTCATTCTGCATCATTATATATAGCGTACAAAAGAATATAGTGAGTATACTTACCGGCAATGAATTGAACAAGCTGAGATAGAGACTTAACACATAAATAAAGTAATCACTTACAGACAATAGGAACTGAGGATAGTTTTATCGAGTTCCTTTAGATTGAATAACTGAAATAATTCTGTAAATTCAACAGGGACCTCGTCTTCAGTGAAGTAATGCGATTTTCGAACTTTCAGTATGAGCCAATATTGTGTTCTTTTGATGCTTTCATGTACCATTCATAGAATCGTCGCATTTTTGTTGGCATATCCCGAAGCCTCTCAGAACTGACTAGAGGCTCCCCGTGAACAAATTTGGGTGCTACCTCAGCCTTGGGCATATCGCCGTGAATAATGTCATGAATAGACATATTACATTGCTCGGCCAATATCTTAGCCGTTTCCGGATTCATAGGTTCAACCTCATATAGTTGAGGTTCGGGTATGTTCACCTGGAGTGGGGGGGAGCGATTGATTTGCTTGTTTCCCTAGCTGGGGAACATCTCTTTTGGTTCTTCGGCTACCACTCGATTGTTTTGCTTGTTTCCCCAGCTGGGGGACGTCCGTTCTGATGCTTCCGCTACCACTCGATTGTTTTGCTTGTTCCCCCTGCTGGGGAAGCTCTTTTGTGATGCTTCCTCTACCGCTTGATCTCTTCTGTTTCAGTGTCTTCTGAAGACATCATGTATAGTTATCTGGCGCATTTAACTGAGCTTGGGATGTCTGTGTCAGTAATTTCCTAAAGTGCTCCTTGGTTTCCGGTTTTATTTGGACCTCTGGCTCAGGTTGTTTCTTTTTAAAATGAGCATCCACTTCGTCCCGTACGACCGCATCGGTCTCCTCATCGGTCAGGTCGTAAGCCCTCTTGGGAGGAATCGGCGGTACTCTTGGGAGGGAGAATATCATTTTGCGGCCCAAAAGTTGGGGTGGCCAGGCAACGTGGTACCCGAGTTCCCGGATATCATCCGCGATGACTATAGTTGGCGTGCCAAATACTCAGAGGGTCCTTTTCGGTACGAATTCAACTTTACGTTTCAATACAAAAAATCAGGCTAACGGCCGTCAAGTTGGGTCCCCCCTGTTAGCTTTCGCCGTTATGTCGCTGCCGTCGTCGCTGCCATGTAGGCTTGCAGCGTTGGCGCATGCATCCTTTACGCGTCTGCTTCTTCCTCCGGGGCGGCAATCTGTGGTCACGGCCATGGCGCGGAGCTAGGACTTGGACAAACCTGCTCGGCCCGTTCTCCTCCCCATCCCGAATCGGAGCTCGCCCTCACCATGACCGCACCATTGGCACGGCGCGGGGACGGGAATTCATTCCCGGGTGAGATCTGTACCCATGCCGACCATGCTCGGTCCTGTTGGTCTCCTCTAGAATCCGAGCTCGCCGTCGCCGTGGTTGCACACGCACCAGCCACGACACCTTCCTCTCCGAACCCCAAAGCCACATCCACCCAGTTCGGCACAACGCCAACAAGGTGAAAATGCATCAAGTTTTCTTCTTGTGATTGTAGAAAAACATGTATGTACCGTGGCCGTAGCATACTCTAACAATGTACACATATATTGTTTACTAGATTTTCATTTGAAATTAGTAGCTCCGTGATGACAAAACATAGAGAACCTAAATGGAATGACGATGGCGACCATGTTCTGTACTTTGCATTGCATCAACAAGTGCTCGCTGACGAAGCAAGTTACCAAGAGAGTGGAGTTCATCAGCCATTACCAAAAAATATGTGAACAATCAATGAGCGATTCAATGCAAATAAGCACAAAAAAGCTAGATCCATGTCATCAATCGTAAATAGGTGGCACATTCTAGTGATGCATTCAAATGCGTACATGATGTATCATTTGCTTGAAGTGGTTATTATCTTGAGCAAAAATGCGTGGTATGACATTACATTTGTATGTTCTATGGTGCAATTCTGTTGTTATGGGCGTGGAAAGAAAAGCTGGGCTTCACTGAATATTACGCAGTTAGGCCTAACTTAGTCTTACACAAATAAGCACAGCTTAGCCTTTACACACATAAGCGTAACTAATGATAAAGATAAAGAACAATGGTTCATCGGATCTGCCAGTATGAGCACTAGGTCCCTAGAGCTGGTGGTATCGTCGGAACGAACCAGAATGCTGCGTTTGGCCGTCTTTCATTCTCCTTCAAATAGTACGACCCCACTGATGAGCCAATTGTAGGCCCCCTCCCCCCGACGTGGATTCGGCTCCAGGTCGGATCTGGAGTGTCAACATGATAGGCGCGTGAGTGTGCAGCAAAGACACAGTCTGCTATCAACACTAGAAGTGCTGGCACCTCAGCAACAACACCAGCATGTTCTTCCTAGACTCCGGCAGCAGCCTCAGCAGGTATTTCGTCAGCTTCACCAGCAGTAGCATTAGCAAGTATTTCGTCAGCTTCACCAGCAGCAACATCACCAAGTATTTCGTCAGCTTCACCAGGAGCAGCAGCAGCTAGTTCTTCGTCAGGTCCACCACCACCAACACCAACACCACCACCACCACCACCAGCAGCAGCATCAGGGGCCAGGGCTGCCTGAGCAATTACAGGTTCAACAGCTCTAGGGGCTCCGACAAAGAAAGGGTAGTTGATCCCAAGAAACACAGATTGTCCCTTCAGATTGTTGACTCTGCTCCAGACTTGCTCTACTGGGTCTTCGGATGGGCATGCGGACCTCGAGAAAACGTGACACCGTAGCGATGGGTATGAAGAAAGTTGTGTCCCCATATGTTCTATTGTATCACCAATGCTGTTTAGTGCTCCTCTGATATGAATCCATAAGAGTTCATCATGATGTTCCGTGTTGTCTCTGAGAGGTGCCAGGAACCAGCGCCGTGTCCCAAGTTCAGCATCTGCTAGCGCATCTTCGATGACCGGAGCTGGAATTATGCGCGGGCTGCGTGGGTACCTGCGTGTTACTAACGGTCAGTAAACAAAATTTTGAATGGGATTTTACATGCTATATGACACCATGACTCACCCCAAATGGACGGCTCCCAAACACGCACGTCGCCGCTAGGTTCAGTGACCGCATAAATGCGTTGCGGTCTATACGAAGAGCAGCCGTAGGTGAAGACGGCGTGGACATACTTCTCTGGCCGCAGGAAGTCGTCGCACAAGACTGTCCATTCGTTGTCTTCTGCACATCTAAAGAATGCGATTGCCTTGTCGAACACCACCAAGAGGTCATATTACCAGTTCTTCCACGCCCCCTCCCGCGGTCTATGTGGGAGCTGTACCTTCACGAGCTCAAGTTCTGCCATGTTGAACCTGTAAGCGAATTCGGAAATGGGCGGAAGCCACCCGCTGTTGAATGCAGTAATGCCGACACCCTTCAAATATGGTACTGCTAGCCTCTCCGATCTGTAGCAATTTTTTAGAGTCCAAGTACTCCCATCCTAGGATAAAAGGACCAGCCACTCGCCGTTGCCACCCACCCAGTTCTGGTCATCTCTCATTTCCGTCTCTTCTTCTTCCTTGATATTCACCACTACTGATTCCGACCACTTATCCAGCAACATCAGTTTTGCATGAATATTCTGCAGAGTTTGTTGTCAGTTGGTACAATCACCTAGCATGGATTCCATTGCAGATACAATTTGACAACTGGAACTTTATATTAAAGTACACAAAATATCGCCTAAATATGGGTGTCTCCTTAGATATCGCCTAAATTGTGCCTGTGTCACTACGAAGATACTCAATATATGGAGTAGGAGCAGACCCCCCCAGAACAAACTCCTGACGATGATCATAATTAAACAGCTCGGGGCATAACAGCCTTAAATCGTCTAATCTGTTTGTTTTTATTTTAGGAAACAGAATATCACCTAGCAGGCATTCCATTGCAAAATCGAAATTGACAACTCGTCTATCACCTAAAGTAAGACTGTGCCACTACAGAAATACCAGAATATCAGGTACGAGCAGAGCTTCCGCTGTACAGAATAGTCTTAAATGGTTCGATTTGTTCAAACCACGCGTGCACACAACACGTTCGATGAAAGGAACATAGGATTCCGATGAGAGTTCAGCACATATGAATCAATGATATGACTGAACGAATAAGCTAGATACTGGAACTTACGTGGCCATCGCGGTCGTCTGGCCATTTGCTGTTATCGGGGTAAAGAAGGCCTGGCGTGCCGAACGGTTGTTCGTCCATGTTCCGTATCGTCACATGGTAGCCAGAGATGCAGCGAGCGAGGCGGCCGGCTGAGATGATGTCCAACTCCGAGGCGATCCGGTGCACATTCGCGGCGCTGAGGTTCGGCCATCCCCAATCCTCACGGTAGCGGTCGCCCTGGCCATCCGCGTTGTCGTCACATTCCTTTCGCTTCAGCCTGCTGCTACCCCAAGCTCTATCCATAGCGGCAAATGGAGTCTAGAATCCGGTGGATTAATGGAGGTATGGTGACGAGGAGGCGGATGGATTCGAGAGGGGGTGGAATCAGGGATGGGGCAGTTGTTCGAGTAGGGAGCGAATCTGCAAGGAACCGCCGCCGCCGCCGGTTCTCGTCCACGTGGAAGAAAAGAACGGGGGGCGTAATTATTGAGGGCGGGCACCGGAACCGTCTAAGGAAGTGAAAAAATAAATCGTAAAAGGGAAATGTGCGGCCCGCCTGTCAGTGAGTGAAGGTCGGCACGCGTAAACGTGCCTACGTTTGAATTGATTCCACCGCATGCAAGTGGCGTAGAACAAATTTTAGGAAGTGCGTCGACGTGTAAAACCGCCGTTTTTCGCCACCTTCACCCTACTACGAACGGTCGTGCACCATTCCAGATATTGGTAAGGGCGGTTCCAATCTTTCACTTCCCCGTCTCATTTCCTCCTCCACGGCCTCATCATCTTTCTCCTCCATGGCCTCATCCATTTTCTCCACCACCGCATCACCCTCTTCCTCCGTATCCTTTCCTTCTTGCCTGTAGTCATGGACGCTCCGGACGTCCAAAACGACGGCAGGCAAGAAACTGCGCACTTCGACATCGAAGTACATGGCGGGAAGAAGATCGATGTCGTCTACACCACCAACCCTCGGACGGTGAGGAACACTCTGAATAATTTCACGAGTTGGCTGCAGTTTGAAGAAAATAGGTTCGTAGGTCTCGACCTCGAGTACAGCCGCGATTGCCGTAGGATCGCCGTGGTGCAACTCTCCATGAAGGGGCACGTCCTCGTATACCAGCCTTTTTGCGAGAAGGGGGCTGACGTGATCTGGTAGACTTTGCTGTCTTTTTGTTCCTGAACCGTCTGTTTGCAGAAGTTATTGCTATATCATTTGTCTGAATTCATTTTCATGCAGGTGGGGAGAAAGCATTAGGGATCTGTTTCATGACTTTCTCGTGAACCAGTACATAACATTTACCAGTGTTGACATCACGAATGACAGTAAACTGCTTGAAAGCCCGACTGTCAACATTAGAATCCCAAAGGAGTGTAGAGTGGACATCTAGGAAATTTACTAGATCCCAGGGACAAAGGGCCGCAAGACCGGGATGGCCACTCTTGCCTTCGAACTCATAGAACCGTGGAACGCTGACATGAAGGACATATTGCCGAGATGTTCGTGGAGGCGTTTAGGGCACGATTACTAGGAGGATAAGCCACTTTCTGAACCTAATCTGAAGTACGCTACAATTGACGGGTATGTTAGCCACGAGCTGTACCGCTAGATTGTAAAATCTCGTTCCAGGCATCGCATCATTGAACCACCACCAAGGCAGGTTGTTTGTCCCAGATGCCGGATCGTAGATGAATCTACAAACCGGGGCAAGCGACCTGGGATCGGTTGCCTTATCCAACAGGCTGGGATGTAGACTATTAGTGCATGATTGTTGTGTTTATGAAAACATGTTATTTCATAAGTACACTATGTGAGAAATTACGAACTGCTGTGTATTACCTTTGTCAAACTATAATCTGGTTTATGACTGTATCCTCCTCTATAATCTGGGTTTGGTTATGACTTATGACTGTATCACACCTTATGCATGTCAGTCCTGGATTCTGCCGCATGCAAATGGCATAGACAGAATTTGTAAGGATGAATGTTGAGCATACAAAAGGGGGAATGTAATTCATACAGGTTAAGTAGCTAATAGCACAAGGATCATACGAGCTTGGTTCTTACACACAGAATGCTTAGAAAATACAGGCGAGATAAAATACAGGCGAGATAAAACTAGGAACGAAATGCAAAACTAGTAGTGGTAAACAACACACTCACCCACCTGCCAGATCCTGTTGAGCATCTCGTAGCAGACATACGCGTCCCTGGGTGCGTACTTGATCGCATCGTAATCCAGGTGCCTCCACTCCCATCGCTCGTGCAGGTGCTTCGGGAACTCAATTTTCATGCTGGCGTACTCACGGTTGATGATGTCGGAAGCGAGTCTAGCCATGCCGGCTTTCCCCGTACCGCCATCCAGGTACCTCCACAAACGTTGGAGATCGACGTGATTGACGACATGAACGAGGAGATCTCGTTCTAGCTTCGGAGTGTCATTCTTGATGTTGACACTGGCGAAGTAGATCTCCCTCCTGTGTAGGAACTCACGAAGCTCCGGGCATACAGATTTGGCCCTACATACATGATATAGTAGGCAGTGGTTGCGCATGGACAGCTGCAAAAGCGTCGTCCTCTTCCTATCTCTGGTATACTCGAGGTCAAGGCCGACGATCTTGTACCTATCCATCGGATCTTGTAGCCACCGCTCGTACATTGCGATGACCTTGGCCACCTCCGCTGACGCATTTGTGTGGATGACCGTCAGCTTGGTGGTGCCATGGGCGGTGACGGTGTACTCGTCGGTGTAGTCGCTCCCGTCGTCGAACACGCCATACTCTGTGTCCATGGCGGCAGCTAATGTTCGTCTGCGGTGGCCTAGTTTCGATAGCGGTGGCTGGGACTGGGCGTGGAGGTGGAGTGATCTGTTGCGGTGGTATGGCCAGGTGGAGGCGGTGCCTGCGGCAGCATCGATGGTTCTTGCGATGGTGGCGCCGACGGAAGGAATGAGTTGGGGATTTTTGCACAGTGATGTGCTGAGGAGACAGAAGGCGATGCTTAAATTCCGTTTACCAATATTCCGGTCATACCCATGCAGAAGCAAGTTTGACCGGACGAGCACCGATGGTTTCCAATACTAGCAATTAAATTCGGCGTCCGTCCCGGTAGGCGATGGGACAGGTGTGCGATGTGGCTTTGGCGTGGCAGAGACCGGTCACGTAGACCACCGTCCGGGTGCGTGGTGCTGACACGACGTAACGTGGCAGGACAGAAGGAAGTGTCAGTTATTATTAATTCCTAACAAGTTTAAGAAGTGTAAGCATAGACATGGACCTAGCATCCCTGCACCCCGGGGCTGCCGCCCACCCGATCAGGCCTGCCGATTGCGCAAAGCTTGTCCCGAGTTTGCCAAAATGAAACTCGTTTGCCCATGGTTCTATAAGTTTCTCTGTAGGCCACTTGTGTAAGCATGCACAATCAAGCAACTTTGCAACACATGTGTCGGTGGAAAAGCATTAGGTTTCAACGCACCACATAGTTTAGGGATTTAGAATAGCTACATTGTGGATCTCTAGCCAAATTGCATGGTAAAGCCAAATTCAGCTTTTTGTCAGATTTAGCTATAGCAACATTGTGTCTCGTTTGTCCTCACTCTTGCCCTCCCGATATTCCGAAGCCCTCACATGCGCTCGGAGGGGGGTGCCGTCTGGTCAAAGGCTTGGCCGTTACGTGCGCCATGATGCCTAAAGTGGCCTTTTTAAAGAGCATCTTTTCCCCTCTCTCTCTAACAGTTGTGTTTTTTTTGCCCAAAAAGGTAGGGAATCTAGAGCAGCTTCTCTCTTCATTCATTGTTCCTTTTGCGATCGTTTTACCCCAATCTGGTAGCAAATCTAGAGCAGCAAAAGAAACCAGCACCATAAATAAATTCAGTAAATAGAGCAGATGTAGATAAAGCAGCTAATATAGGTTATATAGCACGGTACTTAATGAGGTTCGACAATTAGGCTACTCAGCAGCAGCAGCGGACTGCTTCAACACAGACAAGACAAAAGAAGCTGCTTTACAATAGCAGCAGCAGCAACAACAGCTGACCAGTGGCCCCTCGTGGCATCTGCCAGGAGGGCATCCGCCTCCTCCCTCTGGCGCCTCCTCCACTTCTTGATGCCCAGCCCCTTGACCTTGGGCACCTTGGGTCTGATCGGGGGCATGCGAACCTCCTCGATAGCCACCTTCTGGAGGTTGCGGAGGTGAAGACCGAGCGCCTGGTGCTTGGCCCTGAAGCCGTGGATGTTCATGGACTCGCCGCAGGTCCTCACGTCCTCGGCATGCTTCACGAGGGAGTTGAAGTCCGTGCCGCGGAGCCCCCTGGTGGGGCAGAAGGGGCACCTGTACACGTCGCCGGTGAAGAAGTTATTGTACTGACCGGACTTTAGCCTCCTCAGCACAAGACGAGTCTTGGTGTCCTGCGACTCGTCGTCGCTGCGGAGGTCGCTGCTATCCTCCTGTTGGAAAAAAACAGAAGAGTGAAATAAAGACATGATTGAGATACTTTGATTATCGGGATTGATATTTTGCATAAATTAACCGAATGAGATCTCCCAATTATTCCCCAAATCTCAAACCAAATCGAATACTGATCCCAACTACGAACAGGGGGATTCCTCGAAAATCGAGATCTAACACAATAGGATTAGCTACTGTAAAAAATACGAATAGCCGAGCCCTAATAACATACGATCTAGCATCCAACGATGGGAACGGGGGAAGAACAAGGGAAGGGGAGAAAACCCTGGTTACCTTAGACCACGGGTCGGCGATGTTGGTGTCGAAGGGGTTCTCCGGCCTTATGTAGACAACCTCCTCATAGGGGTCCCAGCCGAGCGGGATCTGTCCGAGACCAGCAGGGGCCTCCTCGCTGGAGGCTACGTCGGATGCGGGGACGGGGGGCTCCTCGCCGGCTGCCTTGGAGGCGCCGATGGCCACCACGCCGATCTTCTCCATCGCCGACGTGGTTGGGGTTTTGTTGGGCGTTTGCAGAAGGTGATGGGACAGTGAAAACAGTTGAGTGAGCGAGTGCGTGATAAGTGGGAGTGGGAGTGGGAGTGGGAGTGGGAGTGGGGAGGCCTCTATTAATGGAGAAGGGAAGCGGTGTTTCGTTGCACTACCGTGCACCGTGTAGGCTAATGCACCGTGCACGGCCACACGTGTCCGCTACTGCCCCGTGCACCGCACACACGTACCGTGAGTCACGTTTTTTCCGTCGTGTCTAACCATGGAGATTTAGTTGTACTCAGTTTTGTCCACCAACCGTTGATCCTCTGTGATCTAGCGGACAAGATAACCCTTATATCTGTCGGGGGCACCCCTCTATCCATGCAAAATAACGAGTATGCCACCGGAACTTTAACAACATAAACAGATGAACTTGAATATATTTTGAAGGGTATGAAAATAGAAATCCACATAGTTTAAGGGTCTAGATACGGTAAGAGAACTAAATATTATTAGTGTCCGGGCCAACATAGTGACGGGGTTGGTCGGCTAGGAGTTGCTGATTCCTAAGTAAGGGGACACTAGGCCGTTCTTGACATACTCCCTCAGGAACTTGCCATAAGCAGCGTGCTTAGCCTTGGTCGCCAACTTGTGTTTACTAGCCGGGCTTTTACCGATACCAACCGCATGCGGGATCAAGCTGGCAATCCTCGGGTTGACTCCTTTCTTACAGAAAGGGCACCTGAGCTCCCCAAGTCGAGTGCGGAAAGGGAGTATCCCGCTCTTGAGCTTCTTCATGACATGGCGGCTCTTGTTGTCCCTGGTCTCCTTGTCAGAGTCCATCTCACTTGAATACACCTGTAATGTATGGAATACAAACCGAAGTGAGCAAAATAATAAATATACATTCCTTCCACCATTCCAAGTTACTTTCGATGCAATAACATGTCTATACAGGTTCAGCGGTTCATTACGGCCGTCTCCCCAACTCGCTCCTAAATTAATGTGGTTTGTGTTCTTGGTAACTTATTAATTAATAAATAACGTGGATTCATTCAGAACAGACTAGATCTCTCCATGTACCGGTTTGTATGTTGCATCTAATCATTAGGACTAGATTATTTTATGACGCCTGGATAGATTAAGCTCGAGCAGAAAATATGAAACATGTAGAAATAGATGTACCTCCGGGTACACGAGAGGAGCGTGTTCGTCGAACTCCACGCCCTCATCGGCGCCTCCGAAGGGGTTGAACTGCACGTCCTCCTCGGCCTATGCTGCGTGATGCTCCTCCAGATCTACCGCGTGAAGCACCACCTCGGCGGCGATGCCCGGACACTCACCCCCACGCACTGGTTTCATGGAGAAGGTTCGTTCAAGTACGTTCAAGATTGTGGTGTTTTGCTGGATAGGGAAGAGAGAGTAGTGGATGAGTGCGAATGGAGGACCCGATGGGCTGGGTGTTTAATGCGGGGACGTTTAGGCCTCCCTGAGGGCCCCGGTTGACAGCTCTTCCGGCTGCGGCTGTCGCGTGGAAGGTTCGTGTGGTGGGGGCCTGGCGGAAGTGAGAGTGCAGGTGCGCTGCGTAGTAAAAATGGTATAGCCGGTTGACCGTGGATGACCAGTTGCCGTGTAGTAGACTTGTAGCCTTTGCAGACTAGATTAAACATGACATGACCACTCGACCACTTTTTCCATGGACAGCATCATGTTCCTTCTTGTAGAAGTCTCGTTGAGGGAGACGTCCGTGCTGTCTCGCGCTGTCCTGTGAAGGGCACGACGTGTGCAACGAGCCTCGTTGGATCACACAGGATCAACGGTTGGTGCGCACGATCCGCGTGACAGCTGTGACAACCAATCAGGGCGTAGCAGACAGAGTGGGCACAGGTTTGGGCTTCTACGAGAGAGAGAGAGAGAGAGAGGATGTTTGTTCTTATACTAAAACCACAAACAAACATGGATCAACCACTAGAGTCATTGCATGTGTGTTCTTATACTAAAACCACAAACCAGTAATAGAGTCATTGCATGTGTGTTATTTCCACAAACCACGCATGCATCAACCACTAGAGTCATTGCATATGTGTTATTTCCACAAACCACACATGGATCAACCACTAGAGTCATTGCATGTGTGTTCTTATACTAAAACCAACACTAGAGTCATTGCATGTGTGTTCTTTTCACAAACCACACATGGATCAACCACTAGAGTCATTGCATGTGTGTTATTTCCACAAACAAACATGGATCAACCACTAGAGTCATTGCATGTGTGTTCTTTTCCACAAACCACACATGGATCCAGCAGTGCTCATTGCATGTGTGTTCTTTCCACAAACCACACATGGATCAACCACTAGAGTCATTGCATGTGTGTTCTTTCCACAAACCACACATGGATCAACCACTAGAGTCATTGCATGTTTGTTCTTATACTAAAACCACAAACCAGCACTAGAGTCATTGCATGTGTGTTCTTTTCCACAAACCACACATGGATCCACCAGTGGTCACTGCATGTGTGTTCTTTCCACAAACCACATATGGATTGATGACCCACAAGTATAGGGGGTGTATCGCAGTATTTTCGATAAGTAAGAGTGTCGAACCCAACGAGGAGCAGAATGTGCTGGCTAGTGGTATGGATCAGGAATTCTCTGCAAATACTTAGCAAACGGATTTTTAGGGGTTTTCGATAAAGCAAGTAAACAAAGTACGAGTAAACAAAAGACAGTAGGAATAAATGCAGCAAGTGGCCCAATCTTTATGCAGCAAAGGACAAGCCGGTTGTATTACTTAAGATAACCAAACATTCTCGAGGACACATGGGAAGACTGTCAAGTGCTTTCGCTTCATATAGTCGATTAATCTTCTCTAGCTTGCTAAGTGTTGTGTGGGTGAACCTGTGCTAATGTACCGCCCCATCCAAGACTAATACATACTTGTGATTATACCCCTTGCAAACATCCGTAAGTATAAGAAAGTAATTAAGGTAGAAACCTAACCATAGCTTTAAACTCTAAGACCCTTACGTCCCTTGTGCAATGGTTTCCTAACGGGGGTTCAGGTTTCTGTCACTCCGGCAACCCCTACGATTAGTATCCAAATACACAATGCATTCCCCTAGGCCCATATAGGTGAAGTGTCATGTAGTCGACGTTCACATGACACCACTAGAAGAAGTACACCACAACTTAAATAACAATCTATTGAATCTTTCTCAACACAACTCCACTACTAACAACAAGACTTCTCCCATGTCCTCAAGAACAAAACGAACTACTCACAAGACATCATATGGATCATGATCAGAGATGGAATAATGATGTATAATAATCTAAACATAAACAATAATTCAATGGTTCACTCAATAGCATCAACTAAAAAGAGTAATCAACACCGGGAAAGTTTCCCCTATGAACTAATGCAAGATTCAACTCAATTGTTACAGCAATATGGAGATGGTGATGAGGGTGCTGATGGTGATGATGATCCCGATGAAGTCCAGCTTGATGGTGGTGTTGATGGCGACGATCTCCCCTCTCCGGGAAGGAATTCCCCCGGCAGAAATCTGTCTGCTGGAGAGATCTTTCTCTCTCGGTGTTTTCCGCCCCACAGAGGCGACGAAATCTTTCTGTGGTCGCTCCCCAAGTCTTAGGGTTTCGTGGGGATGATATACGCCAGAGGGGAGAGGCTGGAGTGGGCCAGGGCGGCCACACCACTCCCAGGCACGGCCTAGGCCTGCCCGCGCCATGGGGTGGTGTGGGCCCCTTGTGGCCCACCTCCACTCCATCTTCTGGCATCCCGAGTCTTCTGGAAAAATAGAATTTTCCGTATATTTTCCCAAATTTTCTGATCTTCGCGAATTTTGCCTCCAAACAGCACCTTTTCCATCAGAATCCTGACTGCAGCGGTCCATGCTCCAAAAGTCATCAACCATGCAAAAACAGATGAAATAACATAAGTATCACCTCTCAATACGAAATATATCAATGAATAATAGTGAATTAAGACACAGAATAGTGATGCAAAGTTTTTGGTTTAATCACTAATTTTCACATATTTTCACATAACAAGTTCGTGAGAGCTTTAATCACTAATTTTCACATAACAAGTTTAATTTGGGAAGTAGATAAAACAAGAATTTACTTGGAATAGCACTAATGCTACTAGGTAGGTATGGTGGACACAAATGGCAAAGGTTTTGGTTTAAAGAAGGTGGATGCACGAGAAGAATACCCTCTCAGTACAGGTTTTGGCTAGCAAGGCTGGGTAGCAAGTAGAAGAGTTGACGGAAACAAACAAACATACAAGTCATCTTCCTTGGGAGCACAAAAGATCTTAACTTGAGAATACTAGACTTATGAGCAAATCAAGAAAGAAAGAAAGATGAAATTATTTTCCTCTAGAGTACTTCTATCTTTTTCTTTTTCAACTCTCAAAAAGGTGTTGCTACTGACCGAGCCAGGTTGCCAAAACCAACTAATTAACTCAATGATCCCAGAGTGCTACCAATACTAACAACAAGATCAATCATATAACCACGAATTGAAAACTAATATAAGCTATGAAAAAGAGTGGATGACAGAACTTCTCATTAATATTCCATAACGACAACTCACACCAAGGGATACATATCTAACGAGAGAGGGGACACTTCCATAATGCAAACCATACTACATAATAACTCCTCTATTCATGATATGACTCTACTAATAAGGTAAAAAGATAGAAGATAGTGATGTGATACCGCGGCACTCCCCCAAGCTTGGAACAAACCAAGGGGATGCCAAACCTGATGACGAATTACTCCTTTGGTGGTGGTGGTATCCTCTTGATGAGCTCTTTGATAAGTTTCCCAAAGTCCTCAATCTCGAAGGTGAGATTACGAATCAGCTCTGAGTTTTGCTCAATGCGGCTCATGATCATGTCGTGTTGAGAATCTCATCTCTTGCTATTCTTTCCCCACTCTTCCTCCTTGAAGTCTTCTTTTCCTGCATGCCTAGAACGAGGCAAATCCCAATTGGAGGGTAATTTCTCCTTGGGCATATTCTGGTATTGATGCTCATGGATAAGAGTGTGGAAAGGATTCTTGGTGCATGGAGGAAGTGACCAGGGATCTGAACGGTGATGAGGAGGCTTCCCTCCAATGGCTGGATTTGCCACCACTCCAATGCTTGCAACGGTAGTGCCGGTGTGCTTTGGCTCCTCTTCACCTTCACTCTTGACCTCTTTCTCCTTCCCGGGGTCTTGGAGGTCTTCCTCCATGGGCTCCTTCCCTTTATACTTGGCAGACACCATCGTGCCTCTAAACCTTCAAAGAGTATGTCCTGGTAGAAATAGATCAAAACAAAAACACGACGAAAACACGATATACGAACCTCGGTGGATCCGGGGGGTTATATATTACGAAGTTTCATATCAAAAGGAAGGTACTGGGAGAAAACGAGTCGGGGGTGGAGTCCTGGGTGGACTCACCACCTGGTGGCGCGGCCAGGGGTGGGCCTGCGCCATGGGGTGGTGTGGGCCACCCTGGCTCCGTTTCCGTCCCTTTTTCTCTCCGTAGCTTTCCTTATTGACTGAAAACTGCAAAAATATAGTTGGATTGTATTTTCGCGGAACTTTTCTTACCAGAACTATTACCTAGTTGGAAACGGACTCTGCAGGTCTCTGAATTTGGTATATAATAGATTCTTCCAGAGTCACCACTTGAATAACATCAATATCTTCATCTTCATACACTTATTACTTGAGTCATAAATCCTTCCTCTTCCTTATTACACCATTATCTCCACTTCCTGGAAATCTCTTTCACACAAAACTTCACACAATTCTCATTAGCAACATTAGTATAAGTGAAGTGATAAAACCTTTTGAGTCCAACTTCAAATGAAAACCATCAAAACATAAGCTACTGTAGCAACTCCTTCCGAAAACCCAAAAAGAATTCAAAAAGGAAATCGAATAAAGAAACAAATGCAAGAGTGGCAAAATCTGTCAAAACAGACCAGCAGGTAAAGATCAATTTTTTCGAAAATCTTCTGTTGCTCAAATCAAAAAGTGGAAAACTAACGAAAGTTAAATAACAACCTGGGGCAGAAGCACAAAACATTACAGCTCAATCCGACATACAGAGATCTCTCACGAATTTTTACGGTGAAGCACAAAAATCTGTTTCGGGACAGCAACTTCCCCAAATATTACTTCTCTCTCATTAGAGGTTGATCTTGACACAAAAACCAAACAAAACGGATAAGGAGCGGTTATTACCGAAGTAATAACTTCCAAGACTCAAAGAAATAAAAACAAACTGAAAGCAAAAACAAATTGGGTTGTCTCCCATAAAGCTCTTTCTTTATAGCCATTAAGATGGGCATGATAATTTGAAGAAGCTCTCATAGGGATATGAATTGAAGTGAAAGCGAGCATTAAGAAGCAAAAACACACACACATTTAAGTCTAACCCACTTCCTATGCAAGGCGATTTTGTAAACAAACAAGTTGTTGAAACCAAAGGTAACTTGCATAAGAAGGCAAAAGAAGTGCAACATAAAACTTTCAGCATAAAACAAGGAAACTTGATATTATTGAGATACACAAGAACACTTTTTCCTCTTTCATAGTAACTTTCAGTATCATGCATAAACTTAACAACATAGCTATCACAAGAACCATCATAGCAATGATCACTTATTCTAACAGAAAACACAGGAATACTAGTTCTCATAACACTATTATGTGAAACAATATTAGAGGTATCCTTACAAAGGATAGTGTGTCCCTCTTCCTCATACTCAGTGACAAAGTCTTTCACATTTGCTATTATAGGTTCATCAACCATTTGTTTATCAGGTTCAACAGCTTTATTCATACTTTCATCTACCATACTAGCCATCATAGAATGTTCCTTTACCTTAACTGGAAAAGGCATTTTCTCAATATAAGGTTCAGGTAGAACATGATTAGCAGTATAAACTTCAGTATTTCTTGCAGGAACACTCTTAGCAATATCTTTATAAGGTTCATGATACTTATTCCACTTCTTTTTAGGCACTTCAATGTAGGAAGCAAAAGCCTTAAAATAAGAAGCAATAGCTTGAGAGTCTAGACCATAAGCATTTTTAATATTTTGAAAGTCATCAGTTCCCATAAAAGATTCTATGCATTCATAATCATAATTTATACCTGACTTTCTACCTTTGTCATTCTCCCAAGCTTCAGTATTGTCTTGAATACGATCTAGAAGGTCCCATTTAGCTTCTTCTTCCATACGAGTGAATGATCCAGCACAAGAAGCATCCAATAAATCTTTATCATGTAGAGGGAGCCTTGCATAAAAGTTATTGATAATAATATTGTTGGGGAGCTCATGAATGGGACATTTGAGCATTAGTACCTTCAATCTCCCCCAAGCTTGAGCTGTACTCTCTCCATCAAGAGGCCAAAATTTGTATATTTGATTCCGATCTTTATGAATCTCACTAGGAGGATACAACTTTGAATAAAAGAGAGGTACTATTTCCTCCCATTCCAGAGCTTGACCATTCTTCAGCAGCTTATACCATTCCTCAGCTCTTCCTTTAGTGATAATGAGAATAACTTCTCTTAACTTGATCTGTAGTAATACCTGCACACTTGAACAACCCCATAATTCGTGTATAAAGAGTAAATGATCACCGGGATGGACAGTTCCATCCCCAACATAGTAGTTATCCATAACACGATCATAATTCTTGTAGGTATTTTGAAAACATCTTCTCAGCAGGTGGTGGCTTATCTACTACCTTAGCAGTGGTAGTAGCATTACCAAATAAGAAACTCGGACGAATTATCCATAACGAAAATAAAGCAACTAGCAGAAGCAAACAATACTCACAGTAGAAGTTTCCTTTACCAGTTCCACTCTCCAATAGCGCTTCACTCCCCGGCAACGGCGCCAGAAAATAGTCTTGATGACCCACAAGTATAGGGGGTGTATCGCAGTATTTTCGATAAGTAAGAGTGTCGAACCCAACGAGGAGCAGAAGGTGCTGGCTAGTGGTATGGGATCAAGAATTCTCTACAAATACTTAGCAAATGGATTTTAGGGGTTTTCGATAAAGCAAGTAACAAAGTACGAGTAAACAAAAGACAGTAGGAAGAAATGCAGTCAAGTGGCCAAATCCTTTATGCAGCAAAGGACAAGCCGGTTGTATTACTTAAGATAACCAAAACGTTCTCGAGGACACATGGGAGACTTTTAATGCTTTCGCTTCATATAGTCGATTAATCTTCTCTAGCTTGCTAAGTGTTGTGTGGGTGAAACTGTGCTAATGTAACCGCCCCATCCAAGACTAATACATACTTGTGATTAATACCCCTTGCAACATCCGTAAGTACAAGAAAGTAATTAAGGTAGAAACCTAACCACGACTTTAAACTCTAAGACCCTTACGTCCCTTGTGCAATGGTTTCCTAACGGGGGTTCAGGTTTCTGTCACTCCGGCAACCCCTACAATTAGTAGCCAAATACACAATGCATTCCCCTAGGCCCATATAGGTGAAGTGTCATGTAGTCGACGTTCACATGACAACTAGAAGAAGTACACCACAACTTAAATAACAATCTATTGAATCTTTCTCAACACAACTCCACTAGTAACAACAAGACTTCTCCCATGTCCTCAAGAACAAAACGAACTACTCACAAGACATCATATGGATCATGATCAGAGATGGAATAATGATGTATAATAATCTGAACATAAACAATAATTCAATGGTTCACTCAATAGCATCAACTAAAAGAGTAATCAACACGGGAAAGTTTCCCTATGAACTATGCAAGATTCAACTCAATTGTTACAGCAATATGGAGATGGTGATGAGGGTGCTGATGGTGATGATGATGATTCCCGATGAAGTCCAGCTTGATGGTGGTGTTGATGGCGACGATCTCCCCTCTCCGGGAAGGAATTCCCCCGGCAGAAATCTGTCTGCCGGAGAGATCTTTCTCTCTCGGTGTTTTCCGCCCCGCAGAGCGGCGGAATCTTTCTGTGGTCGCTCCCCGAGTCTTAGGGTTTCGTGGGGATGATATACGCCAGAGAGGAGAGGCTGGAGTGGGCCAGGGCGGCCACACCACTCCCAGGCGCGGCCTAGGGCCTGCCCGCGCCATGGGGTGGTGTGGGCCCCCTGTGGACCACCTCCACTCATCTTCTGGATCCTAAGTCTTCTGGAAAAAATAGAATTTTCCGTATATTTTCCCGAATTTTCTGATCTTCGCGAATTTTGCCTCCAAACACACCTTTTCCATCAGAATCCTAATCCTGACCGAGGTCCATGCTCCAAAAGTCATCAACCATGCAAAACAGAT